>OZ001259.1:17533976-17883976 GCA_963924015.1 Macrophya annulata
TATCCTTTATGCAAACTGCGAGATAACTACCTTTTTTATTGTTATTAATTTTTACGAGGGGTTAATCACGAAGCAAAAATACGTACACCATATCTCCAATTTCTAAACATCTCACAACATCTCCACATTTTTTCAACATTTCCTAGAGTTTTCAACCATTTTACAGCATTTTTCATGATTTTTGAATATTTTACAACATTTCCTAGCATTTATCTTCCAATATTTCTGAACATTTCTGAAATATTTCCTGCACTTTGTACACCCCCGTGATTCACCCCTCGAATTTTTGTAAATGCTGTCGCAAGTGCCCCCCCCCCCCCCCCCCCCCCCGTCCTCCTCTTCCAGTCTTCAGCAATGATCTGCTAACTGTAACAAGGAGCTATTTAACGTAGAAGCCACAATTATAATTCAGTAATAATTTCTGAAAATTATATCGCAATAAAATATGATCAAGGTGCTAAGATCACTTTGGATTTTGAATTTTTACAGTTAAAAAAATGAAAAATAGTAAATAAAATAAAAGAGAAAAAACAAACAATAACAATAACACATTAAGAATTAATAACAATACAATTGCAATGCAGTTGTTTTGCACGTGCGTTGTTGCATTTATAGGCATTTTTCGGGCTATATAAGTAGTGGTTAATTTATATGAAAAAATAACTGATGCTATTATTATTAATATGTTTTTTTTTTTTGTTAATTTTTATTTTATTTTTTGTTTATCATTATTATTATTATTTCTACTAGGCAAAGATTTTTGCAGCAGTATTGTAATATGGAAATGAGAAATTTGGTATAAATCATTGAACATGATAAATATACGAGGGTACATAAATGTATATTATAAAAGATACAATTCGTTAGTGCAAGGATATATGTATGGAAACTACTGTACTTGCTACGAAAACTAGAGATTGTTTAAATAAAAAATCGTATCTTACAAAAATAAGTTTATTTTTTCAATTTTCTTATTACCAGCTATAACCTAATCTACCTACTACTTTTTTTCACTATTTAATCCTATTCGATTATGTGAGTACGTTTCAGGGTATAACAGGAATTCATCAATTTGTCATATCTCTATAGTCTTGTCGTCAATATTCAACGAGTTTCATGTTAACTACGATCTCTATTCCGACTAATAACACACGCAAATATAACCGTATAATATTCCGTACAAGGTATAGGCTTCTACAAACATTACAGAAGTCAGCCTTGAACGCAGGTATTGATCATGCAAAATAATATTCCGTATTTTTCAAACGGTAAAATTTCTTTGGGTGTTAAATTAATATTTTTTTTTCTGGAAGATGTTTATTATTGAGTGTTTAACAGACAGTGTAGGTATAAACTTTCCAAAATTTTATTAATTGGGTATTGCCTATTCAATAACTTTTCAAACACTTAAACTCGAACAATTTTTTCTGTTTTCAAAATTTGAATAGAGTCACCTTTTCTTTTTTCCGAGAACTCTATCGGGCGCGGGAGGGGGAAGGGGGGGATATATTCAATGAAAAAATTTTTATTAATCTTTTCGAATGCGAATTTGTTTTTACGTGAAATAAAATATGAAAAAAGTAAAGCTGAAACTGGATTTAGAAACGTGAAATCATGGTCAATTATTTTTGATGAAATTTAACACATTACAGAATCGTATATGCGAGATTTGGGAAAGATATAATTTGACTAGACATTCAATCAGAAGCCATTCATTTCTTTTTGGCATTATACTTTCATTAAGTTTATTACGTAATTTATAATACAGCTGAGATAGAAGAATTTCAGTTCTTGTCTAATACGTATATTTAATAGACGATAATAATAACTGCCGATAAAAATCAGCCCGACATATTAACGATGACATGGTCCATAAAATTATAATTTAATTTAACCATATCTAAAGTATACTGTAATTCTGTCTGTAATCTTATCAGCGAAAGCTTCATAGTCCCGTATACTACGGGGGAGCTAGTGAGCTCGGTAAACATATTTGTGCAATAGCGCCGATCGGTATTTAAGTATCTTATACATCCATATACCAGACAGTTTGTAAATTTTTCGTAAATTACAATTTTCTTATCATGTAATCAAGGAAAATTCTCATTATTTGCCTCAGGGAATACCGTAGCGGGAATCCTTCGAACAAATTCCTATCTCGTTGGTATATCTGTTAAACGGAAATTAAGTTCGCGCTACAAGAAAGAATACGCCCAATGGTATGTTACATACGTACACCACACTCCGCGACTCATTGAATGATTCAAGTGTTGTGTGTGCGTTCGCAGGGCGCAGTCTCGACGTCAAGTGCGCGGTACGTGTCGGGGATAACCGTAAACCGAAAGAAGACAGTCGGCAAGACACCTGTGGTCAGTTGGGTGTTCTTATCTCTGAACTCGTTTAAACTTTTGTGGTAAATATGTCATTCGAAGGGAGATACAGAAGGACTCATGAGTGTTCAATGGGATGTGAAAGTATCGACGGGGATGATTCTGATGACAGGTCAGTTCCCTAAATCCTAACTATAGCTGTATAACTAACTCAAATACATACTACGTCACTAGCGTCATAAAAATAGATTTGGAAATGTAGCAATTTACACCTAAAGTCTTTTTGTTTACTCAGTGGGCATTCTAGTCTTCTCTGGGCTAGGCTTCTCTGCTTAACTTCTATAACGTCATTTTACCTTGTTACCTAACTAAAGGTAGATTCGTATTCGGCGAATGTCGCCTAACCTAACAGTATTTTGATACCTCCGTTCATACCTACAAACATACATAAATATATACATACATTATAGGTACAAAATCTCAAAACATTATCAGCTGCGTTAACTATAACAAGCGTTTCAAAGTTATTTTATTCGTTGGTATAAAATTTTACCCACTTATATATATTCTCCGAGCATTACGACACGTGAATTTTTTATTATTGTAAAATTATTTAAATGTTCTGTTAGGTTCGAATTAATGGTTGATTTTATGTATGATCAAATAATTCTTAGAATTATACAAAAATCTTTCCGATAAAAAAAACACGATCATATTTTCATCATATGAAAATTATTCGAAACTCGATTTTCATTTTTATCTTTACATACATCATAGTTAATTACTTAATTATATATATCAGCTATAATAACAGATAATTTTTTAAGTATTATAAGAACGTGCTAAAAACTGAACGTGAATCACTTATAATATATCTTACGTTTTTTAAAACAAAATTTTTCTACTGTTATCTAGCAAAGCTTTGATATTCGTGTGAGATAAGGGATCTAATTAATATCAGCTAAATGCATCAATTGAAATTTCCACAACATATCGCAACTTGACAAAATTACTTTACTAGATAAAATTAAAATATCTACATAAACAAAAAAAATATATTTTTATTCACTGATCCATTATTGAAGTAAAACTTTACAAGATATATTAAACTGTGTATTTTAATCATACTGTGTTCAATTCTGAAATGTGATTAAGATAAAATAAAAAAGGAATAGAAAATATCTATTTTTATCACAGTAAGAAGAAATCCCTAAGCCCAGATGCCGAATTCGAAGAATCGTTACACGATATGACTGATCTTTATGGTCAAACACCTCCCAGAACAAGATTGAACAGAAGGCAAAAGGAAAAGAGGCAGAAAGATATCGAAATGTAAGTGAAAATGACTTGTATAAATGATACGATGTTATGAAAGTCTGAATCATTTTTTATCTGGCCAAGGAAATTACCCACACACGTCTGTATACATATATGTATATATTATGTGAGTATGTAGAACAGAATTGGCTGCAACTTCTAAGTATGCTGAAAATGAGTTCAGCGTCCCATTATCCTATAATCAATGTAGATAACGTTATTTTTTGATCTTTTTTTTCATCACAGAGAGTTGAGGTCTACTCAAAAATCATTACAGTCTAAGCCTCAAATAACTAGAAGAAATACTTTTGATACAATGTTGTTCAACGAGATGTGTGACAGAGCTGATAAAGATAGAGATAAAGAAACCGAGGGAGAAGCTGCTAAAGAGGGAAGCAGGAGAAACAAGAGGAATTTAAAACTGTTAAGAGGTTCCGAAAGGGATTTAAAGCTTGATTTATCAGCGGCTGTTAGTTATGGTGAAAGAGCTGAGAAACCTCCTGTTAAAACACCAATAATCAGGGTAAAATTTTGATTAATATATGGAAAGGGATAATTTAAAACTTGTTTTATTCAATAGATGTGTGATTGTTATTATCACTGTTCCTTAGGTTGAGACTAAAAATCGATTTCGTAGTCTTCGTTCGAAGCCAGTTGATGTTGAGGAAAAGATATACGAGCCTGAGATTATTGAATCACATGTAGAGGCTGTGAATGATAACATAGTAGTAAGGTCTCCAAAAACTCTTGGTCTAAAGGAGAGAGAAATTTTTCATGATACATTTTCCTTTTTAATAAAACTGGTGAGTAGTTGGCCGTTACTCTTGTCATAAACAATATAGAAGAAAAAAAAATAATCTAAATGATATTAATACAAAAAAAAAATTTCACATCCTGGATACGGTTTCAATTTCCAACGAATTTGATGAAGTAAAGTGGGATTAATTAGCTGCAATGCAGTTTAATTTTTACTTTAATTAGACTTTAGTCAAAGTTAAATTTAGATATTATCCTATAATTTCTACACATATTTTTTTTAGTCTTAATTATGATTATTATATAATGTCAAAAGAATCTTCATTTTGAATGTAAACACTCAAGAGACATACTTTTGAGATAAGGCTCGTAAAACATATCAACTAAACAAATATTGCAATTGCTATGAAGCTCAAGGGTATTTCATATGCTTGAAAATCGTTGTTAAGATTCTGTGAAACTGTTTGCCCGGTGTATTGAACGTTTTAAAATACAGCATCTAAGACAGTTTGGTAAAAATAAATAATGTCAATTCACGCAAGTTTGTTTTTCCGTTTAATGCGAGTATAAAGTTCAATAGGCCCATATTCTAGTCTTGTGACTTTAGTGGTTTTATTTAAATTTTGAATGTAATTATACACAATGAGGCACCGTAAGTGGCGTAAGGTATGACATTTTGACAAAAATCATTTCCAATCTTTTCTTACCTTCATTTTATTTCGCACTATAGAGCTTTGTGGTATTTCAAAACGTGCTGTGATTGTCATTAGTTATCAATACGATTCCTTCTGAGTATTTTTCTGTTATATTGAAAATACGAGGTAACTTCATCACAATATTAAAACATTATTTCATTCTCATTAACTAGGGTTGTTCGGAAAAAGACAAAGAACGTAACTGTCGTCGTCAAATGAGTCGTGAAGAAACTATATGGCAAAACGAGTTAAAAGACTTAATTTGGCTGGAATTACAAGCTCATCATGCCGAACGTAGCCCAACTGCACAGGACGAATATTTGTGTAAACAGAGAGAAGCTGTTGGAGCTTTATTGACTGAAATCATGGAATACAGGTGAATAGAATATGTTTATGATGAATTCATATCAACTGAAACAACATCCATCTTATGGCGGTCTTTAGAATCAAAAGATTCATCATTCTTTTACTGAAATTATTACTTTCCGCACACATTTTTGTTTTCAATTTGAATATCGCTATGCATAAAAGGAAAAATGAATCTTTTGATAACTACAATTTGTTAATAAAAATTTTCCATCAACTTTATAAGGAATCTAAATTTATATGGAACAGATTTGATCCAGCTAGTTCATCTGACACTGGATCATCATCTGTACTATCTAGCGACAGTGGGATAGATGATATCTCAACTCCTGTTCTAACTCCAAGCATAGATCTGAACCCGTGTTTTGGGTGCCTTTCAATGTACTGTCGTTCTTGTACACGGGCTCAAGCAGATGCATTAAGACAGGTAGAAAACCTATTAGGAAGATTGGAAGCAGCGGAAGCTCTTTACCCGTCATCTCATGCATTGGCAATTCAGTATCCGATGTATAAAAGTCCTGAATTTACTGGCAGAGTTAAAGCACTGTGTTTATGGTACAACATGACCAAGCATCAAAGATTGAAGTTATTAATTCTTGGCAGACTTTTAATGTACTTACATACCAAAAAAAGACAAGATGAAACAACAGACTCTGGCCTAAGGTAATTAGCACAGTTTGCATATGTTGGTGTCGATATTTGAAATAAAAAATCTTATTTAAATCAAAAATTACAATCTGAATTTCATTCAAAACTGTGCGCATGGCTTTTTTTTACATTTATTTGTGTGATTTTTATACAAAGTAAAGAATTAACACGTTCTATTAAGGTCTAGATGAAAAGTTTTTAGATTGTTGATAATGCGTTTGATTTGTTGAAATTATGCATTGAGCAAAGAATAATCTTTACTTTGTAAATTGAAATTATATATACTAGTTGAATGGGAAGGGTAAGCGATATATTGTTTGGACGGAATATATGGTTTACAGTTCGAGGTCATCTGATACAGTAGACTCTGTAGATGCACGTCAAACTTTGGTTCGATTTGATTTACCGCATTTGGGAGAAAACACGAGTCCCAGCGATAGTAATAACAGTACATCATCTTTAGAAACGTCATCGCTACACCGTTTTTGGCCATCGACACCTGATTCAGGAATGTTTACACCAGTTGAAGAGGACAGAAATCATTTGGACTTTTACCTGATGGAATTTGACCGATTATCTTACAGGTAAATAGACTAAACTTCAATAATCCTAAAGTTCTTTTATCTAACATGAATAAACAATTATTTCAGAAAGTACATTGAAGATGTATTGAAGACACGAGGTCTAAGAAAAAGCCTTCATTTTTTGGAGCGACTACATACTTCAGTCTTACGTAAAGCTAGATTAACTTTGGAAAAATATGATCCTAGCGATTTGGACAGCAGTGCTAGCGAGGAGTACGAAGGTGACACAGAGCTGAAAAGATACGGTGCTTGGAGTCCAGAAGCAAAACAATTGCATCTACCTTCTTATAGGTAATAAAATAAATAAATGATCATCGACAATAGCTCATAAATAAAAGTTCTCTTTCAGGGCAGCTTTTGTCTTTCTTTCTCGTGTTCCATTGGATGTAGTACACGAATTTCTCAGAATGAGATTAGAGCAAAAACCTGACCAACCCAGTGCTCTATCTGTTCGACAATTGATGCGAGAACTACGTGAAGGTTTAAAAATCGCATGTCTACATCGGCAAAGATTTGAAGCCCACTCTTTGGCAGCTGTTGCCGCCGACAAGGCACCTTGTGACATAATATTTCACGAGGATATTAAAGAGTTTGACAAAAGTTTGAAAGCTGTATTTGAAGTCTACTTAAATTATTTAGAACAATGGGTCGAAATGGTACAGCATGAAAGTTTTCATAAAAATCTTATCGAAGATGAATGGACATTCGTTAATTCTATTGCTGGTAATATATCTGATGGATATACTATGGCCAGTATAAAATTTTGGTGAGTTCGTTTGAACGGGTCTAAAGCATCGATTAATTACGCGTTCATATTTGTTCGATCTTTTTTTTAGTCTGGTGGTGAGAGTTTGAAAGAAAAAATTAATTTTCTTAGATTTTAAAAGCTAGATGAATATTGTTCATTATTATTATTAATACATTTCAGCGGGATCGCATGTACTATGTTGGAACAAGCCAAAGAATTCTTAGTTAATAGACCAAGAGAAATTATAGAAGGTATAACTCAAGAAGATGACGTTGACGAGTTATCAAAGTGAGAAGATAAATATCTGTTATATAAATGTTGTATTACCTACTTACTTAATTCAATCGTCATATTTACATTCATTGTTTTTTTTCTTTTGTTTCCAATTACAGATTCCAAACTTTGTCTTTGGCCAGAGAAATGCAAGGGATGTTTGTCCTGGCTAAGGATAGAGTGATAAAAAATGTTACCTTTGCTAAGTGTTTGAGAAAAGATATTTTGAAATTATCGCAAGATCCTGAAGTTGCAAAGTCAATTAATATGTTAAAGGTATGTATTATTTATCACAAAAATTCCACAGTCATAAAATTATCTCATTTTGTCATTTTTTACTTCTGTAAAGACTCAAATCATGTAATAATATTACACCAGAGTTGGACAATCTGAAATCTAAAATTATCTAAATTATGATGTAATCTAAAATTAATCAATTGATCGGTTTTAAACAGATAGCAGTTCTGGATCTCAGACACCAAATAACATCGACAATTGAAATTGCACAAAACGATATCAATCGAGCTGAGCTACCAAAGATTGAGTCTGATCGTATGGCTATGCGATCAAGAGTGAGAGAAATCTTAAATCAAGCTTACAAAATGGGATTTGAATATCATAAAGAACTTTGCAAATTCTTTTTACCTGAAGAAAGATCGGTACTAGCTCGTGGTTTGGTCAGCTTTGCATTATTGTGGATGGATTTTGTTAAAACTTGTTGCGAACGAGGCCGAGGCTTGAGACCAAGATGGGCAAATCAAGGATTGGATTTCCTTATGACAGTATGTGAGCCTCTAAATACAAAACATTTAACAGACCAGGAGTTTGAAGAGTTAAAAACGTGCATGGACCGCTGTATCTCACATGTTGTTGGGACAGCCACAGCCAACTCACCTGGTGAAGTTGAAAGTGAGCTTTGTATATTATATAGCTATTTGAAATTTATTTCTCTAAAGCAATTGAAGTACAAAAACTGATTTATCTCATAAAATTTAATAAGGAATTTAATTTAGAAGTATGAACAGGAATTGCATAATCTTGCCTTAAATTTCACTGTATGTGAGAACTTGTTTAATATAACTATTAAACATTATAACATATAGGTTTGAGAAAGCTTTCACGTTCAAGGACTTCTTCTCCAGCTCGTCCGCGATGCAGAACACCGAATCGGAACAACGTACAAAAGTATCGTGAGAATTTAGAATTTCCAGACTTGGGAACATCGTCGAAAGATAATATACCACCAATTGTTACGGAGGGTGTATCGGCTGCTACATTATTGGTACCTGAAAGAGGCAGACTGGCTAGACACCAGAGGGTAGCTTTAGCTGTTAAAAGATTAGAACGTGAATTAGAAGAAAATTTAAAAAGTAAACAAGTTATTGGTCAGATAACAGAAAGGAGGGCAGCTGACAGAGTTCATATTAAATCTAGACGTGTTACATTCACCTGGCAACGAGGTATAAAAATTGGTGAGTTTATGGATCTTAAAGTTATTTAATAAATTAACAAATTAACAAATTGAAAAATTTATCAGTTTAGTAACTTGTTTCATATCATTTTCAGGGCAGGGACGATTCGGCAAAGTATATACAGTCGTGAATAATAGAACTGGTGAACTCTTGGCCATGAAAGAAGTTCAGCTCCAACCAGGAGATCATAGAGCCATTAGAAGGGTTGCTGAAGAGTTGCAAATATTTGAGGGGATTCAACACAAACATTTGGTTCATTATCACGGTGTTGAAATTCACAGGGTGTGTTGTTAATTTTTAACCAATGATTTTCGTTAACTAGTTCTAGCTAAATATGTACTATTCATTTAAGGTAAGTTATTATAATTTTTCTCTTTCTCACAGGAGGAAATGCTTATTTTTATGGAATTCTGTGCCGAAGGTACGTTAGAAAGCTTAGTGGCTGGAAGTGGGAATGGCCTACCTGAGCCACTAGTCAGAAAATATACCCACCAACTTCTATTGGCTGTTTCGGTCTTGCATTCCCATGGTGTTGTGCACAGAGATATTAAAAGTGAGTTCATAAATTTGCCCATTTTTTTTTTTACAAAAACTTATTTTCAATATATTAGCAATTGGAAATTAATACTCTTGAAGTTCCTTAATCACGTACGTTTATTACAGCTGCAAACATATTTTTAACCGATGAAGAAAATTGCTTGAAACTTGGAGATTTTGGATCGGCTGTTAAAATCAAGGCTCATACAACAATGCCGGGTGAACTTCAGGGATTTGTTGGAACGCAGGGTAACTATTGTTGAATTTTATTAAAGAATTTTTAGTTTTAAGTTATTCATGTTTCATATAATGAGAACTATTTATTTCCCAAGCTTATATGGCGCCAGAAGTTTTCATGCAAACTGAATCAGAAGGGCACGGAAGAGCTGCAGATATTTGGTCTGTTGGCTGTTGCGTCGTAGAAATGTCCAGTGGCAAAAGACCTTGGGCAGAATATGACTCAAACTATCAAATCATGTTCAAGGTGAGTCTTGAAAGTATTAATTCCATCTCTGAGTTCTATTCACGGATTAAAAATATCCATGAAAAGATGTTACAGCATCAGACACTTTAGAATTTAAGACAGAACTATGTACAATACTAAAGTTAGTAAAAGCATATACATTAATGAATATGCTTATGCAATGAAAATAATCGTCTTAAAATTAACTGTGCATTCAAAAGAGGTTTTTCAGGTGGTTATTTTTGTCCCCTGAAGACGTATTTTGGATGATTTTTTGGTTTAAGTATTTAAGGATTTGTGCAAACGCGAGGTTTTAGTATAAAGAAACTAATCTGGACATTATTGTATTATGTTTAGGTCGGAATGGGTGAAAGTCCAGCCCCACCTAAGCATTTATCAACGGAGGGTGTTGAGTTTATTGATAAATGCTTACAGCATGATCCTAAACAACGTCCTACCGCAACAGCCTTGCTAACAGATACATTTGCTCGCAGATGTGAGGATGATAGATGAATTTAGAAGAGCGTGATTTATAAGTTTTTTTGTTGATCGTGTCAGGCCTTGATGACGATTTGAACAATTACGTATTGTACTTAAATATTATATTATATAACGACGATTTAAATACCGAAATGGTTATGACGAAATATTCTACTTAATACAGAGCCTTTCATTTTCTATGCAGGTATGTAACGTATATTATACGTGTATTTTATTGTTTAAGTACAAAAAAGGAATAGAAAAAGAAAATGAAAAAACTAAGCTACATACTCTGATAGTATATCTAGACACTTTATGTTATTTAAATAAGGAATAGACACATGTGATAATTTTGAGAAAAAAAAAGTGAACAAATAGCTTAATGGCTAATGTTGTTAGGTATTTTAATTTGTAATATGTCAAACATATTTGAATCTATTTAAATGATATACATACATTGAGTAAAGATAGGTACTTTACTCAATGATACATACATACATTTTATTTTCAATTACGGATTCAAATGTGCTTTCTACTGTATTTTAGGAGAGCTAGAAGATTTCCAAACAACAACGTATTTTATTGAATTAAAATTCCCATTATAGTATAGAATCGCATCTTATACACCTCATTTCGGCAGCGAAATTATTCCTAAAATATTGAATTTCAGTTAGAAAACTTTATTCAAATTTCAATGTTTTTTTTTTTTTCAGAGGCAATTTAACACATTTTTGAATACTTATCTTATAAAATGGATTAAAGAGCCTGAATAAAAATTGTTTGGTAATTATTGTCTCTGTCTCAAAAGGGCTGCAATTAAATTTGACGATCGTGAATGATCAAGAAGTGCAATAATTTGTAAATTAAATGATGCATCAATACAGAAATTTTATCTGTTTACTGTCTATAAAAAAAAAAATCATCTTCCCGTTCATTTATCGCTCTGTTAAATATGTTGAACATTTGATGATTAAAATTGTTCAAATTTAAAAAATAGTGCATCTAGTTTCTACAGGCAGTGGACCTATAATTTCACATATATTGTATACGTATGTACGTGACGTATACATATATTATACTGAATATTGTATAAATGATAGTATATTTTAAATAAAATTCATGTTAAGCGTTAAAACGTGATTTTCAGTCAAATAATATACATACCTTTACCCATTTATTCTCCTTCCAAGATTTCGGCCAGTATTTTCACTTATCAATTATTTAAAACTATTAAACTTCTGCAACATAGTTTATTCACATGAATAGGCGTACATTGATGTATATTTATAGTATATTTCTTAGAGGTATGCTTTGTATACTTTCTGTACAAACAGGAAGTGGTGTGAGAGTTATTCTCGTGTTTTATGCTAAATATACATATACTTATCACAAGCTAATAAGCTGGACTAGGTAAGTAATTTCCTACAGTAGCAAACGTGTATGTACAATACGTACATACATACATACATACATACATACATACACACATCATGTAAATATTGATTTTTAAACATGTAAAATATCATAACATTGTTATTTTTTGTTCATTTTCAATTCATATAATTTATTTCTATTAATTTCTTCATCATTATTATGATATTCATTTTACACCTCTTTTCATCACAATAAATACACATTGATATAACTATAATTATAGTAAAGAAATTCACTAGTACGTGGCGTAAACCGCCTGATATGTACGTGATATTCCTGGCCGCTTAAAGGCGATCACAATTAGCGATATGCATTTGATTTTCTACTTCAAAACTTTATATTACTTTATAATATATACCTAGTGTATATTATGAATTTTATTTCACTTTAAATCGCTTATCCTACATCTAGGTTAGAACACTTTCCATAAAACAGGGTGTTTCCTGTTACGAGTGTTTCAATTAAGGAAGTTCATTCGTTAAGGTCAGACTGATCACGATAATGAGAAACTCGTTTGATTCTAAAAAAAAAAAAAAAAAAATGACAAGTTACATTATAGCTTCTTGCATGCGAGATACATTTCTCTCACGTGATTAGTATCGGTTGTTCACGGATCAATTATTAGGGCTGACCAAAAAATGCTTCTACTACTAACGATCATGTGTTTCTCATACTTCTACATCTAAACGTGTTGAAGCCAACACGATTAAATAAGAAAATGAAATCCAGATTGCAAGTAGTTATTGCGATAGTATTTTAAGACACGCATGAACTGCAGTAGTAGAAGCATTGTCTGGTCAGCCGTATACTCGGATCATGTATAGATGGACTTTTGAACGATATTTAACGGCGAATAGTGAGAAGTGTTTTTCGAAGAGGAAAACTATGGATTGTATAAAAATTTTGTCATTAAAATTATCGAGTTATCGTTAGTTTGACGACACCGAAGCCGTACGTCATTAATCGTAACACTCTACAGAGAAAAAAACAGCCTGTGGATATATTTTTTGGAACAACAACAAAGGTAAGTCATTCTCTCGTACCTAGTCGACGCAATATAACATAATTGAATTGAAATTGTATATTCTTAATAGTGCTGAAAGTGTTGAACGTTAATAGTAATAAAATGTTCATTTTAAAATGTAATTTTCAATATTTAAATCTCTTTCAATGCCTCTGCAGACTGTATAGTCCATAGGAGACACAAATATACCAAAGAGAAATTAGAAAGATTCGTCAGTTTTGACTGAAGTATTGCGAGATAAAATTTACGAAAGTTGAACACTTTAAAAATTGTGATAAATTATTTCTGCGTATTCACCGGCACGATATTTGAGTTTGATTTCGTTTTTTTTTTTTTTTTTTGAGAGTTGATTATACTTATTTAGACACCGATTTGTTAACTTTATATGATATGTAATGTCGAGTATTTGCGATTCAGGAATTACTTGGCTAATTTCTAGACATCTTACATATAAGTATAGATATATAATGTATAACTATCAGATAACGCTGACATAAGCAAATCGATTATAATTCGATTTTCTAAGGAACATGTTTTTTTTTTTTCGTAATACATATTTAATAAATATAACACTTGATAAATAAATTTTTTTTCTTAATAAATTCGGACAAAACATTGTCACTTTTAATATCGTTCAACTCCGCTTTGCGGAACGTTTAAGTATATATTATAGCAATTAATCTTGATTATTTATTCGCATTTTAATAAAATTCATCTGATCCTTGGCTTGCACAGCATAAATGGATTTGGGTATTAAATACCTATAGGCTATGTACAGGGTAATTCAGTTTGACCGGGTCATATTTTCAGGATAGATTCTTTACAAAAATATAAGATTGAATGTCCCTTTTTTGCGGGGGACTGATGGTTGCCGAGTTATATAAAAGCTCTAAGTTAATCAATTGTTCGTTCATTTACAAAATTTAGTTTTTAACATGTCTGATACATGGCAACGCTACTTTAGACCATTACTTATATTTGGTAAAACATTATTGTAATACGAATGTGGTTAATATTTTGACAACATGTATGTCTGCAGACTGCAGATAGTAAATAAGGAGAATTTCGCGAACAAATTCTCTGCGTCGTAAGTTTTGAGAATCTAGATGGACACGATATCCTAGTCAGAATCTTGCATCACCACCGCAGTCACCGCATAGTTTGCATTTTTGAGCTGACCATACATTAATCACATACCTATATAAGTTCTGTAATTGATCAACTAAGAACTTCTGTAACTCGGAAACTATCAGTCCCTCGAATTTCTTGCAAATGATATTTTGCCTTAGATTTTCGTAATGAATCCATCGTGAAAATATTGTCTGATCAAACTGACTAACGCTGTAGATAAATCTTTTCTCTGATTCGCATCCGACATACGACAATAAATAGAGGATATAAATTTTCTTAGATTATTGGCAATCTTTTCGATCGAAAATAATCCATTCTGATAAACAACTATAATCAATAGGTACTACAATGAACGATTTCATTCATTTTTGCTTAGCTATAATTCTAAACAACTTATATTATACATAGGTAGGTATAATTAAGTGGATATCTGGCATAATTACACCAAGTTATTACCTATAGTAAATATAACAAAACAGCAATATAGCGTAAGGTTGCCATCGATGGACCCCCTAAGCAAAATTGTTTATAAAAATTGCATTTTTAGTCAGAAATGCAAAATCAATATTGGATGTTTTGAGTGAAACTTAAAAAAATTTATCGTCAATCTTCGATTCAGCAGAACTGAATTTGTATTTTTTGCATTCAGTCCGCATTCATGGCAACCCCTCTCCTTAAGTGGACCACTCGGTCTCCTTCATTGGACCAGCCAAATAATGAATTTAAAACAGTTCAATTACGCGATCTGTTAGTATCAATAATAAATTGGTGAATTGTGAGTAGATTTTTATTGAAAAAAAAAAAAAACTGTTTCAAAGGTTATAAAATCATATAAAATTGCATAGATATCAGTACGTTAGATAATCCTATCATTTTAACACTATTACAGACAAAACAAATGTAAAGTTTTTTTTCTTCAGTTTTATACGTCTACGAGGAATAAAACAATCTGTTTGATTGCAACTAGATAAAAATTTAAAAAAATCTTTTCAAATGCAAGTGTGAGTAAACCACAAAAAAAGGTTCTCGAAAGAATCTCTTTCAAACTCTTGAAATAATAAATAACTAATAAAATAAAATGAAATAAAATGAATAGAATGAAATACCGCGGCATACCAATGTTTCATATGTTATCCCAGTGCTAATTACCTAATGCAAAGAAACCTCTTCCATCAATTTTCTCAAAGTATATTCTCGATATTCCTCAATCAGTTGAAATAGTCGAATCGAATAACCAAAAACAATTTTTTTTTTTGTTTTCTTTTTAATTTTTACTGGGGCCGCCCCTTAAATTATACATATCTATGAATCAATCACTGGCCCATCCGTGGTACAGTTTCGTGTTCCATCCATGGAAACTCCCCAAGTAACAAATAACATAGCTGCCTACCACCTCCTAGTGGGGAGTACAAAAAAATGCCTTGTATCATTTTGAAGTGCGCATCTTCAGCTTTATAACCATGCAGGACGATTTGACAAAAATTGACTGTATAAGAGTTCAAACATATTTGCAAAATCACGAAAAATAAGACCATAGAGGAGGATTTCTTATCTTGCTCGATTTCTGAAAACCGCTGGTACCTATGCGACTGCTTTCAACATGGTTGCTCTTTTTCCACTAGTACACTCATTCGAAATTAACTGCAGCCCTATGTACCGACTCGTATCTGAAATATTTCACCGGTCCATCGGTCCCACCAGTACATCGATAGCAACGTTACCCTATGTGGTATATAGATATATAATAAATATATGATGCATACTATAAATATATATATATATATATATATATATATATATATATATATATATATATATATATATATATATATATATATATATATATATATATATATATATATATATATTTATACATACTCAATAATAAAGATTTGATTGAATTAACAAGAAACGCTATATAAAATTACGAACGGTGGCGTTAAATGCAATGTCCTAAATACCTATATCTATAATAAAAACTCCATCTACTTTATAGAATTTCGATGTGTTATAAAATTCCAGTATCTATATGTATAAGAGTAGGTAAATACAATTTACAATAAACTAATAAAATATTTCAATAATAATAATAATAATAATAATATTAATAACAATAATAATAATGAGTTGTGAATCGAACCGATTCTTATAACCGTTGATGTAGACTTCGACGGCAGTATGGAAGAACGTACTATCTCAAATTGTGCCAGAAGAACGTATTATTCCAGATTGTGAAAGAAGAACGTGCTATCTCGATCAGGGACCAAATTTTTATTGATACGGCACTGGAATTTGGGGTGCCTGGAGTATAAAAAAAAAACTGTTGTTTGATAGATTGATCAATTGTTATAACACAGAAACGGAAGATTCAGGATAAGTTCGGATGAGCAAATATTTTTTTATTTCTCATGTGTGTTAATCACATTTGTGTTAATCACATTGGATTTTCAGATCGGTCATCAACCATTTCAGGCAACATAATTATATAATTTTGACCGTATGAAATAAATACAAGAATTTTATACATTAAGAAATTATATTTTTGTAACATTTTTACGAGAATTTTATACATTACAAGAATTTTATACGTTAAGAAATTATATTTTTGTAAAATTTTCACGAAAATATAATTTCTTAATGTATAAAATTCTTGTATTTATTTCATAAGGTCAAAATTATATAATTATGTTGCCTGAAATTGTTGATGACCGATCTGAAAATCCAATGTGATTAACACACATGAGAAATAAAAAAAATTTTGTTCATCCGAACTTATCCTGAATTTTCTGTTTTTGTGTTATAACAATTGATCAATCTATCAAACAACAGTTTTTTTTATACTCCAGGCACCCCAAATTCCAGTACCGTATCAATAGAAAATTGGGCCCTGATCGAGATAGCACGTTCTTCTTTCACAATCTGGAATAATACGTTCTTCTGGCACAATTTGAGATAGCACGTTCTTCCATACTGCCGTCGACTTGATATAAATATAAATTTTTTTAAGGACAGTATACGTATAATACATATACGTTAGTGCGATAGACAGAGAGTGCTACCGTTAGAGATCGCGATCTTTGATAAGATGTGATCTGCCAACCTACCTAAGAATTGGACAAGAGATTACTGTGCGGGCGCCAATTGAGTTAATTGGCTACACTTAATGCTGCTGCAATAGACAAGACTTCCGAGCTCTTAAAATTACAACCAAACAATTAGTATCTTAATTGTATTTAAGTAATATAATTGTGATTGATATTTCCGAGGTATCGTTTTTGATCTTACATTACGATCTTCAAACTTTCTTTGCTTCATTTTTATTTTATCTATTTATTTATGTCATTATACAAATTTGGAATCAAGTCGAACTTGTTTCATTTATTTTGACAGTTTTTATTTATTCTTTTTTAATTTTAACAATTTTTTACTTTTAATATGCATCACGTTTGGATTGATTGAGGGACGATTTATATTGTCGGAAAATACAACGTAGTTGCGCATTTCAAGAGCTCAGATTTACGAAAGACTAGATAACAGCTAAAATAACAATCGATCTATATTGCCTGCTACACGCCGCGACTACTATTACCTTCCATCGCTGATAATATAATATGTATAATTCTATATAATTATGAATATTTTGTTATAACAACAATTTTTATAACGAACAAATGAATAAATAATATATAATTCCATAATATATATATATATATATATATATATATATATATATATATATATATATATATATATATATATATATATATCTATTCCGTTCTAAGAATAAATACTTTCATTGATATGTATAATTATAGAGTTAAAATTATTTATAACTTTGGTCTAAAGCTTTTTCGTTTCTTCCATTTACATCAATTTCAATAAATTTCCATTCATAAAATTTTTACCTACGTAGATTTATTTAAAAAAATTTATTCAATAGTTTTTTTTTTTTTTTTTTCTTTCACCATTTGCGATAGAGATTTCTATAAAACTCATTGACATTAATTATTTCAATCTAATCTTGCAGTATACATATATTCAATTCTTGCTCCCTGAAATTGACGGAGATGCAGCAAGTCCAACAGAAATTTATTATCGTTGTCTTACAGTTGGAAATTAAAAAAATAAAAAAAATTAAATAAAAAACTTCGAATAGGCGTTTCGTCATAAATTCATACGTGCATTCAAACCTGGGTCTGATATTTCAAGCTATAGATATAATCTCAAAACTGAATTCGATTAAAATTCATTATCCATACGCGTATATAAAGTATAACGATATTAAATTCTATTAGGGTTTAAATTCTCAGCTAATTAACCTACCTTCACTTTCCTTTTCGCTTCCGTGATTACAAAGCATAAATTTCATGGTCAGAACATCTATGTCAGCGTTAATATCTCCGTTTAAAATTTGGCAAAAAAAAAAAAAACTAATTAAAATTCATTAAAACTATACACTCGTTTTATAGTTTTTTTTCTTTTTTAACTGATTTGCTCCTTCGAATGTACCAAATTATTTATAGAAGTTACTTACGTTTGGAGACTCCGAGCTGATTCTTACCCTGCCCCGCAGAGAAATAAAGAAGTACTGTCCATGAATTTTAGTAAAAAATGTAAATAATTACTTTTGAGGACCTTGCAACATCGCGGCTGTAGCTCGTAGACTACAATCAAGAGCTTGAGCGAATCGTGAAGTGTTAGTACGGCCATCGCTGTGAAAAGCGGAAATATAAAAGATGAGACCATTCTTCCGGAAGTTGTAAGCGCAGCCATATCCGTCTGGTACTACTGGTCCATATCCGGCGATTACTTCGTTGACTGTGGTTATCTGGAATAGACATGTCACTTGTTTTTAGGGTCTGGGGATATCTGGATGTTAAAATAAAATGGTTACAAATTTTTTTTTTATTAAATTAAACGAGAAATTCTAGTGTTGGTAGATATCGCATTTTACGAGCGTATGAGCTCACTGACGCTCCATCTCTGTCTGGGTTTCATCTCCGGGTGAAATGACTTCCGCCCTTAAGACCCTTGGGAACACCCCGGAATTCCCTAGCACACGAGGGAACCCCCGCAACAATTGCATCCGGTACTTCAATGCGCCCGGAAAACTGAAGCAATTGCCTTTGTTGCCAAATTGAAATAAATCGAGGGTGGTTTGACGACGAACTGAAATTTAGCCTGATGATTGTTTGCAGGCTTGATTACCTCCCCCTTTTTAACAATCGAATGTTTATTACTATTGCTAATTGTGTAGCGCGGAAAAGGCTGGAAACGCGCTATAGTTATACATACTTTTATGCAATATTCATTCAACCACAATCCAAAAATACCTACATTCGAGTATTTTAACGAGGCGTTAAATATTTTGAAAATTTAATTGAGCTTCGGTTTCAGTCTTTGATCAAATACAGCCATACTTATCACAAGGTTATAAGCCTATGGAACAATAATAATCAAACAGAGCCTTATCATATCTATACCTGAACTGGGGCTGAACTTGATCTCAACTTCACCTGCAGAGCCATTAAATAATCACGAGTGTATTATACTGTGTACAGAAACACTTCAAACATCTAGAGACCAAAGTAGTTGTACAAGTATAACTTCCATGACCCCTGAAGAAGGAGGAATAATTCATATGACTTTATGAATTTTTCAACTGAAATCCCGTTTCGTAATAAATAATAGGGCATACATATTTTCTCAAACACTATATTTCAGTTATAATCAATCCACGAACGAAAAAAATACCGAAGTTCATGTAAATGCAGAGTTTGATAAATGTATCAAATTTGCAAAATTATCCTACACCATTTTTGATAATCTAATTAAATTGACAGAAGATATATAGTCAGACTAACCTGCGAAGTGGACAATGCGAAATGATTGATTTTCCGCAAGGCCTCATCGTTGAAGATGTCTGGTAGTGGATCACCAGATTCCTTGGCAGTTTCGCGTAGTCCCATGAGATGGTTGTCAATTCCATGCCCAGCGATGTTGTCGTTCATTTCTTTAGTCTGACGTTTTACGGCGAGATCGAATAACTGACGTATCTTTTCGTCCTGAAATGGAATGAAACAAGTTACTGAAATGAATTCAGTTTTCTTATTGTATTCGGTCATACGACGCTCTTCGTATTTGAAATCGAAGCTCTGAGATCTAAGGACAGTATATATGAGTTTTATTCTCAGACTATAATATTGACAAATGGTGAATTGTTTGTTAAAAAAATTTTTAGATAACGTTAATTCTTGGTTGTTATTTTTTGGTACGGGTATAATCTTGATACCAAAATATCTCGAGTATCAACGGATCCATTGAGCCTTGTTTTTGAAAGATAGATGGGCATGAAAATAGTAGGCTGAAACAACAGCATGGTAATCGAGAAACAACAGAGCCTTGAGGGATGGTTGGGTGGTTAAAGCGGAAAATAAGAAAATAAGAAAATAAATGGGAAACTAACTCCCCGTCGTTCCTTACTCCCTTTATTCTTCGTATATCCCCGTCCTCTTTCTTTTCGACCCTAGTATTTGCTGACGGCTACGAAAAGATACATCGTCGAGCATTCTGTAAACATTTCTACCATAATACCGTCGAGTAATTGGTCGGCTTTTTGAGACTGCAGTATCAAAGTCTTGTTCTCAGTTGGTTCTTTTATCGAATCTCAAGTAAGTTCTTAAACACGGACAAAGTCGTGTATTTCCTATCTCGTTTTCCCTAATCCCGACAAGTAAATTTACCTCAGTTTTAACGAGGTACCATGTTCAATTTTTTTGAATCAGTTCTACGCGGATGATACTATACATGTATCATGTATACATATATACAGACAGATAATCTCCGTATCTGAAATCCTTACTCGTTATTTTTTCTTTGCTTGACTTTTGACGCGATTCCACACTGGCCAATTGAAGATCACAGACAATGATTATTCCCACTCGTCAATATAAAACTGGATATTTCAGAAAAATTTATAAGATTTGTAGGATGGGAAACTACAGAGTCAGAAACATTAACGGTGATGGTAACGTAAGGAATGGTTGAAGTCTTATAGTGTGACTATTCTTTGACAGATGATTGGAATGCTTTAAAAGCTAGTAAAAAATGTTAAAATATATATCCACGAGGTGTTTAATTATCTTTTATTTTGTAAAACTTGGCAAAGACGAATCTGACATTTTTTTAAATGTCATTCGTACACAGCTACCATGACCGTTGTTATTGCTGTCTCGTATTAACCAATAGTTACACTGTAAATGGTGAACTGTACTCTTTTGGCGCCTTCTTCTTGTTGCATCCCGGACGAAGGTGGCTGGCTGTTTGGATCACCCTGGCACATTGCTTTTGCCCATTCCAATGCCTCGGTGCTAGCTGATCGGATGCAATCAACCCTTCCCAAAGCAAATCTCCGAAGACCGGCGCTTTCGTAAGTTGCCACCAACTTGCCGTGCAATCTAATAAAAAAATTTGAGAGTTTGAATTTGTGGGAAAAGAACGTGCTAATTTTGTACAAATTTTTGGATATATACCTGAAGTATGATAGTTGTAAAATGAGTTGAATGTAGACATCTGGGCTAATCTTACAAGACTTTATGAAGTCTCTGTTGTACTCGGTGAATCGGAATACACACAAGTCAAGATCCTCGACCATTCTGTTTGGAATTTTGTTAATTATGAGAGATGTGATTGGTCTGATGTAATTAAGGTGTATGGAAAAAATTAAGGTGCGACTTACGCGTCAAATGATGTCATTGCATCTCTAATATCGTTCATACTCTGCTCAGATAAACGCCATTCAAGCTTTTCTGGTGACGGAAGGTGACAGGGAATTGTACTTTTTTCTGCGGGTGACATAGAGGCTACTTGGTTTTCCAAGGTTTCAATAATTCCCAAAACGGCTGGTGCTTCGGCTGCTGAGTGTTCGTAATTCATGCCCCATATTCCATCCTGATGATGCGATATTAAACAAAAAATAAATCATAAATGCCTCGATTTTATGATTCACAGATCTAAGCAGTACATAGAAATCGATACGTGAAAAAGTTCAAGACTTCAATCATCACCGCGGAGTAAAAAATGATGAAAGAGAAATTTTTGGAACGTTTTTTCTAAGCAATTTTAGCAATGAAAGGGGTGAACATGTTTCAATGCCTGAGAGTATCGTTTGTAAAATTTTTCAAGCAGTTCAAAAATAATTTTTTGATAACAAAAACAGATGCTTTATTATTATTACTGTACAGGTGAAAGGTGGTTCTTTTTTTCGTACCAAAGTGTCAATGTCGAATAAATTAAAAAAAAAATAAAAAAATTATGTGATACTGTGTACAGTGAAGGTGCGTAATTCAACGATTCATGAGGATAGAAGTGAATGTCATTTCCATAACAAGTTACATTGCTAAGAACTAGGCAAACGTTAGAGAAGCGTTCAAAAAGTTGAAAAAAAAAAAAATTTTAACAGCCCCCCAAAAATTCTTATACAAGCGTTTGTTTGCCTGGAGGCTTTTGATGGACGAGTCTTAAGTTACAAGTGGTCAAGATCTCATAAGTTGTGTAATTATACGCTTTATCCGTGTCAAGGTAAAAACTATACGATTATTCGAAAAAGATTGTTCTACAGAACGAAAGACGAGACATGAATAGGTACGAATTTGAATAAGTGTAAAAAAATGACTCACCTTTCCCAAGAAGAGCTGTAGGGTCTTGTCGTACCAACGATTTGCCCCCAGGTGTCTGGAACCTCCGCCATGTAGCGCGTGATGAAATAGATTCGTTTCATCCCGGTCACCGATCCAGTGACCAATTTCCCTGCTTTTACGAATTGGGTCGTTGAAAGTAGTGGGAAGTACATCGTCGTCGAGACACACGATGCACAAACACCGTTCCAATAGCTCAAGATTATGTCTGTTCTGTTCGTCTGCGAAATGACATAAAAATTTTTTTTTTTCATCCTGATAAAATTACGGTCAATTTTTCTCAACGTTTTTCTACAGAGCATAAAGTCAAATTGATTTTCATTTTGATAATTTTAACGCATATTCATATGTGAAGTTAATTTCAATGGCGAGGGATGGCATATTGCTATACAGTTCCTAACTTTTGCCACGTTAAGGATATACTTTCCATGTATGTATATACGTATAATCTACAATACATATTCGAAAAGGGTCGTCAACGTTAACTTGTTATTGCATTACTTATTCGATTTAAGGGATGGTCTAGGATTACGTTATAGGGGGTAGCTTGGGTTAGGTCGGGTTATGGGTGAGGGAGTTAATGAAGGTTATTGCGAATATTGGTAGGAAAGAGGACGGACGGATAATTATGAGATACGGTGGTGAGCCAGGGGTTGAGAAGTTACACGTACCGGGTGGTCAGAATATAAACAATTGTCCAATTTCTCACCCGCTGTTTACACTATTTTAAAAATTTTCACTTAGTTGATGAAAATTTATAAAACTGAAAAAATCGCGAAACTCTTCAACATCACCAGATCATACTCGATCAACAATTCATTAAACATATCAAAGAAGACACTCACTCTTGACCAGTTCTTCCCTTGCAGCAGCCCAAAAGGGCCTCTTAGCTGCTGTCAAGACTCCAACAGGTGGTGTCCTGGGGTCAGCTGGTATTTCCATTATCTTCAAAATTTGTTGGGTCAACTCTGCCTCCGTCAATCGACCTCTATCTGATGCCCGTACTGGTACACTGTAGAACTGAAAAAGGAAAGGAGGAATAAGTGAAATTCGTTAGTAATTATAGACTTTCGTATGATAGCTAATTTAATTTGCGGATAATTCAATCTGGGCCATAAATAATGAAGCTATAAACTCGAAGTCATACAGATATCCAATGAGCGAATAAAAAGTCTGGCGGTAATTTAACTATCGTAGAAGTTTAAGGAAGTTCTTAAAAAAAAAAAGAACGAAAAAAAAACTAGAAATATTTTATAATTGGACGCAATTTTTTACAGCTTCTTTCCAGTATTGGAATTATTATTTTTTCATATATTTTTTGTATATGCGAAAGTCAAGATGAAGTATTCTCTGTTCTGTTAATGGTATACAAGAAAGAACGATGTTTAACGCGAGTTCAAAATTTCACTTGACTCGCAAAGCTTTACTCTGCTAATTTTCCATTTCATTTTAAATTCGGTTTCTTCGTTACTCATGAATCGCTCAATTTATAATAAATTCAGTTAATCCTCAACTTTAATATACCTGATTGTGATTCACAACGATGACATGATTCCCGGATGATGCTCTGTCCAATATCAACTGTTGATCAAATTCTTT
Source organism: Macrophya annulata (assembly GCA_963924015.1). NCBI lineage: Eukaryota > Metazoa > Arthropoda > Insecta > Hymenoptera > Tenthredinidae > Macrophya > Macrophya annulata. Next base: position 17,558,530 of record OZ001259.1, read on the forward strand.
CCCCGGTCGTCTATATTTACTGAATAGTTTATACTGCTGTGCCATACACATCGGTTGTCCAGGTTTGCCATCGGTTGATCTTAATCGATCCACTTGTAACTCACCCCTATTTTATTTCATAAATAAATAAAAACAAGAAAATTATTTATAGATACAAATTAAGGAAGTAATTAAACAGAAGGTATCAAGATTCAAAATCACATTTTTAACTTCCGGCAATGAAAATTGAAAATTTTCATAAAAAAGGGAAGTTATTGGTTTCGGTCCGATTTTCGAAAATTGAGTTTTCATCAGATCTCGACGTTTTGGGGTCCTAGGAAGCTATTCTGACTATTTTTGGATGGATGTCCGTATGTGTGTGTGTGTGTGTGTACAGAAATTTTTGCGGTACGATATCTTTAGAACGAATCGACCGATTGGAATGGTTCTTATGGCGATCGAAAGGGTTTATCGAGACTTAGATCTGATTAGATTTTCGAGTCGATCGGTCAAGTAGTTTCAAAGTTATTCGAAGAATAGAAATTGAAGAAAAAAAGATTTGTATACGAAAAACTAATTCTACTTATAACCTTCTTTAATTTATTATAAACAATAGTATCAATTAATTGTAACGTATTTAACACAGCGGGAAGTTTTCAGATTGACCCACAGGTCAACCGGTTTCCTGATTTATTTTAATGGTTCCTATATGTTCATTGACTTTTTTTCTTAGGAACATTTTGGAGTTATGTGTTACATCGCTACTGGTGAAGGTTCAATGAGTCATCGAAACATCTTATATACGGCTCGTGAATATTAATATATCACACTCCCACGGTATGTAATCTTCGACGTATATAGTTGATTGCATAAATTAAAGATCGTTGCACACTACGGGTTTATGAACTTGTGATTATATACATAATTCTAATTGAAGATGATTTTCTTTACAACGATGAAGAGAAAGTGATGTGATGCGTAAGTTAATTAGGATCTTCTCTTGTGTATAATATCGAAATCACACGGCCACAGTTCATGACGAGTATCAGACACGACATTAGGTACTTATTTTTTCTTTTTTATTATTTCTTATATTCTTTCTATCTTTTTTCTTTTTCTCATCCTACTCCCATCTCATGTTTCTTCGTTGCCACGTGTCTGTAATCGAAATCTTCGAGAGGGTGACACAAGCCTCTAAATCTCACTACGTCGTTTCTCTTCCCCATTTTGTCATAAAAAAAAAAAAAAAAAATTCACGAATCTCATCTTGAACTTTTAACGAAAAATAACTTATTTTATCTCAATAACAAGTTTCAAAGAATCGTCTCTTATAAAGATAATAATAATACAAAAATTTCAACCTACACGTTCTATAAAGCGCGTTAATTATTTTTTTCAAAATTTTCAAACCATAATTTCATCAGATTTTACGCAAATAAATATTCTAAATTCTATATCACGAACGCAAACCTTGCAGCATAATCATTTTTCGATTTGCAAACATCGAAACGGTACCTGAAATCGATCATCGCGAGTATAATTGAAAAAGTACCGTTAGTTTTGCTCGCGTAATTGACCCGTTCGAAAGATTTCTTTAACAAGAAATGAGAGTATCGTTGATTCTCATATATAAGCTCGTTTATGAAAGAAAATACCTCATCTTCGTGACACGAATCGCAATCCGTATATCGTTATAACGTAGAGTAATGACATGATGTGTATATGTATATATACAAATATATATTTACTACGGAGTATAGATAGTAGAATTTATTTTACATAATTTCTGTACTCAAGACACGCACAGTACGTTTTCCTTTCTCTTAGACAGTTGAAATTGTAAATTCTTTCGTCAATTAACATCGCTGCCATGAAAAACTCTGTTTAAAATATTTACGGTCAACGTACGAAACGTTCAATACCCAATTAATACCAAATCTAACTTAAATTTAACCAAATCTAGTTTTCACTTCAATTATGACAGATCTATTTCTATCGCTTTCATATAAAATATCAGTATTTCAATTGATATTTCACCTGCTGAGATAATAAATTCTTCATTGACAGATATACACACGGAAATTGTGACATTCGATCATTCTATTCCATATTAGTGAATCTAGAATGGGCTATAATTCATCAATCGATCATGAAAAAGGTTAATTATTAACTTACTTACTCACCTGTCTGCTATTTCTTGATAATCAAAAAGTCCGTTCAAAAATCTAGCCAAAAAACTTGCCGCTTCATGTTGATTGGAAAATTTCTTTGGTTCGAATACGAATCCAGGGTTACTGTTGATTGGCAGAGGAACAGGTGAGGATAGATACATGTCCTTGAGCCACCAATCAGTCGCCTGTTGACAAGCAAGGTATAGATAATTAAATGAGCATGTAAAAATTCGATTTTTGCCTCAGGCTTGCGGGTATCATTCGTTGACACATCCGGTATCGGTGGTACCATACATAGCGTGGATTTATCATATATAGGCAGGTAAATAGATATAACTATTACATACGTAGTTGTTAATTGTTGAAAATGTTTACCGACCGTTTGTCGTTCGTCAGTCAATGAAGCCGTTTATTAGCTATCGAAAATATGCTTTCTCCGATTTTTACTCTTCCGCCTTACGTATAACGCGAAATGTGACAAAGAATTTCACTTTCGATAATTTTCTCGTTTTTTTTTTTTTTCACTCAAGTATCGTTTACGGTTTTATGGGATAAAAAAAATTGACTGTTGTACCCTAATGGAAGATAAAAGAAATAAAAAAAAAAAAAACTGTTTCATCTAATCATTTCACATTACTGGTCGATTGTGCAGCCTCTGCATTTTGCTCAATGATTCGCAACGTGTATTCTTTAGATCATGACTCGGTCTAACCACATTTGCGTAACAGTGGTGTATATATATATAGGTACCTACTCTCGATAAACGTTTACCAACTTTCAATTTATTATGAAAACATTTCTGTTATTCTCGTTTCAAATTGATTATTTATATTATCTTGAAACTCGTTTGCAGGGAATTAAAAATCATCAAATTTTTGTTCATTTTTTCGATTATCGGGGAGTATACGATGTCGTGGAACCAGAATAAAATATCGTAGTTGGTATAATCGATGATTACTACCTCCCAGAATTTGGGTCACCGCAAAGTTTTTTTTTTTTAACAATCGTTACAACTATCTTCGAAATAGACATCTCGAAAAATGTTCATAATTCATAAGTATAAGTCAGAAATCCGTAAACTACATTATAGATTGAATTATTATTTCTCGAGAAGCAGCTTTTGCATTGATAAAATTCTTATAAGTCTGAAATTTAATATCATCGTGATCACTTCTTTTTTTCCCTGTAAATAAGCGATTATTCGTCACTTTTTACGTTACATATACATTTTCCGTGCGAAAAGAGAGATATGAAGATTATAAAATCGTCGAATTTCTTTGCGAAAAAATTAACGTTATTACTTGGAATAAATATTCTTGCCCCTTAAGAACGGTAAAAACGAAATAATAATAATAATAATATTTTAAGACGTTAGAAATTATTTACTGCCATTGCGATTGGGTGAATAATTATTATTCCTCGTTACATAAAACGATTACGCTTTCTCCAAATTCAATTCAATTCACCGACTCTGTATAAAATAATTATAACGACAATTTTTATACGACTCTGCACTCTTTGACAACATTACGAGTATCCTTTTGATACTTATAAAATATTGATTCAATGCAACTGTCAAATTTTTGTCCGTTTAAAATCCCAAATAGGATTTACACCTGAAAATTATAAACGCCTCAAAATATACAGCGTCTATTTGTGACATTCCATTCAGTTGTCACGGGGTAATTTATACATCATAGATTAATTATTTTTAAAAATAACTAAAGTTTGCAAACAAACTTTAGGGGAAAACTTTAAAGGGGGAAGGCAATCGTAAATTATTCATCACGGCCTTTGATCTCTTAAGATGTCTCAGTTGAGACTGTATAATTAAGTTATTCCAGATCTCGCTGTTTGATATCTGGTTATACAGATAACTACAGTAAAATTTTTTATGAATTAAAATAAAACCTAAGTAGATTTTTTTAATTAAAACTGAAGGGGTGCAGCTATGGAAATGAAAATCAGATGAGAAAAGCTTTTGAAGTACTTTATCAGAAAACTAGAGTATTCTTGGCATCTCCATAGGTATATACGGTGTATAAACACATTCATCATAAGTGTGAAGCAATCTCCATTCGATCTAGCCATCACGTTTCCTACATGAATAATATTTTGATTAGAGGGTCATTAGGTTTCGTACGGGTAAGCAGGTCACTGAATATATTATAAGAACAGAAATTTCCTCACCTTACAGGATCTTACTTCACGTCTCTCTTACTTATAGATAAGTATAGAATTTAATCCGATATTAATTTGTTTAGTATTAACATTCGTTAGATATCGACAGAAATAAGAGTTAGAAACGTATCAATAAATTTTTATTTATTTTTTTGTTCTTTTCGGTCTTTTGATTTTACAACTTTAGATAATGATAAATTATATAATAATATAAAATCCAATAAAAAATCAAATAAATTTTAGAAAAATCTGCATTCTTGCAGCGATTTAATGATTATTTAATATCTTCATCTTTAATCAGCAGAGTTACGTAATTGTTTCATTAGTGATTATTAAATCGTATATAAAAATACAAAACTTCAAAAATACGTAAGCTTGCAGGTTTTTTTTTTATTCTTCAATAAACTTCACGATCAAATTTCGCGAAATGAAGATCTCTCGATTTTTCTCAACTATCGAATTTTTCTGCAAGTAATTATTAAGAAAATTTCAAGTTTATATATTGTTGCAAATAATTCTAACATTATAAGTTTGATTGTTTTTTTTTTTTTTTTTTTTCAAAATCTGATGGAAAAATCGTTGGAAAAATTTCGAATGAATGTCTTATCGTTAATATGACTATATAACTATCCATAGAATAATCGAGTATGAATAGAATGATGTAAGATAATCCACAGCCCCTTGATCACCGGTTTTAAACGATCAACTATATAGGCGAAGACTTTACAACATAATTCATAATATACGAGCGGGAATTAGTTCGCTATTGGTATTATTATTGTTGCCAAGAATGAGGAATGAAGTATGCGATATGGGAATCCCCGTCTTATACGTATACGTATAACAGTATATGGATAGATCTAAGATCCTTGCGAAACAAAGATGAAACGGAGTCAGCTCAGGTAGCTGGTCGTGGGTGGTTTAGGTGATCGTGTTGCAACAGCTAAGTCTTTTCTGTATTCGCAATGGATAGATGATGATTATTGCGTGTGAAATACGAGATCGTTTATACCCACGTGATATAGCTCTTCCTTTTTTACAAAGATCCAGCGATAGAAATACGTGAATATATATATGGTATAGGTATATATATATATATATATATATATATATATATATATATATATATATATATATATATATATATATATATATATATATATATATATATATATATATATATATATATATATATATATATATATATATATATATATATATATATATATATATATATATATATATATATATATATATATATATATATATATATATATATATATATATATATATATATATATATATATATATATATATATATATATATATTATATATATATATAATTATATATATATATTATATATAATATATAATATAATATATATATATATATAAGTATATATATATATTATATATAAATATATATATTATATATAATATAGTCTCTATGGTAAACTCTACCGTAAAAAAAACTTAACATTGCAAAAAAGCGAGCGAGCGAGCGCTGAGCAATTTCTATCCCGTGCATATAATAGTATAAAGTGATCACCGATCACCGAACGGATGAGAACTTTCGTCTGCAGCCTGGTACGAAGTAATTTCCGTTTTAACGATCCGGGATTTTACTGGTTCCTCTAGCTTTGATAGTTTGATCAGTAAAATACGTGGCTCTCTTTTCACGAGGTAAATGAAAGTGTAGATACTTTGATACGTACTATAGTACATCTTGATACAAGTGTGAAAGTATTGATATTCGTACGTGTGTGTAAAGTTTTTTTTGACAATCACACGAGTCGAGAATCATCTTTCGCACGTGTATCGGACTTCATTTTTCAACACAACGTGCGAAAAATTAAATTTTGTGTTAGCGAAACGGGTGCAAAATCGAACTTTGCGCCCGGCGTGCTGAAAGAATTGTTTTGCATTGTAGGATTTGAATAGATATTTATTGTATTTTATTATTACTGTAAATTTGGCAAATGGTTTCATTGATTTATGATATTTTTGCTACCATAAGTTTAACGGCAAACCGTATATATCAGCCATTATTCTGAAATTCGATACTAAACCGTCCGAGCTATCAGACAAATTTAACTCGTAAAAAATTCAGGTACAAACGTCGATTGGCAGCCAGGGAAAAAATAATAATTTATCATTTAAAGAGTCAACGTGACTTGGGCATCAGGCGTTCATGAATATCGCATTTTTTACACTACCGAAAAAGCGTGATATCGATCGAATTGAAATAATCGAATCCTTTACAGAATTCGGATTCCATATGTCTGCTAAATTCGTTTTCAGGTTTGGCTCTTTTAATGAATGAGCGCTACTGAATCCAACGTTTCAACGATTTATTCTCATTCGGTTTGACAGGGTGACACTAACGAAGGTAAATTTACACAACGGTGTGTCCTTCTTCGATTAGACTCTCTATACCGCACAACGAATCTGAAAATACAGAATGAAATATTCAGGGTCTTTTCGAACGTCACCTTTAAGGCTCTTTCAGGCTACCGAAGGTCTGCCGTGGCAAGAGCGTGCGCCTCCGCTTCATCGTGAAATATTTAGCAGTCTGGTTTTACGCTCGTTCGTGTGCCGAGAGAAAGGTCAAAGTGTTCGTATAGAGGCTTTATTTAGCCTGGGGTGCGTGAAACGCTGCCTTAAGACCTTCGATAACGTCATGAAGCGATTTTATCTTAAATCTAGGATTCCGGCTTCAGTTGTATGTATGTACCTACCCACCACGCGCCACATAACGTAACTGAGCTGTTCTTAGAGCGGGAAAAACTGTTTGGAAATCGAATGCTTTCCAAAATTGATTTAACAAAATTTAAATCTGTACAATTTTTTCTCTGTCAGATTAAATAAAGGATATGCGATGTTGAAATATGTAAAAGATTATGGAAAATGTAGCAAAAAATAAAATAAGGAGATAATAAAAACGAACTCAACAGCTTAGCAAAGAGAAAATTTTTTAATTTATTTTTTTTATTTCATTCAACAGATTTTCTTTGGCCCAATTTCGTCGCTGTAATTACTCGTATTTGCGAGAATTTAAGCGAAGGCACGCAATTAGTACGAGAAACGAAAAAAGAGATTGTATGTACGTATGTATATACATAGCGCGGAGAGAGACTGGAAAAAAATAAACGTTAAGTTTGAAGTAAAAGAAAAAAAAAAAAACTAAAGAAGAGAAAATTAAGGAATTAATTTAGCAGAATTCTTGGCCTACGATGAATTTAGTGCTACCCTCTTATGACCGAAATTGTACAGAAGGGTTGTAAGTATTGCAGGAGACATCAACCGCGGCCCAGTTAAAGCGAGTATCGAAGTGGTTGCCGCGGTGTCAAGTTACGGAGATTTCAACAGAGACCTGAAAACACAATGCCGGTTTATGCGAGAGCAGAGATCTCGGCATCTAGTTTCGGCGCAAACTCGACCGTATCGATCACGCGACCCCACCGCAGATCCCACAAGCCCTAAGGGCTTCAGGTGAAATTCGCGTGTCGAATGCAGTATTTGACGATGAACCGATAGATCGAAACTGTGCCTAATCTTCGATAACCACCTGATCGAAATTGGTCAACAGCTGCAGCAGTTCATAGCGATAGATTGGAAACCAAAGATATAATTAAACGGAAACCAATATAATCAGAATCGAAATGATTCAAGTTGCCAGACCATAAAGGAGTACACATTTTATAGATCAATTCTAAAACTTGTGTGGAGAAAGGTATTGGTCATAAGAAAAATTAAATTAGACTACAATACTCTCAGCTGAACAAATTTTATCCCGAAAATTAACTTTCCGATAGTATAAGGTATATATACGGATTAATGAACCAAATTTGTGAATAAATTGCTGGAAGTAAAGACCTTGGATTGGTACTGGGCAGCTGAACTCTGTGGGATGAAAATTAAATGAGCAGCTTATGACACAATTACGTATATGTTTTTTGTGAAAACGAGTTTACACGGCCTGAAACATTTTTTCGTACCCTCGTTAAATAGAATTAAGACAACAGCAGCTCCTTAAAGAATACAGTATTCACAAGAAAAGAAGAAAATCGCATTATTTCTTTTTCTTTTAACAGTATTTCAATTAACATTGAAATGCTTACCACTGATGATTATACCTAATGTTGCTAACAGTTAGGCTTGAATTTTTAACATATTTCCATATTACTGGGGCAGGAAACGCTTCTGGCATCATAAAATTGAATGTGCGGTTAGTTAGACCCGATGATGCGACTTGCACACGAAATGAGATATTTCCTGAAGGATTTTACACACCACTAAGTACTGAGATTTGAGTTGACTCTTGGTTCTACTTCATCTGGGGGTTGGCGCAATGCAAAATAACGACTATCTCCGCTCTCGTTACTAGTCTGTCTAGCTTGTGCTCACTAAAAGGCAACAAGTCGTAACTTGAAACTTGAGCCCTGCAAATCCAAGCGGTTAGTTTACGAGTAGTTTTGCACTTTTGCGATCTGCGAACACTAGAAGCATTATGCTATAAGTCTGCAGCATCGAATTTTTATCTCAATAGTTTCAGTTTCTTTTTTGAAGAGTACCCGCCAAAACTGAAACCTTGAAGATGCGAAGAATTGCAAACTGCAATAATCAGGATTGCAATTTCGCCATTATTATTTCTCGGACCATTAAGTCTAATCACCAACTTTCGAATCATTATCGTGATCGGTTCATTATACCAAGGAATAGTATATATTCTACATGTGTATTGTCTATTTAACTGAGGTGTGCGTACTGATCGAGAGTTCTGCTTTATAGGGCATATACAGAGGGTTGAAACGACGATAAGATTGTAGATTGTCGTAAAGTAGATACTCCTTTACGATTCCGTGTACAGTAACTTGGTGAATATTCTTTTGCCTGAATCTGACAGCTCTCATTATCACCTTGTATCTCTATTCGTCCTTTCATTCGCGCGGTGGTCAGGTCCCTTAGAATCATTCTATTCGAAAGATTGCAGAGTATACAACTCTGTCTCTTTCTCTCCCTATAGGGATACACGAAATATATTAACGTATACAACCCTCTCGATCTCTTTTTCTCTCCCTCTCTCCCTCTTGTATATAGGGATATGTATAATGTATATATATAGATAAAGAGATAAAGAAAGAGAGAGAGAGAGAGAGAGAGAGAGAGAGAGAGAGAGGGAGAGTTCCAAACGTTTGATGAGCTGAGCACGCGGATGAAAGAACGAATAGAGAAGCAAGGAGATTCAAATATGCTTCAATGCCTTTGTTTTGAGAACCTTGATGATGTGTAAATAGCCATTAGCAGATTGTAATAATGGATGTGTCTACTTATTTATGCAAAAGTGAAGAACAATAATTCGATGTCAAGCGAGAGGTAGGTGTTCAATAACAGAGGGATGTGAGTACCAAACGATTTAGAACTTTGATGATTATGTATTTTGCAGCTTTGGTTTATTTGATTTGAAAGTATTTTTTTTTGTTTTTTTTTTTCGAAATTCAAAGGACTTTTATGGAATAGAAAATGGTCGTGAGATCAAGTGGTGTAAAATTTCTGGAATTTATTCAAATTTCATGAATGGTGCCAAACGATAGGGAACTAACTCTCTGAATCCAACGTGCAGCATACCTACCACCAGCGTCGACGGTTCGCGTGACTAGTACGAACGACACTTGTTAAAGAAGAGGGTGTCGTTAAGCCCGTTTTAAATTTCGTAGCCTCGAAACTTTGTAATACGACCTACAACCTCTTTGATTGTTGGCACCAAAGACCAGCTCGAATAACGCAATTTTCCTTTCTTTTCAAACATTTTTTATTTATTTTTTATTTTTTCACTCAAATTGTAAATCGAGTGAAAAAATTCGATTTACGAATTTCGATCAACGAATATTTCGCATCGAATCTTCGGTTATATGTGTTCAGTCTCTTATCACGAAAACTACAAAGTATGGACGATCTGTAACAATTTCTATTAATTAAGTATAAGAAATTATGAAATTTTCAAAAACTTTTCATTTCTGTCAAGGGAGACTAAGCGAGTCGGACTTTTATCGAGTTTGACTCGAGTAGAAAAGCCAATTATTCGAAAGACGAGAACATCTTTTATTCCACGAAAGTCAGTTTTTAGAAGCATCATTTTTCACGGTATTATAATCCGTTGATGGATTTTTAATTTTACGACCTCTTGTACACTTGCACAGAAGACACACCCGAGCCAATTTTTTTTCAAATTAATGATCTCAGGCGAATCGATACTTCTTTTGCAGATCGTAGAGGAGAAGAACTTAAAAGGAGAAGAAAAAAAAAGGAGAAGAACTTAAAAGTCAAACTAACTGTAAAACTAGAACGACCGAATCGCGTGTATACCGTTCAATTTATAAATATGACCGCAATATATTTTCCTTTCAAGTTTGATCCAATTATTTCATATAAAAGACTGTGAGGTGACGTTGTGAAAAATATAATTATTTGCGCGATCGATTATGTAGATATCCGCGGAATTTCATAGACCTATAGTCATAAATTACTTTATAGAATTAAAAAATCTTGTTAATTGCTAATGAACAATCGCTCCAATTTCCCGATATGCTAGTCCTGTAAAACTCAATGATTATGGTCTGTTGTGTCTACCTGTGTGCACAAATGGGTCATAAACCCTAGCATCTTGGACAGGAAAACGATGTGACCCAAATCGACGAGGCGTTTGGATAGGTAGTATACCCTCCTAGGTATATTACCTTCTCCTCTACACCCGCCGTTGTCGGCCTCACCTGCACACGAGCCTTGGAATCGTTAGGCCAGAGTCTGCGCACCAGGTGACTCGACTTGGCTTCGTCCCACGGTCCTTCCGAAGTTTACCTTACTTCTGAAAATTTTTTTCTTTGTATAATTTTATTTTCATTTTAATTTTTTTTTTTAAATTTTATTTTATTTTTTCTTCAACTTTTCGCTATTTTTAAGCCGCGGTTCTACGCGGAACATTTGTTGAAGTCTCCGTTGCCTCAAGATTGTGGTTTGCCAACCCAGAGGGTTTACGACGCTTCTGCGGAGACTGGAGCGCCGAGTAAAGGGCAAGTGGAAGAAGCACCCCTCGACCGCTCTAAAAATGGGCTTCGTCTGTAGGTACGAATCTAGACGTATATAATTACGTGCCTAAGGGTGATTCAAAAACTTGTACAAAACGTCGAAAAGGGTGAATAAAAAAAAAAAAAAGGTTGAAGTTTCTCGTCAAGAAAATCCTACCCCAAAAAACAGAAAAAAAAAAAAAAAAAAAAAAACAATTAACAATGAAGAGTTAAATTTCGTATGGAGGGTTACGTATAGCAGCGTTTTAGGTTTCGGAAAAAGAATAATGTCTGTAGATTATAATTTTTTGCTTAATTTGTCTGAATTGTTACATGCATGGAAACTGTAAAAAATTAGGATCTAAAATTTTGCAAACTGCGGTAATTTCTCAGAGATGATTGTAGTTGAATGTTAATCATCTAACTTATTACACGACTCGATCTGGTTTATGGATCCCTATCAAAGTTGGTCCTGATTTTAATCTCAATTCTCCCCCGAAATAATCCCCAAGGAATCTTTTTTTTTTTGTGAGTAAGGTCACGTCCTTCAAGTTCAGTCTAATTGAAGCACCAGCTATGCAGGATATCGGCCTGCCCTTGGCTGATCGATCTCTAAAATAACAGTGCCATATACTTATTCTGCAGATTAGCGCAGGTCTCAATTATTTTCTACACTTGAAACGAAAAAAAAAAAACGAAAAGACAAAGAGAAAAAAAAAATGTTTGGAAGTTGGTTTTTTATTGTGAATAACTTCTTTTCACAAAGTTCTTGAAAACTCTAATAATCCAATGTAGAACAGCGTTTCCACAGGAGTGGCGTACGCGGTTGCACCCTGCATCGATCCACTTGACCTGGGCACGAGGTTCGCACTTCTGGCTATCCTGGCCACCCTGCATGGTGCTCATCCGTATTTTTTCCGTATCTAAATATACTTTTACAAAAATTACATACATACATACGTTGATACAGTAATTGTGTCTGGTTAATTTGACGCTATTGTTTATTCAATCCAAAATCTAATTCTAGTCGTATCATGGTTCGGAATGGGTTTACGAAAAGCGGTATTAAATCAGGTTACCAATTTGCAAGGGTGTCGTGTTACTGGTCGAAGCACACCTGGCCCCCTCATAGCTTGTCTAGTTATGCACGTTCTGATACCGGAGATCATCATGCAAGTAATTATTTTCTCCACAGCGCATATCGTTTCTTGTTTCATCATTTAACATTCCCACCGATCTTTATATGCACAAAATTATTCAGTTTGTATAAATTTCGATGTAAATTTATTACGTAGTTTTCAAAGTTGGCACAATTATGACTAACACTTACCAGCCAATGGACAAAATTATCTACCATTTCGCACAATTGCGATAATCGAAGTTATATTTGATTCCTTTTTGGTCACGCGCGAATCTGATGAAGGTATTTTTCTACATATTTAATGAGTGTTGAAAATATGGTTTTTTTCACACTTACGTTCAAATTTAAAGTGCAAAATAATTCTAACTGGTGTATAATTATTGAAAAACGAAAGTATAAAGTTTTACACTCCTTAACAGTGTCGGCATTGACAATTAACCTAGTAAAGATAATCTAGTAGTGAACGCGTGTTAATTGATCAAAGATAACATTATTGTCCTCTCGCTAATATTTCTATACCCTCGTTATTAAATACAACCTTCAAACTGTAAAAATTCACGTACTTTAAATATAAAACTTTGTTACGCAGATAAAAAGCTAAACAATAGCACCGTAATTCCGGTGATTCCCATGTTGCCTATATACACTGCAGTATATATAAATATAATATGTATATACGTATTTTATATCTTTCAAGAATTCTACAATATTTACGATTCCCTCGAGACATTTGGGCCTCGTTTAAAGAAAACTTTGCTAAAAGACGGAGCTAGATAAATAGGCAAAGTAAAACAGGCGTGTATAAACGAGAAAGAAAATATCAGAGATGAAGAAACACCGTACAATTCCTCCGGCATTGGGTATTACTGCTCTTTTTCAGCGCCTCAAAGCCGGAGTTTCCGCGCTCGGGGGATCAAGATGAAGAAGGGGGCATCCAGGAGCGGATAAAATTAAAGGTTAATCCCTTGGGGTGTGGAGGTAGCTTTTTCACTCGAGGTACCTACCAAGAAGGCTTTGTTTTTTGTAAAAGCAGACGGGTCATATATCGCTGCACATCGTATAAATATTTGCTTTTTTAAGTGTCACCGAAACTTAAGACTCACTTTCGTATTATATTTATACCTAACTGTACACACGATCCTCTCGAGTTTTGCGGTAAGTTCAAACGGTATTCCCTTAGGTTGTCTACGATACTTGACTTGGTATACATACCGCGATGCAATAGTCTGTGTTTCTCCGCGTATGTGTGACAGACTTGCTGTCAGTATATCTCCAAGTACGGACAGTACGGTTCCCTATCACAACACGATCTTCAACGTGTTGGTTAGTGAATGCGTTTACTTTGAACCCGGTGAGTAGCCAATTGCAGTTAAAGCCGAGGTTGTAAAGTTCGATCAAAGGGAAACCAGCGTTTCGTTTAATTAGGATAACCGATTAATCGCATCTCAATCCCAGCAGACTGACAGTTATAACAAGTTAAAACTAACCATGATGTTTCCTGCTTTGAAATCCGGGAAATAGAAGATCAAGTTAACGCGTTTGGATTAAGATAACATGAAAGGTATGTCGTGGAAAGCAGAAATACCTTCTTCCCGCTAGTCTCGGGAGTTGTGTTTCAGTTACATTTTGATCTTGCCCCACGTATTTGACCTCCCCTAGCTGTAATTCAGCCTCACCTTAACACGGTTCGTGTACCAAAGTAACCTGCAGCGTGTAGTTAGTTAACTTGACACTTTTGTTTTTCGCAACAAAAACTACCGCGAAAGTGAAAATCCTTGTCTACTGTCACAGTATGTATCACATAAATTATAAAGGAGGTTTTTAATGGGGTTCAAGAGTCAAGGATAACTTCAGAGTGGACTGTCCTCTGTCGTGCGTGCCCAACGTAATCTTAGTAATTTAAATGTTTGTCCCTAAGGGTGCAGGTGCGGGAATATAAGGGATGAGGCGACGGGCATATCGCATGGCATAATCCCTTGTTGAAACAAGCTTAAGCCTTCTGGATTGTCTGCGGGATTGGTCGCTGATACGCGAAACAACCGAAGGGTTGCAGTAAGCCTATCTATTCGACTCACTTTCCTGCAAGCCCATAGTTTACTCGGTTATATCGAATCGAGAGATTACTTCAGAGGGTGGCTACTTATACAGAGATACGTTTAACAGAGCTGCTTATTATCGGATCGAACTTTTAACCGAATTTTTTTCAGTTTTTTTTTTGGGAGGGGGGTTGGATTGAAGTTCCAAAATTTAAAAGTTTCGTACGATCAAAATTATGAATTCATTTTATACGATTTTGAATTTTTAGAAACGTTGATGTGAAGAATATTAAAATTCGTAAAGATCGGAATTCAAACATCTGAGAACTCCGAGAGTTCAAGAATCCGAAAATTAAATGGAAGGTACGATACTCCATTCGTGAATTTTAAGTTTTGGAGTTTTAGTTTTTCGGATCTTTAGCTTTCAAAATTTTGAACCTTTTGAACCGGTATTTTCGATTTTAAATTTTTGAAATCGACTATGCAGAAAATACTCTTCCGGGAAAATACTCTTTCGAAAAACTGTGACTTGGTCATATTAAAATTTGGAATATTGACTATTCACGACTTTTAAAATTCTAAATTTTAACCCGGCCCCCATTTTTAAATAAATTTTTTAATAGATTTATTTAGCTACTATAAGATTTGAGTTGGTTTATCTATTCTCTTTACCATGTCAACATTTCTCCGTAAGTTTTTTTTCTTTATCCTTTTAAAACAAGAATTAGAGATGCAAATACTTGTAGGATGTCTCATTGGATTAATTAAGGAACGAGTATGCGTGAATATGGGAAAATTTATTTCATCTGATATTACCCGTCAGTAAAATCCACTTTCTACCTATGTCTTTCGAGCAATGTTTGAATTTATAATCTTGTCGCAAGATCTCTGAACCGTAGTTGTAAATATAATTCACTTGGCATCGAATACCTGCGCGTCTATCTCTAGATTTATGCAATAATCTAGAGAGTATAAATTCTCTACGATACTTTAGTCTTCGTAAAAAACTCGGAGTATGTATTGTGCTCATATTCGTTTTTCTTTACGGAGATTTCCGTATAGAAACGTCAAAGCTGATATCTATAAGAATTTACTTACATCTCACGATCACTATCAACCGAAAAAGCTGCGATAATTATCTTACCGATCTCACAATTTATCATCAATGATAACACAATCCTTTACGATGCAGAAAAAATTGCGTTGTTGAATATCAGGAGAAGATAAATGGGAAACTATGCATTTAGCTATACCATAGAACGAAGAATATCGAGATGCATTACAAATGCTGATGAAGAAAGTAAATTTTATGTTCATATTTTTTATCTTTTTTTGACGATGCGCCAATTTACGAATTTTCTTAGCCACCCTTCGAAGTTCTAAAAATTGCTTTGACTTCTTGTCGAAGTAAAGGGCGTCTACACATTCGGTTATATGTGTTCGACACCAACCCCCATGTTGTACCATCCACGCAATTCGAGCTGGTCTAACGAAATAGCAGCGTTAAAAAGAGCCGCTCTACCAACAAAGCGAAAAGCTCTTGAGAAAAAGCCCGAGCAAAATAGGATAGAATAAAGCTCTTTTCACACGTCAGACAAAGGTATCGATTTACCGGAGACACTAAGCGCGTGGTTATGGGTTTTGTATAGCAACAAACGAGAAGAAAATTAAACGTATTTTATCGTACAAGATTTATGAAACCCCATTTCATTCCAGCCAAGAAATTCTAATATAAATTAAAGCTCCCATTTTTCGACCACAGAAATTATTCCCACATATTACAATCGGTAGTAAAGGACAGACTGTTCAATAGCAAGTGAATCGTTCATAATTTGATGCAGCTCATTCTCTTGTAAAGCTCTGTTGTTTTGAAGTTCAGATTTATTTTTCCATCCTCGTTCGTAGTGTTGCAAAAACCTGTCAAAGGGATGTTTTTTCATTATAAAATATCGAGCTCGTGCTGTTGGAACACCTCCTCTTCTTTCCCTGGATCCTTAGAGTGTCCTCGAATGAGGAAACGGGAGTGAGAGGAAATCGAGGGTGAGGTGGGTCCTCGGGGGAACCGTCAGGGAAGTTTGGCAACGCGTTACGGAGTTACCCACCGCCCTATCGTCCCACCAAACGAACTTGAGTCCAAGGAGTAAATTCCCCAAGGAATAACTCTATTGGGTTTATGCTTGGGTCTTGGTCTTGGTCTCGGTCTCGGTCTCGGTCCGAGCCGTCCCCCTCTTCGAAAAGACTCCAATTCGTTATTGGATCGGCTGGTGTTCCGAAATTACATTAGACCTTGCTTGTTGGTGGTTCTGGCCGGGGTCCTCAAAGTCCGGATCATCTCCTCCGGACCACGAATATAAACCAAAAATATACTTGTTCTAACACCGCAGACACAACGTATCTATATACGTGACTGTAAAGCTCTCCTGGCAAGTTTAAAGTGCAAATTCATATAAATCGTATTCCACCACGTAAAATATGTTTTCTATGCATGCATGTGAGCATGGTTTCACTGTGACAACCAGAGCGAGGATAATTTTGGAAAAATGAAAGTTAAAAAGAAAAATAACAACAAATAACGGAATTTTGAACAACGACAACCATACTGTCAGGGGAAGCTTTCACGATGTGGAAAGGTCTGTAAAGGTTTATTGGCTTTCTATGCCCTGTTTCACAGCGGGGTGTCTGTTGTCACATATCTACACGTATACTATGACATACTGTTAGTGTGAACATAGGTATTCGTATGTATGTACATTCACACTGTTGGAAGTCTCTTTGAAGTGAGAGACAATAGAACTGAGTTCGAGGGAAGCGTCTGCCATATTAACGTACGAGAACATGTTCAAATGTTCGTTCTGTTTATTAATTTCGTTTTGTGTACAACGTGTGAGAAAAGGTAGTTTTACAATTCGAAATGGTCTCATTAATAAATAAATATGAAAAAATAAAATGAAGATAATTTATATGTGTATGGGATAAGAAATCGTGTATTCAAGCTAAAAGACTGCGAGCTTTTCTCTTGTTCATTATTTTTGTTAAATGTTAAAGCACAGCTAGCTAAGCTGTGATAATATACTCTGGTAGGTAGGAAGGTAGGTATATAAGCGCTCTTTTTGTATGACGGTAAAATACTCGCCGCTGCAGGGTGGTAAGTTAATTTTGCGGTGCCCCGCGGCGAGCTTGGAAATTTCATTGAAACCTCTATTATTCATCTCTGATCTCATTCGCACTTTGTGAAAACTTCCTTTACATTTGAAAGGCAATTAAAACTTTATATCAAAATTGAAAATACGAAAACAGCTGAAGATGTAAGACATTCTCTGATCTTCCAAAAATTAATTATTTCGAACGTACCTACTTGTTTAACGGATTACAAAAAGACGATCTTAACGTCGAAAGCACACGTGAACTTTCATCCCTATGATTGTTGTTGGGATATACATCTAGGTAGGTATAGCAAAGATTGTCCAGGGCGTCGTTTCGATTTAGTGAAAATCGAAATACCTTTTCGCTTTTTCGTTTTCTCCTGACCAAACAGACTTTGGCTCCCGCGATTCACGTAGCTAGGGTACAAAAGCAAGAGCAATCTTCGTAAAATATATTTCCCTCCCACTCGACGCTTCGCACGTGAATTGTGTGCAATTTTATTTTCTGCTATTCGTCACCCACGACCGACAGCTGCTTTAACAAATATTACAGAGCGAAGCACGACCACGTATATGTAAACGTTTACATTGAGGAAATTAAAGCTCTAGGGAGTTTTAAACAATTTTTATTGCGATAGAAAACGAGGAAGAAAATAGTATATTGTGTATCAAGGACGGAAAATAGGCGATTACTGACGAGTGTGAAAGTTGCCATCCGAGAAAAGTGAGGGTGGTAATCACACGAGTCAGAATCGCCTTATCGCCTGTGATGCACACGATATTTTTTGTCCTATACCTGCATCGGAAGTTTGTTTTAAAGCGCATGTAAAAACGAGCGGAAGGTGGCACTTTTCCGCTCTAGGGCGGTAAAGTGCTCTAGTGCGGTACAGTATTATTACTTTACCACCCTAGAGCTTACTTTACCGCCTGACGGCGGAAAAGTGCTACTTTCCGCACGTTTTGACGTGCACATAATAGCATAATTTCGGTGCAGGTAGGACGAAAAAATTTTTATTTTATCTAGTCGCCTTTACTTTCCCTCGGTAAACATAAAATTTCAGCAAACCATATAAAGTACATTGATGATAGCGTGACTTACGCTCCGAGAACTCAATTTTAATTCATCATAGATTATCTTTAAATTTCAAAGCTCGCTTTTGAACTGTGAACTGTCTAATTAAACCCTGCTAATTAACAGAAAGTTGTGTTGGTCGCGTTAGCTTGTTGAAAAATACATGGAATATGTATAGCTATTGAGGATCAAAGTTCAGGTGATCTTTTGGTCCCGCCGCTTTGTTCGGAAAATGGGAAATGCTCAGTGCACGTACTAAATCCATTTATTTATTTATTTATGTCTTCACGGAGGTTTATGGGGTACGGCATACGACGTAATGCTCTATGCATAGCATAGATCCCAAGGGATCGAGGGGGTTGCCAAAGTCAGCCAGGAGGCAGGAGGCAGGAGGCAGGGCAGGAGGCAAAAGGGAGTTGGGTAAGGTGGATGAAGCTGGTGGGGTAATCTCATGGGAAGGGCTGAAACGAAAATGCTGTTGTGCCACTTAGTCATAGCTCGTATTTTTGTCTTTCATTCCGTTCCATCTCAATTCTTCCTGAATATTTAATATTATTTCTGTTCGTCTCGCCTCACGTATTATTCCATCAACTGGACTAACAATTTTCGGAACAAACTGATCCAGAAAAAAAATTTAAAAAAATATGCCAACTTCTGTTCTTTTTGAAATTTACTTGCCAAACTCCTTTCCAAAAATCGGACTATGGTATCGCATTATAAAATTGTATCGAATAGCTGTTTTAAACTTACCCAGTTTATTGTCTGATCTCTACGGTCCAATAAACGTTGTTGAAGTTTCAGCCCAGGACCGGCCAAAAAACTCCTTACAAGAGCTTGGGATTTATCCAAATAGGTTGGGGCTATTACTTCGACTTGGGCCAGGTATTTTTGCATAGTAGATTCGAGGTCCGGCACCGGGAGCTTCGGTAGATCTTCCTTCTGAAACATATTGGAAAATATTCACGTGATTTGCATTGAGAAATTTTTTGTGAATGCATGAAATTTGGGAACAGGTCATATCTTTAAATAAATCTTGAACATTTCAGGATGGTAGTCACAAAGTCACGCGAAAAATTAAACGACAGCAACTGATAATGAGAATAATCATGAAAATTGAGCTTTTCGTTATCCCCTGTTTATCCTGTATTCTCTTTTTTCCGTTTCTGTGTATCTCTTACTTTCTTATATACACGTTCAAGCAAGCGGAAAATAAGAACCGCTGTAATCGTCTTGTACTTATTTCTAAAACTTTTGAAATCCGAGTACCGTCTGGAAAATTTTTGCCTCCCACGCAAATGAAATACGCTTTTACCATTAAATTGCCGCTTCCAAACTGAGGAAGGATCTTATTGATGCAATGAACATTTTGATTGATTTTAGAAAACGGATTGCTGACAAGATGATGTAGGGTAATGATCATCAGAATGATCTGGTGATCGAGGAATAATATTTTTTCCATTTTCTTTAAATAAAATACATAACTAAAATTTGAAATGATTTTAAGTTTTGAAGACCACACAGACGCATTCGTGAAAGTCCTTTATAGCCTGGCCCTTAGCCGACTCTGTCAATTGTAAAATAAAGAATCAATTGAGAAACGAAGCGTGTCCGAGGGGGTTGGCACGCCTGGTTGATCAGAATCCCCTCTGACAACCTAACAAGACCATCAGGGGCGTACGGCAAGGGAAAATTCACCAAGTGTTTCGCCAATTTATAACAGACCATGGTTATTCTTTCGTTCTGGTTTCGTCGATTCATTTTTTCATTATGAAAATAGAAATTTATACACTTTCCCTTTCGTCTGTCAAAGCTAAGCTAATTTAAACAAAAGAGATTATTTACACTTAAGCAGGGTGTAAAGACCACTTTAAAATCAAAACACAAAATGCGCTTTTCTGGTATTAGTAAATCCTCATTTATATTCATTTTCATTGGGTATAGGTATAAAACCGTGTTTAGAACCCCGTGCCTTATTCAAATTCAACACACAATTCGAATCCGTGAAGTTTCGATCTTCTCGGCATGAGTCAGTTCATGGGATTCTCAATTTCATTTCGATTCCTTATTTCGCATAGCCCTATGCTGCAGAATACTCTGCACTTTAAACCGAGGTATACATCCATAGGAACCTACCGGGTGTCTCTGTTCCCAAGAGATTTTAAGCTCATTGCTATGCACCGTTCGAAACTTGCTAACGATCTCTCGCACGCCCAGCCTATATCCATTCCGTCAGTAGTTTTACATCTATATCTACATTTTGAATATATTCTATACGAAGCACCACGTGAAGTTAGAATATCTTTTAAATTTCAGTATAAACTTAGTGAGAATTGATACGTCTATACTCAGAGTATGTGCATTACAGTGTATAATAATCTA
Organism: Macrophya annulata; assembly: GCA_963924015.1. Lineage (NCBI taxonomy): Eukaryota > Metazoa > Arthropoda > Insecta > Hymenoptera > Tenthredinidae > Macrophya > Macrophya annulata. The sequence continues at coordinate 17,579,697 of OZ001259.1, forward strand.
GAAGATCTGTATAATATATTGAAAAGTGATAAAATGGGTAGAAAGTTTGGAGCGAGTGAGTCGTTCGGGAGTTTAATTCATAGCAGGGCCAATTACTTCGAATTCAGTAATTCTCAATGGAACCACGTCGAATTAATTATTATTGAATTAAGCAAACGAGGACCCTTGATAAAAACCACCGATGCATTCGGAATATGAATTCAAATAACATCTGTACGTATACCAAGTTCCAAAATAAACTAGAAATATAAATATTTACAAACCGCGGGTCCCTCTGGTCAAAGAGAGAACTCCAAAACCAATACGTAATAACCAGTGCATATGAAAAACGGTAAACGTAAAAAATTGTACGATTCGGAGGTAAAGGATGAGTGCAGTTTGTTCCGCTTATTGTTAATACAGTTATATTATACAAAAGGGTGATTGTTATCGAGTAGAAGTAGTAACTTTCTTCGAAACCAAAAAAACAAAATATATGGGGTAATATGGAACAACAGAGATTACTTTTTTGGGACAGATGCCATCAGATATGATCGTGGACCATCGCCGCAATAAAAGATAAGGTGAGCTTACGAGCACTGGTAGATACGTTCTTATCAATGCAAAACAGTACGGGGGTTGTAGCAATTAAGAGATAACAAGGTTTTCCCTCGGCACCCCTCCAATTAGTAACACCCCGAACCAACCACCCTCTCGGTAGCGCTGCTAGCCTCACCCAAAAGCCTTGCCAGCTTCAACTTCAGCCCCATCCCCATCCCCTAACCGTGTCTTTATACCAACACTGAGAGCATCCCCTTATAATGTTTGCATACCGCTGCGGTCTAGAGGGATTTTGCAAAGCAAGGTGTTGGACAATGGGATAAGGAAGGAGAAATAAAATATGTGCATTGGAATGAAATGGAAAACAAAAAAAATTAATCGTATGAATTTTAAACAATATCATTATCGCAAACGAGTGAGTTTTATTTCATCCATAGACGTACAAGTGGGTGTAGAGCTTGATACGGTTTTCACGAATTTTAATTGATTTTTAATTCTATGATTCCAGTTGCATTGAGTCACAAATTAATAAACACAACATTTGGATTTCGATAATTTTACGATTATCTTTTTTATCGAAAGAAATAACCTGCCAGTGATATTAATAAATAAATTAGTAATTTAAAATCAATGTTCAATTAGTCGATCTTCTTGAAGAATTTTATACGTGGGTTGTTATATGGTCCATAAGCATTGTGGTACTGCGTGTATTTCTTATTGCCTGGAGGAGAGCACAGACGGCAATCTTCTGAGAAGTCTGGGAAAGTTATTTTCTGGTAATTGCAAAAAGTGAGTAGAACTTCATTTTACAGAGTACAAAGTTCTCTAAAGTACGAAGCAATCGCGGATGGCAAGTAAAGTGATCAAACTACGTTTACTCTTGTAATACGAACGCAAATTTTCACCCCTTACCAGCTACTACCACCGAGCTCCATTCTTGCCTAGACGCCGTTCAACAAACCGCGGCTTACCATCAACTTAGGTACTCGCGATACGGGGTGATTATTTTCCATTTGTAACAAGGAAACCGAAAATCTGTATAACACATTCATTTCATAAAAGAAAACATTTTATTCTATCCTTTACGAAGAAAAGAACAAAAATAAAAAAAATATGGAATTGTGGAATCTATTGTCCTAAAACCGAGTTTACAAAAGAGACTATGAAATGTCTGGGGTTGTATAGAAACGTTGGTAAACTAAATAAACTGACAGCGAGATACACGGGCGGACAAACGGACTTGGTTGGGTGCATTAGTAAGGTGCAGTGGAGCGAAGCAATTACGGATGTGTTTGGGAACCCAGGAGCGTGCTAACTCTTTGTACAAACATTGGAAGGCCCAACGAACAGGGCGAAAATCGACGTGGTAGTATGAGGGAGTATAAGGGATGAGGTATGAGGGACGAGGGAGGGTGCGTCTACTCTACAACCAGCCAAACGTAATTGGAGAGCCTAGGGGGGTGCAGCGCGACTCGCGGGTTCACGGGTTCGCGAGGGCGCCGATCCATCCTGGGTGAATGGGGTGGAAGCGCACCGCGTACCACCTTCTCGTGTTTCTAATGAGTCGACCCAGAACTTGACCCGGCCGTGTGCCAATTTATTCAACCTGCGTACTCTAAACTTTTCGACGTTAACTAACTTCTCTTTGTACCGTATGATTCAGTCTCGATACGTAAGCTATTCGTTAATACGGTTCAAGGAAAGGTTCACGTTTACATCGTTAACCGTTTAACTTGAGCTTTTTTTTTCTGAAGAAACTTTTCTTACCCCTCATGCATCTCGTCATTCATCTCTTCGATGAGAAAAAATTTACGTCAAGTTTACGTAAAGATCTATTAGCTTATTAATGTTTTATGATAAGATGGAAGATTTAATACGAAAGCTTTCTTTTACCGAAAGTCCATCTTCTCAGAGTATTTGTTTTATTATGTCCAGTGAAAGCCGCTGTACATATCGAATCTTCCTCTTTAAAGTTTTGAACCTTGTTTAGCGATATACCTTTCGGGTATGTAGAAGCTTTATCCCGTTGTCAATTTTGAAAAATTTCATTCAGACTTTGGCTATAGATTGGTTTTGCTTAGTGCATCGAAAATCCGTCGCAAAGTGAACAAATTGAGTTGATAAAAATTCTGCAGCTTGAACGAAGTCGTATTGAAGCCAAGCCATTCGAGTGTTAAAAAAAATTATCATAAATTGCTATATTTTATTTTCTGAATCGGAATTCGAGACATGTACAACACCTTCAGAAAACGTAGGATAGATCGAAGTGAAAGAAAATTTGTGCGTAAAAAGGAAATGTTGAAAAATTTTGTAACCACTTCGAAGAGGATATATAAGTTACGAAATAAAAGTTAATGGACAGAAATTCGATATCGAAATAAAGTGAATTCTTTTTGTTTCGGTATCGGATTCCTAATGGTGTAAATTGAACCGAATGTTGCCGTAGGTACATACATACATACATACATATATATATTTATATATATTTACATATAAAAAGGTAGCTGTATATTGTATAACAAACTGAAATATATCGTCATTCTATACTGTCTTGCGCCTTTCTTGATTGCCAGTTGAATTGTCCTTCTGTTAATGCCAATTTCGATGAAATCTATTCATCTCTCCGATCAGATTTGGCATAGAATTTCAAACGAGTCAAAATTTCGATTGACAATACGAATAGAATGTTCGGATTTCCTTAAGTCTGTTTCACTTTCATATTATGTATCCTATATAATATTACCCTTACAGTTTAGCATGTCAAGAGCGGTTCAACGCTCTTCGATTAATCGCCTTATCCAGGTAAACTTCGTCATGGAAACAACGGGGTGTAATTTCATTTAACAGATGTCCACAATTAGACTAAAGGCACATTGAGATACTCCTTAGGTATTGATCAGTCATTAATTGACAGAATTAATTTCTGCAAGCTTTCACGATATTTTTGTTACATTCAGTTCATTGCCTCGTCAAATTTTAATTTTTTATCCAAATTATTTCCAGCCCAAGATAATAGGTTTCTACAAATTTATCAATAACTGAAAATTACCGATAATGTCAGTTACATCTGTTAATTAAAATAAATTTGGTTATCGTCAGAATACTTCACGGTCTTTATTGTCTGCGCTAAAATATCTTACGAAAGGAATGACGAGAATCTTGTCAAATATTTACAAAGACTAATGAACGAGACTTCTGCGATGTAGATTTGTTAATTATGACAAACTTTCTTTTTAACGACTTAGGAGACGTTAATGATAGCTTGATAAATTAATCTTAGACTCTAATGACCAGTTTTTTTATTTTTACTATCACTGGGTCACCGATAAAAATTGTATAAAGACAATGGTACCTATCTCTCTCATGCATCCTTACAATATTAGTTAATCTGTGATCAAGGAATCCAGGTCAGAACATTACCTTGACTGCTCAAAGGTCCAAAGGCCCAAGACGATAGAAGTGGTATATTTTCTGCGTCATATATATACCTGTTAGTAGTCTCTATCATGGGGTGGAGATCTATCTGGGAAAAATTTCCGGCGATCAATATTGGCCCTTGCGTGACCTGCAACTAAAATCTATCGTCCCAACTTCTTGCCGTCTGTAGGGTTTATTCTCCCGAGGGTCTGCGTGGCATGTCTATGTAGACACGCGTGTACCCCTAGCTCCCATATGTGTATATATATATGTATATTTATACACGTATAACATGCGTAAATATGTGTATATAGGATATCTGCACACAGTCTGAATATACGCGAGTGTAAACGGTCTTAAAGCGCGGGTTTCGTGGAGGAAAGAAAAAATAATTCCAAGGGTAGTAAGCATCCAATCGACCATTAACAACTAGTGCTGAACAGGCTTTGAACTTCCAGTTGCACAAATACGAAGCCAGCTACTTTGATAAATCCTTATGGGAATTTACTACCCCGTATCACGAAACACGATTTTTCGAATATTTGTCGTATGTGGAGTAACCAAAAACGTGTGATAAATGAAAATTGTGTACATATAGGTAATTAGGTATATGGGGTTTTCTCTCGTGTAATTTGTCGACAAATAGCTTCTATCATAACTCTGTAATTAAACACGGTATGTACGTTAACGTTCTGTAGTAATCTAAAGGTCTGTATAAGCTCGTCACCCTTCTGTAAGTATCGTTAAGGGATGAGTCTGACGGGGAACTTCAAAGCTATACACGCTTTTGCGAATTTATATCTACGTACACATCGGTATAAGCTGTACAACCATTTGAACTCTGCTCCATTTAGTGATTAAGTTAAAGCTCTGTTAAATATATGTAGGTATATAATGTATGTATAGGGAAAAGTGGCGCACAACGGATCCCTTAAAGAAAATCTTACGATTTTTAAGACTCTAAAGAATTTTCGACTCATTTTTCTATTGAACAGCTACATTATACCTTTTTGATAATTGAATAAGAGAGCAAATAAAATTGTAGACTGATAATCTGAGAGCATATATAGATAGAAAATTCGATAAAATGTCAGTCATCACTTATAGCATCTATATCTACCCGCTGTGTTATGATAGCAAATCATCTATCATAATGAACCAACACGGCAGATGGCACGTGACTCATTCAAGCCGACCCTTCCTTATAGTTTCATAAATAAATTAGCCGCTATCAAAAGTCGAGATATTGCCTTATTTATGGTAGAATCATGACGCTGCTTTGGTATCAAACGAACGGGTTTATAAAACGAATTGTAGACCTAGTGCCCATTCGTGGACCACGAATTCAAGTGAGATTAGGTTGGATTAGATTAGGTTCGCCCTATGGGGGTCGAAGCGATGGGGGATACCCTCGAGGCGTTCGGTTAGAACAAGTGAATGCGTTGTTCATCAAACCGTAGTTAATACCTAACCAACATAAAGCAGCTTTCTTTAAAGCAGAATTCTTTTAAAAAAGTTTTTTATATTCGTGAAGTACATGCATCATCATTCGTAGCGGTATCATATAGTGCAGGGTCTAGACGACCTATCCATATGTTTGTTTTTTATTATTTTTATTATTATTATTATTTTTTTTTCGATGACTTTATGATACCAGCGAGGATTTACCCCCCTCGTATAGTACCCTGGGGCATAAACTGGCCCTGATGTATATGCAAATTTACGGCTGATGTGGGGAGGGCTTGTCGCCTTTGGGTACAAAGATATTTTCAAATGTCAGGTCCAAAATAGTTTTGCTCGAGGGTTGAATATGGAAACGTAGCGTAGTGTATACGGTACGTAAATTTTATCCAAACTGACCTTATCTTAGCCAAAGAGTATCGATCAAGGATTTTAACAGTCAAATTTTAAGGCTATACTGTGATTTAGGGACTATAAGATTCTTCAGTGAACTCTTGACTTTGTTATAAAATATTTGGAGCATTTAAATTATTCATATACCCACTCGGGGTTATATTTGATGCTGTGCTTTTAAATTGAAGAAAAAAGATCGAAAATTTGTGAAATCATAAAAGAAAACGGCGGAACAGTTACTATCGGAAAAGAGAAAAGTACCCCATCGTCATATGAAACTCGAGATATATGTATATATAAAATGTTCGATGAAAGCTCGAGTTGGTTTGCCTTAACGTTCACTCCGGCTTTAGCAGCGCAGAACTTTCAAGCTTCCAAGAACCCCAAGGTTTCTTGTGAGTTTTAGCCGATCCCTCTAGCCCCCCTAACCCCCTGACTTTCTAGGCCTCCTGCTGAGCCCGCCTACACACACATGACTCAAATAACGTTGCGTTGGGGTGCGAATTTCAGACGGTTATAATGAAATTTCGTTCAAAGTATGAGTGAAGATGTACAGTAACCGAAGACGATACTTATAGTATGGGCATCGTGAATTTGGGGAAGCTAGTGAAGGTTTCACAGGGTTACTGTCACACTGGATGGTGTCGTATTAAAGTTTTTGTATTCTCGACGACCTCACGTCTGACCATTTCTGGTTTACCACAAAACTTTTAAAAACCTTTATACCTTGGCTTTTGCACTCGTTATCTTTTGAATTACAATTAGGTAATTAACATCTACGATTATTTGTGTGTATAAGACGTCTATATTCATTCTACTTACATAATTATACATATAATTACCTATATACATATCGCGTGACTGATGCCATAAGGTCGTTCACAGTAAAATGTACATATGTGTATATTTTTTTTTTTTGCATTTACGCAAAAGACATCCGGATATGTGCAAAAAAATTAGGATTCAATAACCGATCGATTGATAGCGCAAGGTCGTAAGTAGCAACAGATACGACTGTCCGATTATGGATTACTTTTATTTGAAATTATAGAGGATTGGTAATTTGATAAGATCGTATTCAACGTATGATTATTTTTAAGCAAATGGTAAAATAGCTAAAAGTTTTATAAATTTTGTGCATTAAAATCGCAGTTTTGGAGTTTACGACCTTATGGCGTTAATCGTGCGATTTATATAGATGGATTAATGAAGCGGGGGAATAAATAATTGAGTAACAATGACGAGATGGTAATTATCTTACCCCAGTACATGGTGATGCGGTCCTTGAAAAGCTGCCAAGAGAAACCAGAAGTCGACGTGGGGCCCCCAGAACTGAATCTCGCCATCCTTCTGTAAAAAATGTATACTTTTATCAATAAAATTTCACTTTTACTCAGATTCATTGATGATCTATAAATTTTTATCTATCAATATCGAGTTTTCGAATTCACCATCACTTGGCATTAGATTTCCAAAATGATGACATGATATGGTGACATTTACGAATTGTGGCATTTCCTGTAAAGTTTTTATTTTACAGTCGGTGTTAAATCCTAAATATTTTCTATATAACTTGTAAGAATTTAATTTTCAAAATTTTTATCTGCAGTACAAATTCGGATATAGACTTGTTAAAAAATCAGCGCAGGTGCCACTTCTCATACAAATTTTATCTATGCTCTCACGATGATGTCATCGATGAAATCTACTTAATCAGCAACTCAAAAAATGGCAATCTTGCAAATGTCTAAGCAAATCTTGATGTGTGCTAATAATTACCCAAGTATCTAGTATGGGTATGTCTTAGCCAAGTCGAGCGTAGTGAATTTAACACCTCTACAGCGTATTTGGATAAAAAAAATCCTTGACGAATTTTTGTTAGAGGGAAATGATAGATTTCAAAAATTGGATTTAAGGTAACGTTAAAATCTGCGCATTTTCTTACGATACCGCATTTTTTCATCACTGATACGACGAGGGTGACTCGTTCATTATACTCGACTGGCAAATTTTGTATACAGATCTCTGTGTCTGCTGTGGTCTTGTGACTTAGATGTTTTTTTTATACCTGATCTATCTGATGATAGATTCGAAGTTTCTTTGGTTTCCGAAAGTTCTCTGCTTCCCAAATCAGGTGCAGCATTTTGGTCAGCAACTTCGACGGTTTTAGCTAACTCGATCAGCTCGTCAAGTGATTTATTACCAATTGTGATAAATTCATTGCGAATTAATTGATCATTGACTCCAAAAATTAATTGAATTTTAATTTCTTCATCGCGATCTTTTATTGAGAATTTACATTTATGCGCTAAGCTTCTAAGCGCTTTAATGTATTCCTGTACAGACTCATCTTGTTTTTGTTTTCGATCTCTAAAATCAAAACGTTGTAATCTGCTCTCATCATTTTCGATTTTGTACAGTTCAGTTAACTTTTCTTTCAATTTGTTGTACTGCATACCGAATAAACTTCTTGGTTTACAGGCTGCTTTTAATTCGCTAAACACTTGCGGTGTTAACCTTGTCAATAATAGGGCCGTTTTTTTATCATCCGGCACATCGTTTAATGTTATAAAAGCCTCGAATTCTTCGCAAAATGATTCCCAGCTTTCAGTTTTTTCGAAAAGTTCGATTTGGCAGTTAGTTGACGCCATTTCGGACACGTACTTATTATCACTATTTGATTCACGATTTTTGAATGCACTTACAGCAGATGATACTCCCAGGGTCTATTTATGCGATTCTTAAAAAAAAAAAAAAAAATCGTACTTTTTTATTCACTAGTGATTTTGACTTTCTGAACACTTCGATAAGATCGTCTTTACTAAACGTGACCATCGACGAATTCAGATTAGTTTTAATCTCCTGTTGTATTGCAGTGCCCCAATTTAACTCATTCGTTTGAGCAATCGTAAAATCGTTTATCACAAAGGGTTGGACAATACTAACGCTAAATTTTCTTATATTTTTCAAAGTTACAAAGTCAAAAAAACTGGCCGTTTCATGATGATACGGCAAAGACTCAGTAGGAACTAGACGAAATGAACAAGGCCAGTTGATGGTCGATGTATTGCTAAGTTACCAAAGTTATAATACATAATTGGCGATAATTTCATATGAAGGTACCCGTAACGTTTCCTCAACTTATTTAACCACAATATATGTTACGTTTACTGATAGTTATGATGTCAATGTTGTTAAATAGCGTGTTATCTACACGGTGATACCGTTTTGGTGATGATTACTACTTATCATGACTTAGTATTTTTATGAATTTCAAAGAAATCAGCATGGATTCTTAGAATTTTATATTTCTCTGAATCTATTTCCCAATAAAACATTCACTAGAAATGATTCTGCATATACATAGTAACAGTCATGGAAAAAAAAATGTAATCAATTATTCTAATATAATATATTATATATGGTAATTATATAATTAATTGATCTGTTAGGTATATATACGAATACAGCTCTCTTAGGGTAAGGCTGCTATCGATGGACCGGTGAAATATTTCAGATACGAGTCGATAAATAGAGTCGTATTTAATTTCAAATGAATGTACTAGTGGAAAAAGAGTAACCTATGTTGAAAACAGTCACATGGGTACCGTAGGTTTGCTGAAATCGAGCAAGATAAAAAATCACCCTCTCTGGTCTTATTTTTCATGATTTCGCAAATATGTTTGGACCCTTATACAGTCGATTTTTGTGAAATCGTCCTGCATGGTTATAAAACTGAAGATTCGCTCTTCAAAATAATACAAGACATTTTTTTGTACTTCCCCACTGGGAGCTGGTAGGCTACGTTATTTTTTGATTGGGGAGTTTCCATGGATGGACGAGTGGTACGATTCATAGATACGTATAATTTAAGGGTTGCTCCCTGTAAAAATTCAAAAAAGAAAATATTTTTTTTGTTATTCGATTCGACTATTTCAACTGATTAAGGAATATCGAGAATATACTTTGAGAAAATTGTTGGGAGAGATTTCTTTGCATTAGTTGACTAGCATTGGGATAACATATGAAACATTCGTTTACCTCTGTGTTTCATTCTATTCATTTTATTTTCTTTTATTTTATTAACCATTTATTATTTCAAGAGTTTGTAAGAGAGTCTTTCGAGAGTCTTTTTTCTGGTTTACTCACAATTGGATTTGAAAAGATTTTTTAAATTTTTATCTAATTGGAATCAAACAGATTGTTTTATTCCTCGCAGACGTATGAAACTTAAAAAACAAAAACTTTACATTTGTTTTGTCTGTAATAGTGTTAAAGTGATAGGATTATCTTACGTCCTAATATCTATGCAATTTTATATGATTTTATAACCTTTGAAACCATTTTTTTTTTTTTTTTTTATATATAAAAATCTACTCACAATTCACCAATTTATTATTCACGCCAATAGATCGAGTAATTGAACTGCTTTAAATTCATTATTTCGGTGGTCCAATGAAGGAGACCGAGTGATCCATTCATGGAGAGGGGTTGCCATAAATGGGCTGAATGCAAAAAATACAAATTCGGTTCTGCTGAATAGAAGATAAACGATAATTTTTTACTACATGTACATATTTTGTAAAATAGGTTTCAATGACAACATCCAATATTGATTTTGCATTTCTAACTAAAAATGCAATTTTTATGAACAATTTTGCTGAGGGGGTCCATCAACGGCCACCTCAGGTAGACATCTGATCAGAAAAGTTAATTTGAAGATTTAAAACGCCAATAAATCAAATACTTTGCTTTGTAACTTCCCATTGATTCCGACGTGTTCGTTTCGCTTCATTTCAGTATAACGCGCGTTGATCTGGAGTAAGTGAAGGCTGGTGTGATCCGATTGAGATAAGTTGACTTCTGGATCGAAAATAGGATTCGCTATACAACCTCGTGCTAATATCTGGCGCCGAGTTGAAGTTCCGAATTTTGAAAGTTTCGGAAGGTCAAAGTTCCAAATTTGTTCTTTCCAAATTGATCTTTTCAAATCTTAATATTCCGAACTTTATCATTTTTCAAAATCGGAAATTGTCTCAAATGAATTAGTAATTTTCACTGTTCGAAATTTTTAAAATTCGAAACTTTAATCCAGCTCGTAATATCTGCAAGAACACGAAACATCCTGAACGTTCTGGAGTGTGTAAAATATTGGATCAGTTGAATTCACTGAAAGAGAATATACCATTGTAGTAATACCTACACACCACTAATGTATTTATATCTGTGGCGCAATGGAAGTAAAAGTTACGTCAGGCTGGATTAGATTTTGCACAGTTTTGCTCCAGTTCTATCCTTACGTAAATTCCTTAGCCCTGAAGCGACGATAGTCTATTATCTAATCATTTCAAAATTTGAGAAATGAAATATCTCATTTTTCATTAATAGTACTTAATGGCTTCTCACTGATTCTGATAAAGTTTATCTTGCCGTTTGAATTCCACAAAAGTCTTGCAACTCCTTGCAATATAACGTCATTAACACTATAAGGGCGGTAAGTTGTGACGAGATAAGCCATCGAAAGGCCCCTTGCGTCTCGTCGTCTACCATGGGTCATGGATTAGGTTAGACTTTGTTTTATTTCTAACCCAAATCATGACTTACGACACGGGGTCATATTAAACGTCAAATTGACAGATCGTTTCATTATCTCTCTTAGATAATGGTTTACCAAGAATATATATGATGAAAGAGCAAAACCTGAAATCCATCTCTTTGAATTTCCGTAGTTTTTCGTGATAATTCGATTTGGCTGACGTACTTTTAATGCTAATTATGATATAACGATAGTGAAAAGATGTTTTTCGATCTGTCAAAAGATTAGCGGTCAGTGTTGTTGACTGGTGTGTAGATCACATATAACGCACCCCACCGTGATGATGTTATTGCTTTACGGATATAGTACTGTGGGCAGTAACCTTCGTATTAATAAATCTCAATTATGAGATTTAATGTTCTAGCGTGGGTAATTAACCCCCGGATACGATGAAACATTTGCAACGCTTTTAACTTTTGAGAATATAATAAATGAGGGTAATTAACGTTCGTGGTAATTGCGGAAGCGTGACTTATGCGTGGAGATATTCCGGCACTGGACCACGCTAATTCATATCTCTTTCTATTATTCAAACTACCGGTTCAGAATAATATTATATAATAAAAATGTTCATTGTATAAAAATTTTCTAAAAACTGTAGAAAGGGGTTGACAATGTGCATACATACCTATATACGTACATTATACATTCACTAAGCGGAATATGATATCAGCAGTTACGCGTATGTGAGAGCTGCTACTTATAATATTAAAAGCACGTGACACGCGTTAACTACGATGTGACGTGAGTGGCGATAGATTTTCTAATAAATATTTAAAACAAACCTCACGTCGTCGTTATAGGTGTCAAAAAGTTGGTATAAAAATAGTCGCTGATATTTGCAATTGGTAAAATAATTTTTTCGCAGTTTCCAAGATCTTCAAACTTGTTTAAATATTCAACATTTTTTATTTTTTTAATTATTCACGCCCGCCGCTGTGTTAATTTTGTTAAAATTAAGTGAAAGCCGTGAACTGGGCAACGGGTCGCGAGAAATTCCTTTCAAGAAATTAATCCATAAACTAATTTTATCACGTAATTATCTCGTGCCTTTATAAACTACGCGTATACGTACAGCATCAGCAATGTTACAGGGCTAAAGAACCCTTTGTGAAAATCTCCCCTGTTCATCGTCACACCGCTGTATTACGTCCGGTGTATTATTAAATACCGTGTAGCGAATCAGCTGTGATAATTACGCAGATATGTACGTACATGGTCCATAATCCTCATCCGAAGGTTTTCCCATGGAAAAAATACGGAGTTATGGTCTCGTTAAAATTCGAAACTAAGTCCATATCAGTAAAAAATCCTTCGTTAACTTCCCGTAATGAAAATTGGAAATTTTCAAGAAAAAAAGGGAAGATATTGGTTTCGGTCCGATTTTCGAAAATCGAGTTTTCATCAAATCTCGACGTTTTGGGGTTCTAGGAAGCTATTCTGACTATTTTTGGATGGACGTCCGTATGTGTGTGTGTGTGTGTGTATGAACAAATTTTTGAGGTACGATATCTTTAGAATGAATCGACTGATCGGAATGGTTCTTATGGCGATCGAAACAGTTTATCAAGACTTAGATGTGATTATATTTTGGAGTCGATCGGTTGAGTAGTTTCAAAGTTATTTGAGAAATAAAAATTGAAAAACAATTTTTTTCTTCATATTTTTAGCGCATAACTCCTAAACTGTTCGTGCGATTAGTCTCAAAACTTGATCAGACTTAGCTCTTGGATAGCCCTTTCGATCGCCGTAAGATTCATCCAAATCGAACGATTGGTTTAAAAGATATTGCACGACAAAAAATTTCTCTTTTTGTCGTACGACACCTTTGGAACGAATTAACCGATTTGAATGATTCTTGCGGCGATCGAAAGGGTTCATCAAGACTTACATCTGATTAGATTTTGGAATCGATCGGTCGAGTAGTTTCAAAGTTATTCGAAGAATATAAATTGAAGAAAAAAGATTTGTATACGGAAAACTAATTATACTTATAAACTTCTTTAATTTATTATAAACACAATAGTATCAATTAATTGTAACGTATTTAACACAGCGGGAAGTTTTCGGGTTAGCCCACAGGTCAATCGGTTTCCTGATTTTTTATAATTTTAATTGAATAATAATATTTTAGAATGAAGTAATGGATTACTTGCGTCACGTTATTCAACGCATCGGATATACGACGTATAAATCCATCGAGTCACGTGTACGTTCTATCGTTTGGCGTGAACGTAGCTTAGGCGGATCGTTGCCAATCTAGGACACAATCGGAAAAGATCGTGAACGAGATTGAGCCAGACAGAGAGAAGAAGGAAAATGGATAAGTGAGATGAGAAGAAAAGAAATAGAAGTAGATTTGGGCGGTACAGGGGTCCAGGGACAGACACTGATGGATGGAAGTTAATTCTCAGCCATAATGTCCTACATGGAAACCGTGGTAAGAGAACGGTAAGAGAGAACCCCTGACTTGGCGTAACCAATATCGTCCAGCATTGTTTAGTGTAGTGACCAAATTACTTAAATTGACAGGAAAATTTATCACTTCTCAAAGAAATTAGGGTGAATGATTTTTTTTTTTGTTTTTGTTTTAGGTACCAAAAGAAAACGATTAACGAAAGAACTCATTGAAGAGGAAAAACCGCCGAGGAAAGACGAACTTTTTTTGACCCTCGGGTCAACGTCAATTTTTTATTTATTTTTTTTTCTCGTTCGAAGTTCAGTTAACGAGGTTCACCCACTACTGAACTTCTTTCAGACCGTCTAAAGCTCTGATATCGCTTATATTCCTGAATCGTAACCAACATTTCAAATTTTTTATGAATTGGCAAAAAGCGTTTCATTCCATTCTTTGTAAAATCGAATTTACATCATTTGTACTGATTATAAATCAATATCAGAGATAAATTTTGTTAACCATACAGGAAACGATCTATCGGCATAACTTACAGGCATTATACATAGCCTCTATGCTTATGCATAATAACGGAACAGTAATATTTATATAACATTTACATCACAAATAATAGTCATGCTAATGTAATTCGGAAATTTAGTTTTATATATCAGTTATATATGAATCTCGTTTTACTTTGTACTCTGTTTTAGCTAAGGCTACGTAACTTAATTGTAAGTCTGTTTCCTGGGATATAATTACGAAATAATTTATTCACGTAGGGCTGTTTAACTAGTCTTTTGTTGAGTGAAAGTTTCAGGGATAGAATTTAAACTAAAGTATAAAATTTCTTAAAGCCAGTTACTGTATATTTTCTGTTTTTAATTAATTTTTATTTATTTATTATTTTTTTTTTCATTTTTGTTACCGAAATTCCAAATAATTACGGTGCCTGACATCTGCACCTATACATGCCGAGCTTAGTCATAGAAAGTTTTTACCTCCGAAAATCCGTTGCCGATAAATCCGTCTGGGAGTCTCGTTGGCGCGTCAAATTAAACCGAAATAAATCATAAATATTAAACGAGGCTTTCAGCCTCTGGATTACTGGGGTTGTGGGGGCGTTCATGGGGGTCTGGTTGCCGGCGGGTGGGCGGAAATTATAAATCCCTCTTCCTTCCTGGACCCTCGTAGCGGGGAATTTGAATGACAATACCAAAAGCATCAGAGAGCCTCAGGCTTTCGGGGAAACTAGTAAAAGGGACAATTGTTAAGACAAAGTCTAGTACGCCGTAGCATATCTCTCTTTACATATATATAACAGTTTTGGTTAAACAATATGAACACTTTTATACCTAACAAAGAAAGTAGGTACGAAGTTACATATCTCACCAACCTTATTCCTAATTACCCCGTAGACTTGACGTCCAACAGAAATTTTAAACATCCTTAAAGTTCCGAAATTCTTGAGATCAGGTAACCGAAGAGATAAGAAATGGGGTTATATTTCGTGTTCCTAAAGTTTAGTACAAGCTAGAACATGATGTTAAATATATGTATGCGCGATATGCTTTGCTATCTTGAATATACACACCACGTTTCTTACTCGAGTTCGAATCTTTGCGCGTATATGCACTTATAGGTACAGGTAAAGGTATGTGACGAGCGTATTAATATGATTTCCATCGAAACCCCCCAAAGTGTTTATGACCTACGTTTCGAATAATACAAATTGGCTTTTGTTCTCACGGATTTCTTGTCCCGAAAATTTTACCATTACACTTTCACTCGGTACGGCAAATCCACTATCGACATCAAGGCAACTACGCAGTATGCCTGCAGCCCAATGAAACTCATGTGTTGTGAAAAATTATTACTAACAATCCTAGAAAGCTAAAGCATAGAATTTACCATTTTGAGAATCTTCAATAAATGGTGAAGCTCGCGACGAGACGAAGCTACCATTTCCACTAAAAATCAAGACTTTATCGTTTATGACTTAATTTATAGCTGCATGATGTCTCTGTTTCCCATTAAAAAGGGTTAATATTGTTCTTCAGTATGACTAGACAGTCTTACGCACGATACGCAACGGATTCCTTGTCTTTGGGTAGCTGGAGACATAATCCACTTAGCCCAAACTGCCTGCAAACGAGATTAGCTTTATTTTCAATAGAGCTTAAGGCAAACCAGTTACCAAGACGTACCGACATAGGCACTCAGGCTGTGTATAACTCAAACTTTTACTTTCGTCGATTTATTATTAAATGTAACACAAAGCTCGGTAATAAATATAAAAAACTTTAGTATAAAAATGATGAGTTTACTCAATTTAAGGGATAAATTTATCAACATGCAATAACAAAGCCTATTCAGGTTTTCTGATGTTATAACATTAGTCAGAATTCTGATATGAATATAAAGAGAATCTTCTATATAGAATTAATCCCGGAGTGCTATATACCTAGCTGAAGTTGAAGTTAACAACCGACAGCCAGACGGACGGTTTATTAAGTGAATTTATCTCGCATATCGTTTCGTTGAGAGGTAAGTTGTTGGCTGGCTGAGTGTTTACGCAATAAAGCAAAGTGTCTGACACGGTACTCGTTTAGTGAAACATTTACCATGCAATACAGGTTTTTGTAACCGTATAGGTATCTATTCTCTAGCTATCTTCAGCTAACGTACATACATACCTATAAGTCGAGCGCAAAATACAGAGATTCTATACTGCACGAGTAATCAAGTTCCTATGCCACAGTACAGAACCAAGTTGGGAAACTTACTGGCCAGATGTTATTCATGTACTTTATACCAACAAATAATACGTATACACAGATATATCCGTACAATATCCTCAGTTATGATCAACTTATTGCCAGATCTGTTATATAGAGATGTGGCAAAAAGTAGTAGTGTAATTATCTACGAAATCTGTGCCTGTGTACTAACAATGCAGAAATTTCTTATACAGTGTTTCAGAATCGAATGATCAGTTCTTACATATTTTATTGGCAATGTAACAATTATTAACGATTTAGTGTAAAAGTATCGATTCCTTAGGCTTAGATCATGTGCCAGTATCGGAAATAGTATAGGTTGTGTATCAAGGGCGAAAAGTAGGCGATAACTGACGAGTATGGAAGTTGCCAACCTCGCTTTGCTCAGCTACTATTACTTTACCGCCCGAGGGTGAAAAAGTGCTACTTTTTGCACGTTTTACATGAACGTAATAGCATACTTTCGGTGCGGGTAGGACAAAAAAAAACTTAGCCTTTTGGGACGGTATTCAAAATGACAATGAAGATCGTTATACTCATCGCTTAGTTTGATTTGATTAGATAATTCATCAGAGCTGAACGTGGTATGCAGTGCTTTCATTAGTTAAGCTTTTACACCATGTGAAGGTTGTCCTTCGTAGTTCAGATTTGGAGTAAATCTCTAGATGAAAACCGTTCTTTGAATAATCCAATTTATATTTTTATCGTGCTCACGACCAATCTAAACTGGAAAGGAGTTCGAGGTGGAAATGCCTGGGGAGTCGCGTTTTATTAGGCATAAAAAGAAAAGAAAGAAAAAAAAAACAACGAAAGAAAACGTGATCGCATCCGAGTGAAAAAAAAAAAAAAAAAGAAAGAATACGGTACTTTCCCTTTTTTTCTTTCTGCCCACAAGATCGACCCCCTCCTTTTCTCGTTCTGTATATAGATGTGTATGGGGCTGGGGTGTATCCCCGTAGGCCACAGTTACAGCCACAATCCCATTCTTCTACTTCACCCCCTTGTAGTCCATAGCCTTAGATGGTTGGGGTGGCCAGTGTAACGACGCGTTGTCAGTTAATCAAGCCATTCCGTTAGCTAGCCGTGATCGAATTGCAGTCGTGTAGAGAAAGTTGAACTTTTTCTTATTATTATTCTCCGGGGTTTATGGATAAGGGTTTCTCAGAGATTTACTAGTTAGTCTTTTCAAGATCACGTTCAAAATATTCCTTGGAGATATCAAGCTTTCTTGAGCAGATGACCATTATGGCCTAGAATTCTTACGCGAATACGAGAACTATAAGGGTGGTACAGCTCTTTCGGCGATCTAAACACGAAGTTTTGTGATGATTTCGTGGGTCCCAAATGCCGGTCGTTAAGTCTTTAGGGATCAGGTGATGCTGGAAGAGCAAAGAGGTCGTAAATGGTTTTATTAAGAGTTCGTGGTGCCCGAATTAAGCAATAAATTTTTGTTATCTTCCGTCCTTACAGCTGCTGTGACTCTTACTATCCATTGGCAATCTTGTCTCGCCGGTTGTATTTCTGATGTAGAAATTCAAAGTGGGAATAAAAGTTTAGAAGATTATATAAAGCGAAATAAGGTAATGTAGAAAGAAAATAATAAGAAAATAAAAACAATTTTATGGAATGAAATTGCCGAGAGTAATAATCTGCAATGAACAGGGGCGGTGAAAAACCTAACTTCAATTCCCACGGTAACAATTTTCTTAGCATCACACGCTTACGAAAAAGTTCTGAAACTTATCCCTGCCTAACGTCACACCCTAAACGGAGTTAAAATATATTGTCCCAGGCACAGCATATGGGGGACGTGCTAATGCGGTTTTATGTGCACACAGATACCCATAACGCAACATGGTACCCTCAAGAAGTGGTAATAACGCGGTGCGAGGGTTCCTAGAACTGGTGGCGGTGTCATCTCGCTACTTTATTCATAAGATGGGATAACTTTATAGTGCATAGCCTTAGGCGAATAGCTACCGCACACCGTATCGCCTCATGTTCAAAGATAAAGATACAAGAGGACACGATATGTGGAAGAAAACACTGTCCGCACATATTCAACATTATTTGGTCGAATTTTTCTAGAATCGTCTATAAATTCGTTTCAAAAAAGCAGACTATGTCGTCATAGTTAATACCATCATCGAAAAATTTATTGTTACAAATTTCTCCACGATCACGAATCGCTTTACCACATACCCCGCGTGATATTGTATGATGACAAAGAAGGGTGGAAGTCTCTGTGTGTAAATCGGTAGGAGAATGTCGTTCTGCTCTGACCATCAATCTGTATTATGGTTGTCAGCCACGTATTAGCGACGGAAAATATTGCAGGTTTGCGAATGGAATAAAAATGAAGGTGTTCTCACATCCCTCGCGCTTGTCATCGCTTTAAAAAAATATTATAAAACATAAATTGCCTCGATTCAAGTATAAGAAAATTTCAGCTGCTCGTTATTATACTGACACTATATAAATTAAGATAAATCGATAGAGGAACGAATTAAAGACTTCCTTTTATTAAACGTGGGAGAAAATCGACTGTCTATTTTAATCTTGAGCGCGGATATGGTCCACGGATAATGGCCCATGGGTTCATGGCCATAAGTCGAGCACCCACGATTCTGTTAAGTGGTTACCGCCGTTACTGGCCAGGCAATCGTCGAACGGAGGCGCGGCGGAACGGCACAGGAAATTTGTAACAAGCGTACTTCCTTTTCGTGTTCCCAAGTGTTTCCCGTCGACGCTCAGGTCATCCCTTGGGAAGGGCGTCACAATGCTCACCAGCCCACTTTACAAACGGCCCTTTGTCTGAGAGACCCGTTCAATCCCCCGCCTCAACCCTCCTTTAACCTCCTTCACCCGTAGGCACGACGGCGTTAGTTCTTCAAGGTTTAGATGAGGGGTCTGTACTTTGAATTCGAGTCTCTTTTTCGCTATACAGTTTCCCAGCTCTTCAGTCAAAGATACCTTTTCTCTTTTCTACATGGCTACGAAATTCAAGTGCATAGAAAACTGATCTGCACTCGATAATTACGCTAATCATTAACATGTTAGAGTGCATCCTAACACATCTCGCTAAATAATGCATAACTGAACTTGACAGTGGTTTTGCAGTTGCTAATTTTGCTGATTATCCTCCATAGAAAACAGATTTGATCAGTTCTAAGCAGTTTTTTTTTTTTCTTTTTTTATACTGCTGAGTCGAGGAGGTGATATCAAGGGTGTGAATTTGTCTGACGAAAATTTTCTGGCGCGGGAAATAGGTTCTGATGATTTTAAGGGAAGAATAAATCAGCCCCAGCGAATCGACTACTCATCGCTTTCATCTTCGGATCGTGTTCTGGGAGCCATCGTGGATGTAGTAATTTTTTTTCCTTACTCTTCTCCGAGCGTTCCCTTGCACGATCTCGTTTTATATCTTTCTTTTAGTCTTCTCTTGCCTGGTTTTCGTTCGTGTTCTTCCGCAACCCTCCTCGGGTCTCTGTGGTTCTTGTAGCCCCATTACGAGGAGGTGGCTAATACGAACACCACGCTAGAGTGTACGAGATAAAGCACGCCAGAGACTGTAACTGGAAGGTAGAGGGTTGGGGTGGTTTTGGATGGCAGGTCAGGAGAGAGGGAGTTACCGAACCTTCACGTCTCAGATCTGACTTTGCACGGTAAAGTGAACCTTGCGCTTTTGCGGATGATTTTTTTCTCTCCAGGGTTTGGATATGGGAACACCGTTGTCTCTGTCAATTATAAAGTTTGAAAATCATTGAAAAACGAGCCTCAATAAAAACTATAGCCTTTATCACGAAGGTTAAATCCTTGTTGGATTCTGAGACTTAGGAATATGTAATTTTTAAAATGAAATAACCAGATTAAGAATAAATCTGTATAGTTTAGACCTCTATAATGTTTCGACATGATTATTGACTGTAGATCTATGCAAAAATAGTATAAAAATACTTTATTTTATTCGATAGCCTTCAAATCGAAATTTCGATTTACGTAATGGGGCTGAAATTATTTAAGCATTATGCGTATAAGATTGATATCAGTAATCTAGAGATTTTTCTCTCCTTTAAAAAAGGATAAAAAGAGAAAAAAGAAAAAGTAAAAATAATAGATAAAATTGAGTGGACTCGGTCGGAACTGACAATGCCGTGGTTCTTTGTGAATAGGGACGTTATGGAGGAGGCTGACAATGTCCTGCATCTATCGCACGATTTATCAAATTCAAGCTTATCGTAGCACGGAAGCGGGTGAGGAGGAACGTGACAAATTGGCAGCAAGGGTGAACGACAGTAGCTGTTGAGACGACTACATCTGTTCTTTCCTTAGGCGTGGCACGTATCCACATATCTATATATGAATGTATCCATAAATGCGAATACATCATACGTATGTACAATGTCCATACAGAGTGGCAAATGTTATTCAACTGAATCGATTTATTCCGAAAATAATTATTGGATCAAAAAATGGCTTTTTATCTACAAAATTTCTATCTGTATTTGAATATATAATTCAAAATAATAATTTACTTTTGAAAATCAAACATCTACTCGATTATACTAAAATATGATTATTCTTTTGAGTCGATTCATGCATGAAAAATGTCCAACCATATTCATTTTGTTAATGATGTTGATACGTCGTTGGGGTGTCTGCAAAAAGAGCAGTAGCATAAAGCACGTGTTTTCAACACGCGTTTCCAAACGAACGGTCAGATATTAGCCCGGCGTTAGGAAGGAATTAAAAGTGAGGGTAGGACCGAAATTGGTAGCTTTGATTAAATTTTGTCACCTTGACCCCCGGTTGGTAATTCGGTGACTTGATATGGGTACCGAAATTGATAGACTATCACAGTTTTGTTACGATCAAACTTTGGGAGACGTTGTGAAAATCAAAAGAACGAAAAAAAAAATGGGGATGATCTAATCCAGTTGTGTTTAACACGATATAGCTACGGCTTGTAATTGAGGATATAGGTAGGGACGGGGATGAGGACTTCACAAAATACACTGGCCTCACCCGATATCCATTATGCGAATTGGAACGCACTACACGGCCTGGCCACTAAACCAGTCTACCAACCATGGCCCGTAAACGAACTATACCTACTTCATGAATGAAGCCCCGCAAAAGTTCGCTTATTTCGACGAAAATCCACAATTATCCGGAAACCCATCAGCGACCATTCATATCTTATTCACGCCCCCTATGCTAGATTTTCGCTCGCTCCTGGCCCCTTCACCCTGGTTTTTCCCGCACCCTGCCACCACGTAGCACCCTTGTGTCGGAACCAACGCGTCCCCTCTGCAGGGCACTGCTAACAAATCGAGATATAATAGACCAGAGTAGGTATATGTATGTACATAGGTACCTAAGGAAGTAAATGATAAAGTCTTAATGGGAATTGTTGGCGAACATTATTTTTACTTAGAAGATTTATTGGAAAGTATATTGTGGGAAGAAATCGGGCCTTATACTGAGTATAATATTTTATAATTCCAATTGTTCGGGGAAATTAAGTTTTTGTTTTTTATCCATACTTGATGACATTACCAATTTTTGAATTCTCAGTAAACTTTTGTTCCTTATTTTATCGCCATAGCTCCAGGGTAACAATGCCAATCTTGTTGGTTATTTCGGGGTCTGGTAATTACAAAGAGCAACATTACTGGAATCGGGGGATCGCCGAACCCTGAGGCAACGCGCGTGAATAAATAAATACTTTTGGGGGGCGCGTCACCATGCCAACGATCCCCAAACCCTCCAAACTGACTGACAAGCCTGAAACCACGTCCCCAAAATCCTACTCCGGTCATGTACGTGTCTCGATCATCCACAGCTTTTTTTTTTTTTTTGGACACTGGGACATCACGATGCGAAAAAAAAATACCAAAATTCTAAAACTGTATAAAAAATTATTTTATTTTTTATAAATCGGGGAAGTCGAATTAAATTTCAGGGATTAATCAGCCATGACACATTCTTGTTGTTTTAATTGTCCAAAGTTGAACCTTCATTATTTTTAATATCATAAGAATGCCTGATTTTTGTTCACCTGTTGTGAAGCTTTTGCCACCCATTTCATCAGAACTGTTATCGAATGTATGAACATCCCTTTGTGGACTTTGATACCTGCAGCATCCTGTTCGATATAATCTCTCCTTTGGCACAGCTTGATACGTTTAATTACATTTCGCGCGTCGGTTTTGCAAATTTCAAAGCCTCACTGACCGCACCTTTAAGCTTGACAGCTGCTTTGGCAATTTCCCGATGAGTTTCGAAGGGAAGGTGAACTGAAAACCTCTCAGATCTTCTCGTCTCTACAGTTGGTCAATCAATTATCTTCACACTAATTCGGAGATTTGAATAAAGTACAGGAATTATTACCCCGAGAAATCTGATCCGTAAGTCTTTCTTTTACTCGATATCTTCGCCATGTTACAATAATTGGATCTTCCAGATGTGTCGATGTCTTGTTTGGTGATCCTCGTCTGCAAAGGGACTTCCCCGTCTCCGTCACCGTCTATATCCATTAATCGCGCTTGGTCAGCACTACGTCCTTCGAATCTTCACCCAGGGGGGTTCAACGCAGGCTAATCCCGTTTCACGCGAACCACAACCACAGCTAGTTGAGGTAGGTTGATGCGAGGCTTTGCCAATCTGATTTCAAGCCTCGTTTCCCATCGTATCTATCCTAGTAATCCCTTTGGAGGTTTATTTGGGAAAAATAAAAATAAAAAAATCGAAAAGTTTTCCCCTGTTCAGACGGTTACCAACATTACTTCACTTCCGCGTTTATAAATCCCGTTTACATTTTTGTTTTTCTTTTTTTTTTTTGTCCAACCCCTTTTTTACTTTTTTTCCAACCTGCCTAAGAAGTTTCTGAAAATATTCAAGAGTCCTCGAATTGGAACATTTGTGTCAACCAAAAAACGGTATTGATATAGCCGGAAAAATGCAAGTGATAAAAATATCCCATAGTTTAAGCATTTCATGAATAGTTAAGGAACCAATTTCACCCCCGATACGAATATTTCACAGCAATTAGAGAAACAAAAAAAAAATAGAAATAATTTGGCAAAAGCTGTATTTCCAAATAAAACAAGTAGTTAAAAAATTTCATTACACCTGCAGAGCGAGATTCTATATGTTATATCGAAGTTGTGTCGTGATCCGTGTGGCCGGTGCGTCGAGTGTTATGTAAGTCCGTGCGAAAAGCTCGTAATCCGATTAGCCGCCTCATTGGCCAACTACAACACCAGGCTTGGGGTCTTCCAGCGAATAAACCCACGGTTTTCCCTCGCGTATATATCCTGGTTACGAGTATATATCATGAATTGTTTTTTTATACGTTACACAAGGATAGTTGTAATGATCGGGTTAGATATTTTGTACGAAGCTTTCATCCGCAAGATATTATATTCCGATTCCAATGAATGACGCGAAAATATATCATCTGGTTTTTTTTTTTTTGAGAATACTTTTCTCCCCTATAGAAGGGACACAAGGGAAGGTCTACTACGACTACTCGCTTACTCCACCCTTCCAACCGCGCCCTAATATAAATATTATTACATTTTGATGGGGTTACGTTGACACTGGTCCCACGTAGGCTTTACGAGGGGAGGGTTACCGGTCCTTTCAAGTTTTTCATTAGAACAAAGTTCTCTATGACACGTGGCAAGACAATACCTGGGACTTAACCTGGGACTTGGTTGGGACAAAAGTGGAGGCCACTTGGAGCGATCGGCTTAGAGGATGTAGGTACTAAAATGGATTTATTAAATGTTGTAAATCAACACAGAATTCAAAAAATTCATTTATATCCACACGAGGAAATCAGACTTCTTGAGTTTCAGCGATTTAGAATTATTTTCAACTCCAAAGTCGAATCTGGCTGTATGAATTTATTCAGCCTCCATTAAAATAGAGAATATGGCAAAAAGAAAACTGAAAATAAGAAACAGAGATGTAAGATGTGAACTTACGACATTTAGTTAAGACAAAAGGAGCTTAAAATTTTATGATCTATGATTGTGTTGTAATTTTCTGTGCTTTTTAACTATGCAGTAACCTCCTCGAAAAATAAATGAATATTCACAGGTTGTGGCAGCTTTGAAAAGCTTGACTTTACTAAGGAATTTTTAATTCATCTACTACATAAACTATCAAGTCAAGGATTGAGGCTAGTATACCTCTCGCAGTGTGGATTAAATTAGAACCAGGGTAGATCACAAAAGCTTGGTTTGAATAAATGAGCGGAACGTGATGTAGTATATGCCATTTAGAAAAAAACCAAAAGAGAAGAAAGAGAATTTGCGGTTTGGAAACAGTTATTCTGTTCATTTGAGACGATTTCGTATTTGTCAGAATATAAAAATTCGAAAGGATCGAAATGTTTTGGAGTCTTAGCCTTTCGGATCTTTGGCTTTCGGAATTCCTTGAACCTTGAGCGATTTTCAATTTGAAATTTTTTAAATCGACTAGACAGACTTTCGAGGGAATACCCTTTCAAAAAATTTTGAATCGACAATATTAAAATTCAGAACTTTGACATGGCCCCAATTAAACTAATGCAGAATAATTTATAGCTAGTAAAAAATCAGAATTGGTTTTAAGTTTATGGAAATTCATCATGGACGAATGAGTAATTCAAGAAAGTATTCTTCGGTAACAATGACGTTTTAATAACTGGTTTAACAACGTTACAGTGGCATAGTTAAATTACATACATTCTTACAATTTCTAATTATATCATTACCTGGTTTTTGATACATTTTTTTATAAATACTAAATGTATCACGTACACTACAATAAAATAAATGCTAATAATATATAATATAGCATAAAAATGATATGCGTTTGGATATCTAAGTACTTTCATCCGATGACTTTCATTAAAATACGTACGAGCTATATGCTTGAAATTAAAAGGATACTAAAATACATATACCTATATATAATTGTCTACGTAAATAATTTAATAGCAATATACATACATATATACCTATATATATGTATATATATATATTTAATATTTTATTTTTTTTTGGTTTGCAAATTAAATACCATATATAATTTTATAATACAGCAGGTGGATATTATAGGTATATAGAGATCTTATAGGAGTTATGGAATTTACGCTAATATTTACAAGAGATAAAAGAAGCTAACACCTTCAATATATATCATAGTATATATGTATTTATAATATATATTATTATTTATTAGACTATATATTTTGTATAGCAAGTTATATTCAATATTGTTGTGTTATTTTAATATCTATATTTATAATTTATCATATCGATTATTGTATAGTATAGTATATGTGTATATATATATATATATATATATATATATATATATATATATATATATATATATATATATATATATATATATATATATATATATATATATATATATATATATAAATAATTACTTAGTACGCATATGGTACGGGACATGAGCGTATATAGGTATATAGAGTCTTCAGTTTAAAGAAAATATCACATTTGTAAAATAATACTCAGATAATTGAAAAAAATAAATAAAATTATTTTATAATATAATATCATCGAAGTTTTGTGGGGTGGGGGCGGGGGGCAGAAATTTTAGTTCCTATTAAACGAACATTATATTTATCTTTCAGATAACAGTTAAACTAATTATTCCCTACTCTTCAATGAGTACACTCTTTATTTTATTTTATTTTATTTTATTTTTTTTTTTTTATTAATAAATAATAAATTGAAAAAAGATTGTAACTATGAAATATTTACAAAACGCACATGAACCGCATTTAATAAATTTTATTGCACTATTAGAATAGTTTTAATAGTCAATGTGCTATATATGTATATATACGCCAAGAATTTATAGCCGAATTTTTCTGATCGCTCCTCATAAATATATGTATAACATTTTTGTATTTTTTTTTTCTTGTTCTTCTAGCTGGCGTAACAATTATAAGATATATCGATATAGTATCGTGACATTTGAAAATGACCTTTCCATAGATTGATTTAAAGAACAAAAAGATTAAAAAAAATAATTTATTCTTCACGTTTAATAATATCCGGTTTAATTTTAAACTTTTTCAATACATAGGTGGAATTCATATATATATGTATACGGATTTTGCAGATAAATTGCACGTATCCCACGATTTCATTTAATTGTAATAATAAAAATGAGAGCGAAAATCATGCCCATAAAAATACAGATGTACATAAATACGATTTTTTTTTTATTTTTTTTTTTTATTGGACTTTTATCTTTAACTCACGTTACATACGACCGTTTATGCGCTACATCATATTTACCTAAATATGAATAAAACGATCGAGTGTGACATCTTTATTTCAATTATATTATAATCCCCATAGTGGTAAACTTTGACCACAAACTATAGTGAAATTTTCTTCTATAGTTGGTAAGAAAAAAAGATGTGACACTGATTCTACTTCTCTATCTATAACACCTTAAATACTAAGATTTTGGGCCCCTGATATGGGACCCTGATATGTTATCTTGGTTCAGCAACTGACGATATTTAACAGAACAAAATTAATATAATAACGAATTCAAAACTCGATCAGCCAAAGAATTATTGACGAGGATCCCTTGCTGACTGGGAAACTCGACCTTCTAACTTTGGCCTTGCGAACGAGCTCTTCTTAGTTACGTACATGTATATATACATATCTATCTCCCTTTATATCTCTTCTCCAAAAAAATTTTAAACACTGTTTAACACCCGAGGAAATTCACATCCTACTCCAAATGAATAACTGCTGATAACCCTCAGGACTAACGTGCGACGCATCCATACCTCATACATACTTTTCACTCTTAAATTCACGACCTGCAATATTTCACAAGACCGGCTAGACCTGTTTGTCAAGATTCTAGTCCTCCTCAAAATACAGAAACAAAAGATACTAGATACGATTTTTCAAAAAAGAATTCATTCGACAATCGTGTTTTATCCTATATTATATACTTTCCATTTCGAAAAGTCAACCAACACGCGTATTTCAATTAACAAAAAGCTTTCAGTATCCGTCAATTTTGCATGCAAGAAGAATTTTTTGTTTTTTATCTTTCAACATGAAACGACCACTCTTATCTATAAATTTCAAAAATTTTTAGTTCACGATTTATTCCAGTTTCATGATACTGGGAATAGTTAAATCGCGAAATGAGTTATTGTACATACATACATGCATATCTTAACAAGTTACTATCGAAGTATTGCGGGTCTGCCTTGTCAACCTTGCCATTAACCATGGCAAAAAAAAAAAAGGAAACAAATAAAGTAAAATAAAAAAAAGATGAAAATTCACAACATTTTTCCAGGAAGCATTAACATCATGAAACATTTACCCTTTCTTTATATCCATCTCTTTCACTCGCTCTTTCACTCTTCGTCTCTCAGCCCGCTTTCCTACCTTCACCAGAAGACTTCTTGCTTTCGCAGCTATTTACGATAGCAATAAGTCTTCTCGATGTGTTTGAACCAGCTTCATACCTCTTCAATATCTTTCCAGTATGGTCCGGTTATTGCTCTCTGGTTCTCGATTAATTTAGTACTTTTAAACTTCTATTAACAATCTTGAAGTACATCGAATCACTAAAACATCCCCTGCCTAAAGGGATTGCTATCACCGGCAGGTTTTTCAGGCTCGACTGGTCTTCTGAAGGGATTTGCATCTCCTTGAACTTCGTTCTGAGGCTGTTGCTGCTGACCAAATATTGGCTGTTGCCCATAGCTCTGCTCCGGTTGACCGTAGTTTCGTTGTTGACCATACGTCGGTTGTGATGGTTGTTGCAGAACTTGTGGAGATACTGTGTACCCACTTTGAGCTCCATAACCAGTCGGTTGTTGACCGTAACTTTGCTGTTGTTCGTAACCTCCGCTTTGGTTGTAACCACTTCCGTTATATCCTGTTTGGGACTGATTGTATTGATCGGTTGAATAATCAGGGCCTTGATCGATGTTCGTTTCAGTTCTTCCCTGAGTTAAATGATTTCCAACCTCACCACTAACCGGCCTTTGTTCCTGAAGAACGTAAGTTTGGTACTCTTTATCCGGTGGATCTTGCATCAGGACATTTGCCTCATCTTGAAACGGTTTGAAATCGTAGATGTGCCTCAGATAGTAGAGAACGGGAGCGTAAAGCAGGTTGGAGAATGCTATTCCGAAGTTTAAAGCAGTGAATCCAATTGCTTCCACTACACCACCGGCTATTATGGGTCCCACCGCGTACGCAACGCTGTATGATATATCGGCAATGGCGTAAATGCTTCCATAAACCGAGACGTATCGTACATCGACAAGATATCCAAGGGTTGGAAGAAGAGCCGTATCGATTAGAGCGATTCCGAAGCAAATTCCGCATATCGGTATCATTAAGATCTTATAGGACGTTGAAAACGGAATAATAAAACAACACAATCCTTCTAGAGCAAGTCCGCCGGCAGCCATCAGCCATTGATGTTGAGGATACCGTTTCGCCATCTTGACAGTTATTATCACTCCAAAAACGTGAGGGAAAAATGCGGGCAGCCAGATCATCCCCATTTTCCAGTTATCACGTGTGATGTGGTCTTCCATCCACAGAGAGATTGTTGGTTCCAAAAACGCCAGGGCAACATTGGACATCATTAAAGCACCGGCACATACTGCGATGTAAGGATCGATGAAGAGACGCCAAATTGGAATAGTCGGACTGTGTTCTCTGTGCCTGTCCTTAAGCTGTTCCTTCAGCGGTTTCATCACCAAAAGAAGCATAAAACCATCAGCTAAACTGACGAAGGCTAGGATCAGAAAAGGCATTTCTTTCCCAGCAAACTGGTACAGTGCACCACCAAACGGTGGTGCTACCAGACAACCGAAGCTTATAAAAGCAAGAGCGATTCCAAGCGCCTTTGACCTCTCCGATTCCTCAGTAAAACGATCGGCGATCATAGCGAGACCAGCCGTGTCTGCAAATGCAGAACCTACGCCTTGGAGACTTCTTGCGAAAAATAATACTCCGTAGCTTCGACCACATGCGAATACTGCAGTCGACAAAAACATTATGGTCAGTCCTATCATCATAGGGATGTCGTAACCAATTCTATCGATGAGTGCACCAGAGAACGGGTTTACCATTAGCTGGACAATTGCCTTTGATGCGAAGAGGATACCGGTTGCAGAGTCTTGGCCATGATGAGCGGGTACTCCGGTTACTGTGCTGTTAGTCTCAGGTTCGTCGCTAAAGGCTCCAACGTATTTCAGGTAATCAGGAATAATTGGCACGATTACCATGTACAACATATTGTCCAAAAGCAGGGCTATCGAAACGATGACGAGGATTAATTTTCTCTGGGACTTTGGCTCCTGGAGTTTAGTCCAGACGACCTCCTTCAGTTCGCCAAATTCCATGTTGATTATCGGTATCGTAGTCATGGCTGCACAGGCCCAGGAGGCGCGAAGCGCCCGGGCCCACGGCGATTCGCTGACCCCAGGGGCCAGGTCAATAGGCGGTAACTTCGATGACCTCGAGCTTTTCGACGGAGGTGACGGCGCGCATCAGGCCAGGTCGGGGATTACCTACAACAAATAGCGCAACAACAAGTCCGTTAGCTCACAGCTAAAGAAATCATCGTTAGGAATTTCAAGGTTTTTGGGCTTTTTTTTTTCAAGTATGTGGATTTTTCAGGAGAGGAGCCCTGGCCCGGCCATCAGCGCAACCGACCCCGCCACGATGACAGCATGTCATCATTTGTAAGACCGAGACAGCTTTCGATTTTAATTTTAATTAGAAACCAAAAAAATTTACAAATTTACACAATTTCAGTGTTTTCTGTCATATAGATACACAAATTTCTCTTGATGCATATTTACGTTCGAAAAATTTAGGCTTGCAGGTTTACGAAGCTGGCTAAAGGCTCCCCTCGAATACCCGCTGCGATAAAATACTTCTATTTTTTTTTTTCTTTTCTATTCTCCATTCAAATTTATACCCACTAATTGTAATTTCATCAAACAATCGGCTGATATTAATTTTAAGCCATTCTTCATGGTCGATGATCATTTAGTAGTTTCATTCTGCGTCCTTTGACATTTTCCGTCACTTCATATATTAAACTAAAACTACACGTCCATGTCCTCGAAATAATTTAACTCTTGTGATAATTTCGCCATTAAGTAAAATCGACTAGAGTAGGTAGGTACCTATATCAGATCGTAAACGTGATTTACGAACTCGCATACCGCATACAACCTGAATTAAGGGTGACTATGCGATCGCGTGACTCTTACGAATAGATGAGGAGGGTTGTGCTGCTTGTTAACGATACACGCGAATGAATCGACCCTAAGAATAAGAAATAACCAAAAATAACAGCAGCCAAATAACAATAGCTCCCTTTTTTTTCATTTCAGATAAACTATCCCAAATACTGTATTCGCCTGACCACAGAGTCCAACGAGCCGTCTATGTACAGAACAGTTTCCTTCGATCGGGACGAACTAAAACCTTTAATTAACGCCAGCCATTAAAACTTTTATTCCCTAGTCGCTGGAGGGGATGAAAAGGCGCGATTCGAAGCACCACTGATTCGTCACAATGCCTGAGGGTCGATCGAATATGGTACTAAGGAGTGATTCTATACCTGGAATATGTTTGCTAATTTATTGGCATGTAGACAGTAAAGCAAAATCGCAAAAATAATATGTACCGTAATAAAAATAAGTTATGAACTATCTACAATTACGTATATTTTCAGGTATAATAAATTTACTTTATTTCTATTTTTTTACTCACGATCAGCACGATTTAAATCCAAAATTCTTTTACAATGTGAGACAAAATTGAACTTTGAATCGTCACTTGAATGTATTAAAATAAATAATTGAAAAATACACCAATAATTATATTTTCTGTTTCCATGAATGCGATTCGATTTTTTTGATTACCGTTTCATGACCGTCGAGATAGTCTACCTACCCTTTCATTGAAATTAGTTGCATTGGGTGACCAAACAAGGCATATACCTATACGCCCACCTAGAATATTACTTGCTGGTCGTATCTCTGGGGAAATGATACTGCAAGCCGGTCCCTACTTAATTAATTGTACCACGGTCCGTCGATGCTTTAATGTTTTAAAGTATTTACTTAGCGAATGAACGAGGGTTGCTCCTGGTTCCAGTGCTTTGCAACGCCAGGGTTGTGACAGTTTGGGGATGGATACGGAGTAGAGGGTGTCTAAATACCGGTTAGTTAGATCGGCCCGACTGTTGCACAACAAACTTTTTGACATTCGTGAGCGAGTCTGCAGCGACTCTCCTACTTTTCTAACTTGTCAACTACAGTAGCTAACTGAAAGGCGATTTAATCGTCTATCCTAATTGGCAAGGAAACACAATTTCGAAAATATAAACGGTAAATTATCCAAAATCACGCGTTTATTTCCGAAATACTCAAAATCGATGTCCATCAATCTTGGAAGAAGAAAACAAAAATGGATGATGGGTAATGAATTAGCTAATACCACATCGAAATAAGGAATAATTTATATGACATATAGAAAGTAACGACTCACCAGAGTTAGTGGCGAATTTTTGTCGCAAAGAATTGGCGAGACGTTGGGGGCCCGCTAATGGCAGATTTGCCAGCAAGCCGCTCAGAGTAGGGCCCGTTACTTCCGGGCCTTCGTCCGAGCCACTTCTCGTCTCCGTCGTTCGTGTCGTCCCCTGGCCCTCCACCTTTCTTGCCGCGATTTTTACCGCGTCTGTAACGTTGATTGAAAAAATATCAAAATTAACAAACATAATATTTAATATTTGTACCCATGTAGGTTTGTACGATGAGAAAGATGATAGAAATGGTGTAAAATATGAACGGTTAAAGTTTTTGAAAATATACAAAAAAATATTCAGTACGTCAAACTATGTGTACATATACATATATGTATATATATATATAATAAAAATAGAGCTAGTAAGCTATTGGGGATAGGTAACCGTGATGGCTTCTTGCTTTATATAGCTTTCGGAGCTTTTGAAAAGCTACACGCAGGGTCGAGGACGCGCTTAGACGAGGAAAATCGACACGTGATATCGTCGCCCCCTAGTTTGCTGGTCGTGGATCAGATTTAGGTGTAACTTGGGGGTTGGAGGGCCGGAGACTTGGCGTCGCAAAAAAATAGTATGACAGGTCGACCGCACGCGGCAGTATACTTAACGATCGTTTCATTCTATTCAAAGTAAAAAACGCAAATAACAAATCAAAAAAAAAAAAAAAAATTACTATGAAAAGCGATTATAGACAGAAAATAATTGAATACCCAAAGCGAGGCTTTAAATGTGATAATCGACAGGGTGATACCTACGTGGACAACGGCCATTGTTGTTAAACGAATTAACGCTTTATGGACAAACTCGATTCTAAGTGAGACATGCATTTTGAAAATCAAATGAAAAACTTGAGAACATTTTCATTGAACAAGACTTTAAAGATTTGGGAAATTCGGACTATACGATGTGGTTTGCAAATGGGATACAGCAGGGGGTGTCATCTGGTTTCGTAAGAACTCATCAACGGTTTGAAAGACCATGTATAATCGTAGTGGAAGATAAAATACGAATAGAAATAAAGTGGGCATGAATTTAACTAATATAATAATAATGATATTGAGTTAAAGAGAATAATGAGATGATAAGATAATAAATGAAATGATCATTTTTACTTACGTAGACCAAAATTTTCACGTAAAGAAAACACGCGGGCACCGCGTCACGACGTGTCTCTCCCTCGAGGTAGCGTCGGGACGTCTGCCGTCGAAGGTGTCCCCGCCACCGGGTCACCCGCACCCCTCGCACCCCCCCTTTTGATATCGCAACCCCTGTCGACGGCGCAGTCGCTACCCGGAGTTACCCGGGATTGGCTCGAAGTTCGTGCGTCAGCCCCCTGGTGCGAGGAAGGTGGCCAGGTACGACGGCCGCCGGTCGATGATGCCCAGTATTTCTGTCCCTAGGTCGATACCTCTCACCTGTGAAGTAGTGCGCGCGGGTGAGCGGGCAGATCGAAGGGTAGGAAGGGGTTAAGAACTCAGTGTTTTTCAACCTGGGGGTCGCCCAAGTGGTTTTGAGTGTCTTCTAGTTGACCCCAAGACCGTTTACGGTTCTCCGGTATTGGCGACAAACACTTAAAATGATCGGAGTTTCGGGGGAAGGTCATTATTTTTTCTACTTTTTTTTTCCCACCCTAAAAAGTTAC
The DNA here is from genome assembly GCA_963924015.1 of Macrophya annulata. Lineage (NCBI taxonomy): Eukaryota > Metazoa > Arthropoda > Insecta > Hymenoptera > Tenthredinidae > Macrophya > Macrophya annulata. Next base: position 17,613,560 of record OZ001259.1, read on the forward strand.
CATCGATTTTTTTTTCTTCCCGTCAGTTTTTATTTACACTTTGGAGGATAAAGTCAGGTGAATTGGATTTGCAGGTTGACTAGCACTGAATTTTGATTAATATAGAATCAAGGAAAAGCTTCGAGCTTGCGGGATTTCTCGGGTATCCTTGAGAAGAAATCATATCTCAGAAAGGCAATGTACCTACAACTTGCCCATTCACTGTCGTATCTTATAAGGCTGACACCATCCAGTGTCGTGGGGTTTGTGGAAATAACCATCTGGCCCAGAGCTTGCGCGGAGACGAAGAGGAGCGTAAAGGGACGGTTTCATTGAAGGCGGCCATTGAAATTAGTACAAGCTTCACCGAGCCTCGTCCGCGTTCATTCAGTCAACCAAATTCGGCTTTAACCTTTGGATAAATTTCTGCTCATTTAATCGCAAACCGTAAAATAATAACCATAAATATATGTAAAAACAAAAGGATGAATAGGTACCACCTTGAAAACCTTTCATTTTTATTTCAGGAACGTGATAGCCACCGTTCAATTTTCGGAGATCATTATAACCGACGAAAACAACTGTGATTCGCTTAATTTTCGTTCAACATCTACGACCCACTTTCATCGCTATCATATGTCGATCGCATAGAGATGGACGTAATATCCTCATAGTCTGAGTTTACACCGTTTTCCATATTTTAGCCATTAGCGATGCTCGCTAATTTACGACCTTTTTTTTTTCTTTACGATTGAAATTTGGACCACGATTAACGTTGTCGAATAATTAATCGATAAATTTCTCTCATAAATCGCTTTTGGGAATAATCACTCGTCGATGTTAACACAAAAAACGTATTTTAAAATATAAATTCCTCGAGAATTAACCGTTCCTTGATTTAATCAATCCCATCATTTATTATTTTTGACATATTTTTTACTATCAACCAGAGTTTCAATCTCGGTCTTCTTGTTGGCTTGACTTCCAGGCATTGAATTTTCCGCCCAGTTTCCCAATTCTCGGAGATTTCACGCGCCTTCAAGTCACCATGAGTAACGAAAACAGTCCACATCCGGTTATTTTATGCTGTCTTATTTTCTGTCGATCAAGTTTTCTTTATAAGCTAACCGTTGTAAGTTACAATACTACAGTGACAGCTGATGGATGGGCGTGACGATTTTGGCCACCCTCTACATGCCCACCCTTGGGACAAGTATTTGAGCAAAATTTTAGGGCTGATTCCTTCGAGATATAAACGATTAATTACAGCTACTGTTGAGATGATATATAATCAGTAGTTAGTCTCATAACGGTTGGACAAACTCATTTTTTTTCAGCAAAGACGAGAGCTTTACATCAATATAGAAAGTTTGAAAATTACTTCATTTTTGTGAATTATATGTTATATGTTATGTCCGGTATTATAAGCGAAATTTACTTTTTCGATTCGTTATATCTTGTTGCCTAAGTCGATATCGCATCTTTCGTATGAAATTTCGTTTTCTGTACTGGATCACATCTTCGATCTTTAATATTGCCTGACAAGTATGATACAGGCAAATTTTAAAACACGCGAGATTCATCACGTTAGTATACTTTTTCTAAAATCATTATCTACGATATATATTCCTCGGAGTATATAGATGTATGTTATTTTCGAACTTTCATTAAAAAAAAGTTAAAATTTGTTTTTACTACAGGAGATAGAATTCGTGTAAAATTTTATCCTGTTATCTTTATCATTCGAAATCAAAACGGAATTGACATTTAACAACAATTTCACAGTTCAATTTATATTTGAATAACTTTCACTAAATTTTAATCAGTAATTTTGAAAAAAATACAAAAAAAAAAAAAAAAATTCTTTTGAACATCGGGTAAAACCAGCCAATGCCCACTTAGGGACGTCTCAATTATCAGAAAACTACGCGTCTACGATACAAGATTGCAAAATATGATGATTTCATTGCTAAACTCTATTACGCACTCGCACACATGGCTACACCGCAGACGAGTCTGTTGTTTCGCAATCTGAGTACATGCATTAAACTATCTGATAGCTGTGAGAAGTTACCTTCCTTCCTTGCATAAAGGTAAAGTAAAGTAAAGCATCAGTAGGTATTCCTGGTTGAAGATGCGGAGACGTTAAGTGGTTTAGATTTAAATTTCGTAACAGATTTAGTCATACGCTTAGATATATCAGAGCATCAATTTGTTTATTAGAATAATTAAGTGATTGTTATAGAACTTTCACAATTCCTATTACATATATAAAAGCAAGTTACTGTTTTGCAAAATCGTGACGTACCGATCTCCGAAGGGGTTATAACTATAGCTTCCCACTAATCCGCATATTCTATTTGCATGTAATAAAATCATTTCAAATCATTAGAGAGCGATATTTATTTAATAGAAAACTGTCAGTTTATCAAGGCGAGTTCATGATCTCTCGTTTTTTGATCTAATTCAATTTCAATTTAAATTTCAATTTAAATTTCACAAACAATATGATTTCTCATCGTTCCGAATAACAACGTGGCAATTGTGGCTGACTAATAACTGCCCTTTTACTACTTCGCCAGTTATTTGTAATGTACTTAAATTCAATGTAGATTGTACTTCTAACATTTACGTTAATTAGTGTGATTTTACGATAAGGATCGTATAACTGAACTTTAATTATTCAAACAATTAACAAATCATGCGTAACTTTAGAAAAAATTTTCATGTGAACTGATATATGTCTTCTAAAAAATATCGCTAGATATTGCAAAATCTTATATTATAGTTTTGACAATAAATAAGACACTTTAGTAGAGAAAATTCCTGATAAAAAAAGTCGTTTTTCATATGGTTCAATTTCGGTTAGGTAAAGAAAAAAAAAACATTCAAACTTGATAAAAACGGTGCAAGTTCGTCCTTATGGTTCAGACGTCCGTGTATTTCGTGCGGTTAGCAAGCCACCAGAACGTGAAACAACACCTGGCAGGTCGCAATGCGAGGAGGTTGGTGTGGATCAATAACGCGAACGACGGCGCGTCGGAGAATGAAAATCCAGGAAAATCCAGAAATACAAAAGTTTCTACCAGGCATTTCGGTCGCTCGGTTCTCTAGTCCGTATTGCGTTAACTCGTCCCTGGGCATCTTTGTCCCTATTTATATCCAAGGGATTTGCAAAAGTCTCGTAAACCACCGCAATTGTCTTTTATGTATACCCATACCTATATAAGTATATTATGTATACATAGACGTTACTTTGCCCTGCTCTAAACCGTAACGTAATAAAAAATATCTCGACCCTAAGGTGGTTTAGCGTCTAGAATGACGTGTGGAAAAAACATCTTAACTGTCAAACATGTATGAAAAATAATGTTTAAAACAAATAATGATATGAGCTTCACCTGCTAGGGCATATATGCGCGTAAAATAGACTCAAACCATTATGAGATTTTCTCGTTTGACTTTCAACTTGAATTTCACAAAATGCTACACCATGTCTTACTTTGGACTCACAGAGTATTAAACGTTTTGTACATTTGCTACCGAAATACAGTAGAGAATGTCTTTGGTACTGAAACCCCGGGACTCCTGGTAAGCAAGCGACATGTTGAATACCAAGTAGGTTAATTTCGTTGTACCCGATCGAATTCCGGACAAACAAGGGTTCGCTTGCTTGTCTCTTCGCCCGTTCACTTGCCTGCTCACTCGCGCGATCGTAAGGCTCAATCTCTCACGAAATGTGGTTAGAAAAAAAAATCTGGTTTACTGCCAAGGTAGGAAATGCCTATCTATATCAACCCTCCGCTTATCTAACCCCTTTTTCATTTAATTACACGATAAATGTAATTTTTGTGTGCCAAGTCAGCCTGAGGATGCAAATTCAATCTTCAAGATTTCGTGTATTTTCTTTTGTTTTGCTTTTTCATCTAGTTTAATTTCGTATTTTAAATTCTTAATATAATAGGAAATTATTTAACGTTGTGAAATATTTAGATTTGTTACTTTCAGGTTGAAATGGAATTATTCTATCTGGTACAGGCTAGAGTCGATCCTATTACGATAAACTATTATATCTGGTATTGTATACGATTTCTCGGATCGAAGGAAACTAGTTTAAGTATATATTTGTTGTTTTAGTCACTCGATCGATAGAGGTTTGTTCTCAGTTATTTCCCGTATGTATAAACGTCCCGGACACTGGGTATAATATTACCGTAATCGCATGGGAACTAGGTGACAGTCGAGCTGCGCTTGGCAGACGGGTACAGGCGAAAAGAAACAACCTCTCAGGATTAGATATCCTCGTATAGTTTAACCTGGCATTCTTTTCTTTTTACACATGTCGTGATAAGTTAAATACACATCTAGCTACATTAGCAACGTTGTAAATGAATTACTGTACGAAATTAAATGAACATAGCAAGTCAATAATCATTAGAAAACCTACTGAAAATAGTTCTGATAATTTCTACAAATTTTTTGTAAGAAAATTTAAGAAAATTGAAATTTTCTATCTAGTTTTATCGATAAAAGTAACAAATTATTACGTATAACTAAAAAAATTGGTATACAACTTTCTTTTCTATAAAAAAAAAAAAAAAAAACTATGAAATATTTTAATTTTTCTATAAATTTGTAGAAATTTTCTCTAGGTGAGGAGTATTCTGTGTCTTGTGTTCTGCTAGTATTCAGTAAATTGATCGTCATTTTTGAATTCATCGTAACGAATTGAGAGATTTTTAAACACTTCTCAAATAACTTAATCATTTCTTGATGTGAGTAACGAATCGATATACCAGCAAAAATTATACCTGCTATTTATATCAAATATAGCTCTTTTAAATCTATTTAGTTCCCTCTGTAAAGTCTGGTATACAGAGTTAGGAAAAATTTTAATTGAAATAATTAATGATTACGATTCTAGTGTATAAATTATATAATTTTATAAAGAAGAATGAAAATTATTTCGTTAAATTGTAATCCCTTGTGCCTACATGGAAAGCTTTTTGATAATACTGTATAGCGAGGAAACTCATATTATTATTTGTGAGTGTATGAAAAGGAGTCCGTTCCCTTCGAATGTTAAAAATAAATTATTATCCTACCGTACATTGGCGGGTGGTTGACGGTACCCAATACGTCCCCTCTTATAATATAATATTCCAGGCAATTACAGTGTTTGCGGATCAAACAGAGGAACTTGTTCCAACCCCGGTATTCGATGCCACCCCTTGGTCCCTCCATTTCCCATAGCTCACAGTGCTTCCGGGGATGAAAAGAATTCGTTTGGCAATCGGGCGCGCAAATTTTGGAATGGGAAACGGTTACAAACAGGTTTATATACGTTCGGTTGAAAACAATCAGTAATTAATTATTAACGTCATTAAACAATGGGTCATATATACTGAAAATCACGTATTTTAATATTTCCATTCAAAAATCATATCTCAATGACAAGATCTTCTCTTATATTTACAACATTTTTTTTTTAATTTTTTTAACTATTCATAAAAATTTTTTCATTATTTATAAACTTATCTCAATCATTCCATGACATCTTCCATTCAAACAATGCAACCCACAATCTGTCAAAAAAATATCATTTAATCAATTCCAGGTATAAAGGATGAGTTAATGTCTTTGTAAAGTGAATTCAATGTCCAAAAGATTCGAGAAATTTAAACCATTATTCAGAATAAAGTTCAAGGATACAGCCTTCTGTCTTTATTACATAATTTTATTTTTTTCTAATTTATGTAGATTCTATAATATACAACGATCGTAATAATTAATATCATCTACTTCAAAATATACTTTGAAAATGTATGTCTATTTGAACAAATTCAAGTATCCCGTAAAGGTGTTTAGATAGTGCGTCATCCAACACGCACTCTTAATGTATTGCTCAAGTTGTATGCTAGTACGAAAGTTTTCACCTAGGATATCGTTTACCAGCCTTGACGGTATAACGAATGAATAAGCTAGTGTAAATTCAAGTATGTATATCTCGTGCCAAGTTAATCAAGATTGTACATTATACTTTTCTGTGGAAAATCGTGAAATGATATCCTTAATATTGTCAATGGGATATTTTCATGGTATTAAACCGTGGATAATACAAACCTATAAAACTCGGTTTATGGCTGCAATAAACTACGCTAGTATATTCTAATATCAATTAACATCGCCAGCTATTTTATTACCTCATCGGCGAAAGGAAAGATGCGTAAGTTTAATGTACGTGTATGTATGTACATACATACGTTCATATGAATTACCATTTCAGCCTTGCACTCGATCTATTTACCTAACTCGTGCATAGATTTGTTTACAGATTGAAATAGCTATTATATATTCTCTGACGATATATTATAGTGGGGGCGATATATATATATATTTTTTTTTTATCTCTTCACTCTCAGGATCAGTACAATTTCTCAATCACTTTCAGATCTCTCGACGTAGGATGCAGTACAGAGTTTGAAAAGAGCTAGTGTGAATTTCAAACTTCTGAAATTTATGGTTAGATAAATTAAAATAAATGTCAATTAGCACCGTAGAGTCAGGAAAGAATTAATCAACGAAATGAAAAACGATCTCATTGCTGTATTCGCAAATCCCTTGTATATTCTCGACGATATACTTATGAGATCACAATTTGTATTCTTACCTCGACTTTGCGTTTTCACACAACTATAATCAGGCTAATTGCTATAATATATTACGATTTTATTATAAGTAAAATATCCGAGAAACTATTCTTCTCAGTGCATTGTGGATCTTCTGTTTCTATCTCGTTTATTACAATGGTAGTAATTATCGGATCGACGTTCCAGACTACTTTTCATTTTCCGTCTTCATAGTTTAACGTAAATCTCATATTACAAGACAAGATAATATCTTCTGTATAGCAGTTTGGCAATTTTTTCATTTAACGAAAATGAATTCAATTAATTTTCCGACTGTACTTAATTAGCAACTAATTATTTTAACCGAGTATAAGTACGCTTATTGAATCGGTTATGTCAGATCCGATTGAGCGGCTTATCTAAAGCCGCACATACAATTATGCCGATATGAAATCTTGGTTATTCTTTGCCAACACAATTGGCAACATTATATACAAGTGTATAGAAATGGGTGCGTATATAATGTACGGGGAAGTATAATCCACGTATGCAAAAAAATTTGCATAGGTGCGCTAGATCAACTATGCACATCACGAACAATTGATTTTCTAACCACTCGTGTGATTTCATGTCTTACTACTCTGAAACTCTCTTTAACACAACGAAACTACTCTCTCTCTCTCTTTGCAAGAGAATGAACGTCTTAAGGCTGTTGTTTGTATTCGATTGTAGCAGGCCATTCACAGGTGTAATAATTACGGCAAACCTATGAGTTTGGAATATCTAATTTTTTTAACAAAACCGATAATCGAGTATCATTTTTTCATTCTCTCTATCTCAAAGCAGCGTGGGATTAACGTGTACGTATTATACCTTGAGCAGTGTTATAAACATAACAATTTTTCATCCCATCAATAACCATGATAAGATTCTTAAAGATTTCAGTAGTCTTTAAAAGGTAGAAAGAATCGATGTTTGAACCTGTAATATCTCGATCGTATAACTCGTAAAGAAAATCGTGTGTCATGATGTCGAGTTACTTTCGACGAGAGTAGACAATTATGCATTGTTTTATATGTATGTGGGAATATAATTTATTGTATAGAAGCGTTTCTTGAAGAGTCTCATTGTCGTCTCTGCAAGTTGAAGATTAATTCGTTTGAAATTTTAAACCATAGACAGAAAAATAATAGTAGACAGAGTCGTTCCTTATTTGACTTTGTATTAACTCGACTGCAAATAATTTGTTTGCAATCTGAGACTCGAATGTTCACACTACGTATTCACTTTTCCTGGACCATTACAGGACTCGCCGTACTCGGCGCACCGCGGTAGTAGTATTCTTGAATATTTTAGTTTTCATTGCGAAGAAGAGACTCATTCTGCAAACTCTGAACCAGTGTGGAAACGAGAGTAGAAAATAATGTATGAGATCGTGGCGGAATATAACAGAATTTCTCTGGAACCTTTGTAAATTAAAATCTCGAGGATCTTGCGATTTATCCACGCAAAACCCGTGGCTTAATATTTTAGAAGTTTACGAAAAAAAAAAGGAATAGCAAAAAGACACAAAATTAAAAAAATAGAACAAAAAATAAAAAAAAATAAAAATGACGAAAATCTATACTCTTGTAATTTTTTAATTCAATTCTGGATAATTATTATGATATTTTTGATAAAACTCTGAGTTAGAATCAAACTGAAAGTAAAGTTTCGATACTTAAAGTGTATACACATTATATCCTTAATGCGGTGAAAATCTTATATTAAGGGTGTGAGAATATAATTATTCTATATCAAAGCTTCGAAATTGCTTTTGCATAAAGTTGGGCGTTGAATTAATTTTGAAATTGATTGCATGTCGATGTAAAAGTTATGAATTATCATGGCTTAAATTGTGATGAGAAACTATGAGAATCTCGGTACAATTGAATCAACGACTGATATCTATCATTATTTCTACTGCATCGAATTGGAAATTTACAGATCAAAATATATCGAGAATAATTAACAAGATTTCTCTCTTGAAGCGATGGTAATATTCAGATATATGTCAATTCATAAACCTCCTACGCTATATCATCGGACAAATATTATCTTACAAGCAGAATTCCTAATCAAAGTGGCACTACCATCTTAGTTGATTAAATATCAACGAGCTCATGAGAAGACGATTCGTCGAAAGCTTCTCTCTGTACCCTAAATCAAATTTATTAAGCATTTCGTTACTGATTGGCAACAAAGTTGTATAAATAAATAAAGTTTAAAATTGCAATTTCTAACTGTACATCTAATTTATTAGTTTGAATAAAATCATAGAAAAGATGAATATATTATCCGTGTGATTAATGAGAATGAAAATTTCTAAATTTAATTTTTCATTCTAAAAGTTATACGAAATAACTTTTCAGAGGTAAAAATACTTTACGACTGATGAATATCATGCTCATAATTCAACCCGATATTTCTCAAGGTGAAAAATTCTAGTCATTGCATTAACTGTATACTGTATACTCCATACAGACATGTGCAGAGTTGAGTTATAAGGAGGGTATACGAAGAGAAGGAAATATATTCAGATTGGTTGGATTAAACGAATTACAAAATATATTAAAATTTGCATTTAGAAAAACGAATTACTTATGAAAGAAATCAAAGAATGACAAAGATAAAGAATGACAAAGTTAAAGTACTCATTTTTCACATCCAGGTATCGTATTCATCGTCAAAATAATTTCATTTATTTTTTGGTTTTTTAGTCCTTTCTTCTTCTTTAACAACAACGAATTTCTCTGATGATATTCCCAGCCACAAAATGCGAAATTATCAACAGCGTTTTTTTGCCTCTTGAGAAATATGCTCCAATTCGATAAACGGCTATTACTTATACCTCGATCGTATGCGGAATAAAAATACCGGAACTCGGGTCTAGTTAAGAATGTTTCTAACATATTAGCGAGACATATAGACACTGCAGTAGTCTCTGAACGAAGAATTTTTCAAAAAACAAGTGTCAATCATTTTATAATCGATTACATCATTCTAAGCAAACATCAGAAAAACTTTGAAGAATTTCAACTATGTGTCTTCACATGTTTAAAATAAATAGATTGTATATGTATAAAAATGGTAGAATACAGAGCTTTCACTTTCCGATGGTCTTATCCCTGCAGAGTCGGAAACCTTCAACTCACTGAATTAGATTGGAGTTCTTTATGTTTGACTATACTTTTTGGATTTGTTCCCAGCTGTTTCGTTTTTTCTTCTTTTATTTATGAGAAAATATGGGAGACTAATCGGTTCCACTTTCCTTTAACTAAAGAAAATAATCAACACCAGTCCAGCCGTCCATTCCTCAAGTTGATGCATGAAGAAAAAAAAAAAGAAAAAAGAAATAAAAATAAATCGACACGCTTATCCGTGAATTATTTTATTCATCCTGGAAATTAACTATAGTTGAGTAAAATGATGCAAGCTTTTGCTGGTATTGATGGTGTACGTATGCATTTTTAGATATATTTCTCCGAAGGTCTCATGGAACTTTTTCACCGTGTAAAGCTCGAATGGAACTTGTGTTTTAGAGTTAAAGCCTACAATACGTAAATATCGATCACCTCGATCGTATTGATCCCTGGTTTGCCCAGTAGGTGGTATAGGTTTAGTCTAAAAATAACGCGACATTCTAAAATGAAAACTGACAGAGTCTGCGTGTTTGCGTGCAACGAATGAAGTCTCCAACGACCAAACGTCGAGCCACCACCAGTCGTGGAGGCCATGACTCCCTCTTGGCAATCGATTCAGCAGCATAGCAGAGGCCATGAACACTGACTGTTTCCTCTACCCCCTGTACAAACCTTCCTTCGTCCCGTCGTCCCTCCGTCTCACCATCCCTCCGTCTCGCCGTCTGCGTATAGGTATTCCACCCACGTTGAGCCTAGGTACCTACGGGGTACCAAAGGTGGTTATATACCTTCATTTATATATATATTCCTCGAAAAGGGGGTGAATATATTGATCGAGTAAGCCACGCCTACCACCCCCGCACGCCACGCCTTTAGGGGCTCTGTTCTTCGGCTGGAATGATGGGGCAGAAGGAGGGTTGAGCAAGTTTTTTTATTTTATTTTTTTTATTTCTATTTCTTTTTTCCCCCTTTTCTTCTCTGCTATTTCTTCTTCTTCTCCTCCTCCTCCTCCTCCTCCTCCTTCTTCTTCTTCTTTCTGCACCAATTTGTAACGCGGATTTTCGGCTATCCCTGTCCTGATCGTGGAGCCAAGGCCACGATGGAGAACGGTAAACGGTTCAGATAAGTTGAAGGGATTCGTGGCTGTTCCAGATTTTCGTCTCTCTCGACGAAAGATAAGAGGTTTTCATTCTTTTCGCCTACGGTCTGGGTCTGTTCCATTTTTTTTTCCTTCTTTTTTCTTTTTTCTATTCTATTCCACTTACCTCTGTCCTTTAGCTGTACACACTCCTTTTATACAAGCATTTCTTTACTTTTCCCTCACTTCAAACCTTACTTGCAAATACTCACGGAGTACAAACTAAGTTAACGAAATTATACACGTTTTACCATTGAGTTTTTCTTTTCATTTGAATTTTCAATGTTTCTATAAATTTTCAATAATTTCATCATTCATTATCGAGAATTTATATTCTTTCGTATCATAATTATTCTTAAAAAGAGGTGCTATACTTCGTCAAACATATTTCAAAGAAAAATTCTTCAATTTTTTATTCACCCCTGACCTATACGCCAGTCAAACACAGATTCCGAACATTTGAAAGGTCGAAGGAAAATTATCTAACATTATTCACGTTCACTGAGGATTTATCACGTCTCTTTTTCTCAGCTAACACCCTAACCATTTAGTATCAGTCTCGAGAGATTTTGAAATATTTTACCAAAGTTTTAGCTCTCGTGTTACAAAACCGGATAAACTTTCAAACTTTATACGTAATTGCGGTGAATTTTATTCCGCGTTTACGTATTATTTATTTATTTATTTTTATTTTCAAATACTTTCAAATATTTTCAAATATATATATCACGTAATTATGCATAATGCATCTATTTTTATACCCTAATATCGGTCTATACTTACGTTATATTATCGAATTAATTATTTTCTTTAAGCTCAGTAGTAGAGCCATTCAAATCAACATTTTAATTATTCAAAACTAACGATGCCATTGAGTCACGTGACGTAAAATAGAAGAACAGTAGGGTCATTAAAGCGATGTTGACAGTGTCCGTACATTATGCATAACGCGTTTTATTTTTAGTTCAATTTTCCCGTCGACGGGATTTCTATGCTTGCGTCTGTCCTTAATCAAGGAAAATTAGATTACCTGAATAGTTAGGTGAGTTGAAAACGAACAAATGGTGTTGTTTTAAAATAAATTGAATCTCACTTCCAGATGCACAACCGTCGCTAAACATACTTGACATAAAATTAAAACTTTAACTGTTATACATTTTCTATGCTAAAACGTTCAAATTCCATTAAAACTTTCTCATCAACGTCGGAGTTAAAATCGAAATAGCTTATACATCGATCACGAGCTTAAGATTCTAAAATAAAACGAGCTGAAAATTTTATCGGAAAATATAATTCAACCCAATTTTTATTATTATTATTAATTATTTTTATCAATTTACATATTTGAGGTATTATTCATATGGATGTACCTACCATTTAGCTTGAGAATACTCATTACACTTCGAACTCTATAAATCGATAGAAATGATATCTCTCAGATCGATCAGAGACGCGGTACAAGTTGTCGGCATCGACGAAGAGCTAGTCTAATTATCGATCTTCTTCGAATACCTTACAGATCGAGCTTTCCAAAGATACATTTATTTTCCTTTTATTTTATATTATTTTTTAATTTTTTTCTCTTCACATGCGTGAAACTGCATACTGATCGCATTAACCTATAAGGTATAAGTACCAGCAACTAGAGTCCCTCAATTTCTATCAAGAAACGAATAGGATAGACGCATATACGCTATTTGCTTATACCATTAGTCTTGGAATAGCAAAACCGTGCATGGTCAATTATCATAATACTTTCTCTGATCGATGTCCCCTTTTGTACCTTCAGTCCGCGGATCGTAGTTGGAGATATCTTCACCGATCCTCTCCGGAGAAAGTACTTAGATATGGTATACCGTATACGGTTGTAGCAAAAGCTCCGAGCTGTCGTTAAATCTACACTATAATACACAGATCATATAAATTTTTCTCAATCATAAGATAATTAATCTCTATTTTAATATTTCTATATTAATTTCAAAATTATATTAATCTGGACCACGAAATTATATCCTATTAAATTAATTTCAGTCTCTTAAACGAAGAATTTTATTTTTCAATACTAAAATATTATATTATACTTGTTGGCAGAAATCGATTTTGTACAAAACTGACACATCATATTTTATACAAGTAATATTTTCTTTTTTTTTTATTTTTAGTTCAATATATGGTGAAACTATATATATGAATTGAAATACGTATATAGATAAACGGAGGAATAAAGTGTCCAATTATAGAATTCATTTTCTAGTTCGTAACGGACGTATAGATACACGAACGATCTCACTATTGCGATGAGTTAACCCGAGCGCTTATATTCAAACCGTTGCATTGCCTGTGGCAACGCTGAAATCGAGTCGAACAAGATTTATACAATACGGAAGCGTTATAGTGTAAACTCGAGGAATATTCTATCATTTTAAATAAGACGAACATGTCGGAGTAAACTGTTATATAATTCACAGTAATTGGTGCGTTGTTACACGTTGGTATTTCGTTAATGACTTAACTTTGAACATAGAGCGATAAACAAGTCCAGTTTACGACCTTCCGCGTATCGGGTATAAAACAGCGTTCCTTATTCAGTTGTAAAAACTGTTTATTTCTATGTCTGGTTATTACTGTTATTATACAATTGAGTAAGCGACTAACTATCTTGTACCATTAAGCGTAGTTTTTAAATAACGATAAATCATAATATTGTTTGCAGATTATGACGAGGCAATCAACGCAACGTTAAATCACAAATTTAATAATTGTTAAGTAATCAATAAATAAAGAAATTAGCATTCTGTGACCTTCGTTGCAGCTTTTAGGACAATAATTAAACTTTTCGTAATGGTTGGTATCTGAATTTATTATAAATTGGGATTTACCTATTTTCTATAAATACAAGGACCTCTATTCTTATTGGCTTGTATTGAAGCTCAAGTAAATCGATTATCATTGTTACGAATTCAGGCGCTGAGCCGCTGCATATAGAACCATTATAAGCTGATTTTTCGTTAATTAAATCCGTGCCAAGGAATGAAATTAATCCATATCAACGCCGAAGGTGTAGATGCGAATATAAATACGGTATTTATGTAATTATAAACAAATACTTCAGTCTTTACGTATTCAGCCGTTTTTCAAAGACATCTCATCGATTTTTAAGAACACGATTCGTTTGAAACTGTTTCTATTCCAGAAGATCAAAATCAATTTCCGTTAACCCTGTTCAACAGTACCTTCAGACCGAAGTAGATTTACGTTAGGTTCGGTAATTGCACGTCATTAAACCTCGCATGCTGCCTGCTGCAGATGTTCATGCACATATACATACGATATATCTAGTTGTGCGTAGTGCAGACATGAGGGTTAGCTGGTGCACGCAACAAAATCTCACGTTGTCATTCCACGTCAGGAGCAGACGGTGACTACATTTTCATTGTCCGGTTATAGTCGACAAAAGCTTGGGTTATAGTAAAGCTTTATTTTTTTTTTTATTCGACTAAAAATTTGATTGCAAAATAATTAATTACTGAATTCTGTCATCTTATTAAAAAATAAATAACGCGAAAATTTACATTTATGGCGAAAATAAAAAACTGTAAATAGTAGAGGTATGCTATTTATTCTTTTTCTAGCAAGTCGCTAATGTGTTTCGAGAAAAGATACGAGAATAAGTTGAAAAAGAGATTGAATTCGGTGATATAAATCTTGATATAAAAAATTCTAAATTCTTGTATGCTGTAGTGTATTTTGTATGTATTAAGTGTGAAGATATATATATATGAGCGTATATATAGGAATCATGCAAATTAAAGTCGACATATTCAAATTCGTTACGAAATTGGCAGAGTCTGCTGGTTTTATTTCAGGTAAACCTTGAGGTAACTGTTAGTCAGCATTTTCTCATAACGAATGAATCTCTTCTTACTATATACCGCGGGGCAAAACTACGCTTAGCCATTGTGCTCCTTAACGAGAGCAGGTGACTTACTTACCAAGTCAAAAGTAAGAAGTTTTCTTGGGCAATCTTAGCGCATTATATACTGTCTGTCTGGTTGAATCTAGCACTGGACTTAATATTACTTATTCTACCAGAGATAAGACAAACTTAAGAAACTCTAAAGAAATTATTTAAACGCTGGTTGGTCTGCTTCCCCAAGTATAAATATAAGAACCATTTTTTGTTTAAATTTCCATAAAAAAATTTTCCGGCTGGTTAAATAATTGCGTTAACTATTCAAGTCAGAGCTGTGTAAGTATCCGTTATAAGGCAGCTCACTCGCATCGTTAAAAAGTAAGAAAAACTCCTACCATTTTTACCCGCATGTTAATTGATTTTTTCCTCATTCAATTTTCTTTCTTAATTTTTTTTTTTTTTTTTTAGTTTTCATTTTTCACACAACAGGATAGAGTTCTTTTGTTCATTGTTAATGGATAATTTTGTAATCATTACCTACGCACAATATCTTGAAATTTTTTTTTTTTTTCCCTGCAAACTCAAATAGAAAGGCTCGTTATTTTTATCGACAATTTTTCCCGATAAAATCTGATTGGAATCAAGTACTCATTAGTATTGATTGCCTATCAAATGATACATCGAATATCAATTTTTTTTTTTTTAGTCACATCATACAGACCATTAATAAAATTAACCACATTTTTGTCGTCACTAATTTATGTATAGGAAGTTAAAAATCTAAGTTAACAAATCCGATGGGTTTATAATATCGTTTATAAACTGAACTTTATCATACAGAAAGTTTTCACATTATACTCATAATTAACTATTGCCAGTTAAGTTATGATGGATCGAGTCCATGGGCAACGAATTAAAATCAGGTATAATTTATTACCATATAAATATAGTTAGGGTCGTGAACTTTACTCAAAGAGATACGTGTTCGAGTACTGCTTAGGAAAATAGACATCGATTCGATTAATGAATAGCGTGATCAATTTCATCTACCTAATTATCGCAAGTTTTTCATATTTTTTTTATCAAACAAAAAAAAATTTTTTTATTACAATCATAAACCACGCGATATTCTTATCGAAAATTTGATCTGAATCGACTTCTTTCTCGACACAGTATTTTTTGTACATACATATCTACTTTCATTCTCAACTGACAATGAACTTCATGGTTGACTTGAGCTAGGCATTCGTCGTGAAATTTCACTTTCATCTGAGGTTACAGATTGTAATTTAGTATTCAGACAGAAAGAAAATATTAAAAGAATATTTATACTTTTGTTTATACATACATCGTGCATTTTGTAAATCAATGAAAAATCGTATACATAACGATTATACCTTATACCGCTAATGAATTATCTACACTCATCAATATTGTAGATGATATTTATAAACCACAGATATACCCACATCCGTAATCCTTGACTGACTTATTTGAAACGTCGACCGCATAATGGTAAATGTATATCCTTAGGACTGGCTACACATCATCTTGATACCCAACCGTACACCATGGATCATCGTTAGATACCCGGAATACTACATTACGTACTGATACAGCACATCGCATCATTCAAGAATTCAATCGCTGTTAAAATAAAGTTGGAAAAACTTCTATGCTTAAAAGAATCTTTAATCATTTCCCGTTCCGGGTTTTCTCGGGAACAGTTACTGAGCCAATTAGACTTTCAGCTTATTTATAAAACAGTCATGTCCGCGAACAGTATTACTATAAATAAATACAGACTATTGGAGGATTCAGATGCACTATAATTGCATAGAAAAATTGAAAGAATTATTCGAGAGTCGTAAAAGCTTGTATTTATTGATTTTATTTTTTTTGAAATCTGAATCCGAACGATCAAATGTGAAAACTTTTGTTCATAAATCTTGGTCCAGATTTTTATTACCTTTGTTAACCCATATTTCATCTTTCTAAAGCACACTCGGTTCATTGAGAAATAGTAAAACGACCCGTTCTTAAGTTGTCATCAGCCAACGCTTGTAGTATTATACTTTTATACATCCTTTTAGATCCATATTCACACCTAAGCCATACTTAATACTCAATCATTTATCCCACGCATCTTTCTTCTGACAAGTCATAAGTGAACGTGCATATAGAAAAAGGTCCGTGAAATCTCATCATCAGCACATATACAGCGTCAGTCTTGGACGTGATTCGCATTATACTCGCAGACAGATAGCAACAATCTCATTATCTCATTTTGAATCACTACGAACTAAGAAAAGAAAAAAAAAAGAAAAAAAACAAGACCTTGGACTTACATTCAGATTTCGTGAAACCTAAGAGGAGCCCTTTATCTGTTTTGGGAAGTTTTTAAAATAAAACTGAAATAAATTGAAATACTTTCAATTGATTTTTAAATATAGGGTTAGATTGAATTAATTTTATCTAATTATCGGTAATGTGTATGTATATACATATATATATATATATGATATACTGTAATGGGAATGTCATTGAAACCAGAGGGCGAATACGGTATGATAATTATACAACAATGGTTCATATCTCAATCCTATTTGTTTCAATTATAAATATTCTCGCAATATTGCACACGGTTAATTAAACCCGGGTATATATGAACAGCTGTAAATGCATTGCAGACACTTATAATAAATTGTGGATAAGTATATGTAGCAGCTCGTCATTGCGTCATCATTTGTATGTAACGCAATTGCTCTTATAGTTGCTGCAAGATTCTTGGAACATTAAATTACATTTCACGCGTTAAAAAATGGAAAATTCGGAAACCAAAATATGGTCTGTCAAGATTTATAAGTATGGAAAAAATCAGAGTGTGTAACCTGTATAGTGAGGAGAGAAAATTAAAGAACAAAAAAAAAACAAATTTCAATGTATCCACAAATCTGAGGAAAAATTTTATTACTGTACTCTGAAGTCATTAAAATTTGGGATTGGATTAAAATTCAGAATTTTTTAAGTTCCGAACGGTTGAAATCATCAATTCATTTGTAACAATTTCGAATTTTCAGAAATGTTAAAGTTCGGAACAGTTGAAAACTTAAAAAATGCAAATCTTTGTAAGTTCAAAAATCTGAAAATTTTATAAAGAGGATCGACGCTTCGTGCGTGAACTTTAAGTTTCCAAGTTTCGGCCTTCCGAATCTTTAGCATTCAGAATTCTGATCTTTCAGTATTTTGTAATCAACTAAGTATGCAAACTCTAGGGAAAATATTCTTTCTGTAAATCGTGAATCTCTAATATTAAAATTCAGAATTCTCTGCACCCAGCCCCTTAGAATTCTATTTGTAATTACATCATATCAATAAGATTACTTTGACTGAATCGCAGATTGAATTACGTACGCAAAGTACCTACCAATCGAAGAGTCAATTACTTTAAGCTCTTCCAATATCTCACCGTTTTTCAAAAGAATTTCTGCGTATAACGAAAAGTGGTAATTAATATAATTAAAATTGGTCATATATACACACGTAGTCTACAATGCTCGCATATCTGATAAACTCAACAGTAAACCTGCAGGATGGTTTGAAATGGGATAATTAAACTTGGATCGTAATTATCAACAGTAATTTTAATTACAAAGGTTTATAACATGGTTTATTATTTTCTACCTGGTTTTATTCTTTAATACTGTCGTTTTATTTCATCATTTTTTATTTTTTGTTTCTTCAATTCTGCAGTTTATATATCTAATTTTCTTTCGAAAATATGACTTCGCACAAGCTTCGGATTAGAATAAAAATTATTTTTTATACTACTGAATTTATTCTTAAGAACTTACGACTGTAAAATAAGTATAGTTTTAATTTCCACGCTTTTCTCTCGGTAGTTATTTCGTCTTGCCTGTACTTGTACAGATATTATATCACTTACACCTGTCTTCAAATTTACAAACTTACTTCATGCGTTCAATTCAACGTTTGAATATAAAATATTGATAGACACCGTCTTGCATAATAAATTCTATTATTTCAATTACCTAGGTTCAAAAAAGTTTGACCTAAAGCTGTGAGCTCAAAGCATTAATACTATACTTATAGAACCAGTAACTGACTCATCGGTGTTCTTCTTTACTTAGAATCATTCGGTATGCACTTAGTCTGTCAGTCATCATAAGATTTTTGATGAACAACGGAATATCAATGAGGATAACAACTCCTGGATATCTTCAACCCTTTCTAATAATACCAATAACAACTAGCTTGCATCAGTTTGAGTTGCGTTCACTCTCAAACTCATTAAGATCATGGATATAATTACGGTACGAAATACCTACACAATCTTATCTATAGATATTTTTTTATTGTTATTAAAGTGAAGGTTAAACGCTGGCAAAAGCCTAACTACAGTAATTACAGTCGATTACATGGGATTCATTGACAGGTTTTCAAAAAAAAAAAAAAAATAGTACAAAATCGATTGAGCAGATTTTTTTAGTCTTATGAGCGATCGATCTAAACCTTGATATAAAAATTCAATATCTCGCTCTTGATTGAGAGTACAATGAGCAGCTGTAGAGTGAACAAAAAAATAATAATAATAATAACTTGAAAGAAGAATATGTTAACCCGGATTTGTACGCTTAGTCATAAATTTTTTGTTTTCATAGGGTCAAGTAACCTTCTGCGTTTCCTAAACCATTTCAAAGAATTTTTAAACGATTACTATAGTGACTTGCTAACAACTTTAATCCTGTTAACAGAGTTTTGAATAGACGATAGAATCTTTATAATATAATTAGTCGAGTTGTCCGTGAATTATTTAATTCTTAGTCAAGTAATTTTTACGACATTAATGTATATATTATGTATATAAATACGTATACCATAGTTCAGGATCTAGAAGAATAAATTTTTTACACAAAATTGATCTTCAAGATAAGAAAATTTCTACTCGTTTTTATTTAAACAGACATAGGTATAAGCAGTTGAGTATAATAGTACTAGAATCGTACATTTCGATACGTGTGCAAAAGTGTTGATTCTCGGACGAGCGTGAAGTTTTTCGCCCGAGCGAAGCGAGGGTGACAATCACACGGGTCGAGAATCACCTTTCGCACGTGTATCGAACCTTGTTTTTCGATACAACATGCGGAAAGTTGAATTTTGTGCACGCGAAGCGGGCACAAAATCGAACTTTGTCCCTGGAGTATCGAAAACGTTTTTTTTTCTT
The DNA here is from genome assembly GCA_963924015.1 of Macrophya annulata. NCBI lineage: Eukaryota > Metazoa > Arthropoda > Insecta > Hymenoptera > Tenthredinidae > Macrophya > Macrophya annulata. Next base: position 17,633,646 of record OZ001259.1, read on the forward strand.
CTGCGATTATAATATTCTTGGTTATAAAATTCAGCGAAAGTAAATAAGGTATCGAATAATTCATATAATTATCTATTCAAAGAAACGTAATTATTACAAAATAACATCCTTTTGTAAACACTATTTAAACTTGAATTAGGTACACATTTCATAACAGATATATGAGTGTAAAGACTTAGGATTTCGACTTTCGTGGTAAAGAAGTAAACATTTGCTTAGCCATTGATGAAAAATTACGACTTAAGACAACAACAAAAATAAATAAATAAATAAATAAATAAATAAAAATAAAACGGAATTAATTGATGGACATTAAACAGTTTTCCATAGACATACCTATAGTGGCTATTTTAATTTTGATATAGGAATATAAAATGAATGAAATGTTTGTACAACTGTTAAAGTTTAAAATTATCGATCAATCGCACGATATACCTTCGAAGTAGTGAAATGTATGATACATAGTTCGTTCTCTAGGTCGGGAACACGATGCGCATACATATGTGAAGGAATTATGAACGTTACGCAAACATTACCGCAAGTGCAAACTAAAAATTTTACTTTTTATTTGCGTACGGTTTGGAATGGAATATACTATACTTCTAATGAAACGAATAACTGATCGTTAACAAACAAATCACGATCTATGATATATCCAATAGTATTATAGAGATAAAACGTGTGCAGTAACTCGACAGATATAATTCTGGGTTTAACTATAATATTTTGTTTATTACTGACAGCCTAGCTAAAGATCTTAATTAAGATATACTTAACTGATTAAAATGAGGAGAGGCTGACCCTGCGGTTTGGAGACAATACCGCATTGTGAATGGCTTGCCTCTATAGGAGAGGAACAACCAAGAGACTGAAGAACGTAAAGTGAAGAGTAGAATATTTAATAAAAAATAAAGGAAAAAAAAAGTTAAAAAATAACTAACCCACATTATACCTTTCTTTCGGTCTCAACAGTGTCACGGGTGAAGGCTGCCATTACTTAGTTCCGGTGCTCGTGAGCCCGAATTTCCCTTTCGTAAAGTCAACCTAAAACATCATTTAGTAGCTGAGGCAGGTAAACTGGGAATAATAAACTCATACTGTATTCAAATCACGTAGTTCTGTTACTACAGTTTCTACCTGTTATTACTGAGTAGCAATTGACACCTGGTAAATTGGCGTGACCCGTGTAGCTATATGCATAATTTTTTTATATTTTATTTTTATTCTTCATTTCATCTGTATTCATCTTCCGGAAGTTGTTAGATTCCGCAAAAACATGGTACATTTGGAAATTTTCAATTTCTCTTAACATTTCGAGATTCTTCAAACACGATCAATAAAATCGAGTAGATCGTTACATTGATTTTAACAAGATAGTAAAAATTTGCGATATTCTTACACCACATCTTACTTAAATTTATAACGAGACGAAATTCTTTTATGAATTTTAATCAGCACATAAAGACTGCGGTTTCTAATTACCCTATCGAAATTACCTGATCTCTGATCTTCACGAAACTTTGACGAATTTTTAAGCCGAGTTCTTCAAGGGCTCAGACTGCTTCTTAAGAACAAATTTACCCTTTTTATTTACTTTTATCATAAGTTAGGGCTGCAGGGAATCGACTGTACCATGTTCATAGCGTAACCGGAGTGTGGATTATCGTATGCATTTTTATAGGATGTAAGAAGTGCATCTTCCCCCCAGTATTTCCACTCACTTTAACGTCCTAACGTCCCAACACCCCACGTCCTCGCCCCACTCATGGTAGCATCCTCTTGAACGCTGAAGACTTTCTCCCAAAGACAGCCAACTATAAAAGCCAGATACCTGCTCTTCGAAGTATGTTAGACGAAACGAGTCACAGCTTTGAAAACACGTGCAGGATACTCAGTTTTGATTTTTAGAAGTGAATCGGTCATTTGTCCAAATTATCAATCAATTAATCACTTTAAGGCTTGGAGTATGAGGCCCGCTAAGATGTGGGTCCTTGTGGCCGCAGCTGTAGTTGCCACGGTTTTGCTACCTCACAGCAATGCTGAAGGTAAGGATTAGCAAGTTTACATCGTTGAGTTAACTAGTCATTAATAAACAGCCTTTTTACGAATACATAATACGAGCACATTCAGCTAATTGATAATTTAGCATAATTTAGCTGCAATTCAAGTACAACCCCCGTGAACAGCTTATAGGATATAAAAAATATATTTCTCATTATTAAAAATACTTGTATCAGTAAATTCAGACATTTTTCATTAGAATTTTTATCACATTAGAATTCACTTGTTGGATGTGAATTTCATATTTTTGACTGCAGCAGAATATGTAATTGTGGATATTTCATATCAATTAAATAAAACCGTAAGTATCGGAAATAATTTCATACGTACCTACACCTGAAGATTTTTATTGCTTATAATCCATTAAAAATGACAAATTTCGATAATCTAACAAATATATTTAGCTTCAAACTTTCTGATCCCTTGAATATCTGAACTTTGTTAACCTCTTCACCACTTTCGCTATACCGTACAGATCCAACGATCGAGCATGTGTTCGTGATAAGCGGTGATTAGAATTAATTAAAGCTATAGATTAGCAAATTTTGACAGAATTTCACATTCAATTTGGTACAGCTGGAGGCTGAGTTATACTAGATATATTAAAAATTCATCAGTAGTAAAACGATGAGACCCCAAGTTCAAAAAAAAAAAAAAAAATTTCAGGGAGAAGATAAAATTTTTCGTTATAATCATTAATCTTAATATTTCTCATGCATCTTTATAACGATGCTAATGATATAGTACCAGGCCTTTAGCATTCGGTGCATAGAATGAAAATAATTGACTCGTATGAATTATCATTAGTTATTATTAACCCGTAAGTAGTTTGCACTCATTTGTCAGAATACAGATTGACCCCGAACTTCATATATAGAAAGTATAATAGATCTGGAGGTGAGATAGTTATCGCGAAAGGAGACTGAGAAATAAATTCACTGTATTATTTTTGACAAATTTTGCTTTTGGAATATTAAATTAGCTTTATTTTTATTGAGTTTTTTTTTTTTGTTTTTGAAAAATTGTTAAAATAGTCGTTAAAGGAGACTGAGAAATAAATTCACTGTATTATTTTTGACAAATTTTGCCTTTGGAATATCAAATTAGATTTTTTTTTTTTTTTATTGAGTATTTTTTTTCTGTTTTTGAAAAATTGTTAAATTAGTCGTTGATTATTGTATGAAAATTTTTCTGTAGTGAATCGTGATATTACAACAAAAAAATAAAATAAATCTCATGTACAAAACATACAATCATTATTATTCCATTAGAAAATTATTACCTACGCGCATAAATTACCAGCATCGGAATTTACGCTCAAGCTTTAACGAAAAAAATAAAAATAAAAATAAAGAGAGAGCGTGTTTATTACACGTTTCCGTATATCCGGAGGTCAGCAAGGTGCGAAGGTGAAAGAATGGGACATAAAAATTGTGCATCACGCGAGTGCTCGAGGGAATTTGATTTGTCTTGCACAGTAATGGTAACAACAGCAAAATCGTGTGGCTATAAGCGAATACGAACAGTTGCGACTCCCACACTTTCACTGCGCTTCATTCCCTCTCTTCCTACCGGTTGTCATCATCCGTTTCCCTCTCTTACTCATCCTCATTAGACTTTGTCTAGGTGCTTCTTCAAGCCATTATCATATCCATCTACACCTTTGAAGTAAGACAAATGTGAATGACGACAGAGTTGGAACAATTTGCTCGGGTTTATATCGCAAGGGTTCTTTAAATTTAATCACTCCTTGGATTACATTCGTTGGAATTTTTCATAGGAGTACAATTATTATTTTAAAAAATTTCCATTAAATTTATTAATATTAGTATAGTCGGTAGCCTGTGGGGCGATATTATCCGAACAATAAATGCTTGTTAGACTTACAATTAGTCTTTATAGAAGCTATTGTGAAATCTTAAACTATGCTATCTACGTCACGAAATCAGCTGTTGTGGTTTGATTCCATTCCGCAAGATTTCTTTCAATTAGCCTGCAGTTTAATCCCACAAATTGTTCGACTCACTTAGCTTTATGATAAAAAAAAAAAAAAAAAATTACTTTAGACTGTCTACGACTTACAATTTTACAATTTTATTCACCCATACTCCTACGAATTATGTACTGTCGTTTTCAACGAATTCTAATAATTAAAGTAATTATATTTATATATATTATCGCCAAGAAGTTAAATTGTATTACTTAAGTACACGACAAAAGCAACATGCCTTCTCACTAATATCATTCTCAAACAATCGTTGTAACTTTCTACACACAAATCATAATTGCATTTCTAAAAGTACAAGTGTTTTTTATTTATTTTATTATTATTATTATTATTATTATTATTATTATTTTTTTTTGTTTTTTTGTCGTACAATCTCTTTGCATATACCTTCACTTTCTTCCAATGTAGTGTAAGATTCGATGAATCTTTTGATCGAATATCTTGTCTTGTATTATACTTACTATTGAATTTTTTACCTGCGCTTTAAACAATACCTAGATCCCATCAATTCACGAATTAGAACCAGACTTCTTTTCCTACATTACGACTTTAGCTTCTTCTTCGTTTAATATGTCGTTTGCCAAGCGAGGAACTTCCTACTTTTCCATTATCACACAATAGCGGAAGTCTAGGATAAACTCAGGAGAGTAACTCATTTAATTGCTGTCCCAACGGTAGTGTGATGAAAGCATAGACTCGTCGAATTACATTCAAGTTACTTGGTAACCAACTTTAGCTCAGTGCAGAATTTTCTTAGAATATGACTATTTTTATTCGTTTATTTAAATTTTGTTTTCAACCGTTTTGAAAAAATTATAAGAAATGTAGAAAAACCGGATTCGTTGGCCTCCTGCGCTCCATCGAGTTCCAGAACGTTAAATTCTAGATTTTATCCGATAAAAATCAACCACTAGTATTAAAAAAAAAAAAAAAAAATCATAATATTTTATTAAATTCTGGAAACGAAGAACTCTAACACGTGTAGATTCCTCTATATGATTTACAACGTCGTAGATTCATAGATTGTCCTACTTGAAACCATTTCTATGTATATACTGGAGAGTTTCTACAACTCCATAAAGTAAATTGTCAACGTTGCAGTGATACCTTTGAACCTGTACCCCTTGCATGATCTCGTACGGTGTACGACCTCGGAGCACTTTCGCTCTCGTTAAACCGCGCTCGTATTTTCTTTTTTTGTTTGCGGGTACTAACTCGCCACGACTTCAATGGTCACGTTTCGTATTCGCTTAGGAAGTTGGTCTTTCAGCATCTCAAAGCATTTCGATGTAAATGAGCTAGAAGAAATTCTGGGAAAAGCGAATTTTGATTTTATTTTGTCTCTACAGTTTGTGAATCGCGATAAGCTGCTAACTGTCAAAAATTTTATATTTGAGTATCGTGCTGTTGCGTTTACCTTCACATCATAGCCTACAGAAGTAAAATGTTATAGCTGTACTTTTGAGGATTAGCATCTACAGCTGTCTTCCTCGATAATAACCATTTTAACGACCGTTGTTACTCTCCAAATTCTCTCTACGAAGATATTTATGCACTATCTATTAGGGATTCGTGCTTTACGATCATGAAAGTCGATAATTTCAAGAGTTGTAATATCAATCGCTTAGCTTGGCGTAGATATGTATACATATATGTATTTGTCTATATGTATATAATTTTTTAATGCATTACTAGATGGTTCAATAGTTCAATTATAATAAAATAACGAAACGCAATTAATGGTTTTCTCTTTGGTCAAATTGTGTTACGTATGAAAGTTCCTTACGATCATTTTTAAATTAATGTTAACTTTCAATCTCAAAGTAAACTTTCCAGCCGCAGAGTTAAAAATCTTGAAACCTTCTTTAAATAAACGAAATGGAAATTACATCGTAAAGTTTCTATGTATATCGTAATCCCTTGAAACTACATACACCACGACATTTTTTTCCTACAACCACAATGCAGATACATTAACGAAACTATTCTCCACAGCTCCACTAACTGGCAGCTACTTACCTCCATCAACGAGCTACGGAACTCCCAACCTCGGTGGAGGTGGAGGAGGTGGATTTGGCGGTGGCGGCGGCGGAGGATTTGGTGGTGGATTCGGAGGTGGTGCTCCGTCTAGCAGCTACGGAGCCCCATCTTCCGGCGGAGGTGGCTTCGGTGGTGGTAGCAGCGGAGGTTTTGGAGGTTCCGCACCATCCAGCAGCTACGGAGCACCGTCCTCAGGCGGAGGCGGTGGTGGATTTGGCGGTGGTGCCCCATCCAGTAGTTACGGAGCCCCATCTTCTGGTGGCGGTGGATTTGGAGGCGGTGGATTTGGTGGCGGTGCCCCATCCAGCAGCTACGGAGCTCCATCTTCCGGTGGTGGTGGTGGTGGATTCGGCGGTGGATTCGGTGGTGGATTTGGAGGTGGCGCACCGTCCAGTAGCTACGGAGCCCCGTCCTCTGGTGGTGGCGGAAAACCGTCCAGCAGTTATGGAGCACCATCTTCTCACGGAGGCGGTGGATTCGGTGGTAGCAGTGGTGGAAGTTTCGGAGGTGGATCATTCGGTGGTGGATTCGGCGGTGGTGCACCGTCTAGTAGCTATGGAGCGCCTTCGTCCGGCGGTCATGGTGGTGGTGGTGGTGGTGGTGGAAGACCATCATCCAGCTACGGTGCACCCTCAAGCGGTGGTGGAAGACCCTCTTCAAGCTACGGAGCTCCTCAACAAACACCCTCATCCAGTTACGGAGCACCTTCGTCCGGCGGTGGTGGTGGTGGAAGACCCTCTTCAAGCTACGGAGCTCCTCAGCAAACACCCTCGTCTAGTTACGGAACACCCTCATCCAGTTATGGCGCACCTTCCAGTGGAGGTGGTGGCGGTAGTTTCGGTGGAAAACCCTCCAGCAGCTACGGTGCACCATCTTCCGGAGGTGGTGGTGGTGGATACTCGAAACCCTCCAGCAGCTACGGTGCCCCTAGCTCGGGTGGTGGCGGCGGGTTCGGCGGTGGTGGATTCGGCGGCGGTGGATTCGGAGGAGGGTAAGCAAGTCGCTATTATATTACTATCGTAACCTTACACAATGAGATCCTCTCCATGACGGTTATAATCTTTACCAACTATACTCACCTCTTCTACTGAGCCTTATATACAAACGTACAGTCATTGCGTGATCCTCGACGATACTATAAATCCTAATCGACACATTACTGGGAATCTAATTCTTTCAGATCAAGCGGTGGATACTCTGGTGGTGGCGGAGCTAGTCGCCCATCTTCCAGCTATGGTGCACCTTCCTCGGGCGGCGGTGGTTACAGCTCCGGCGGCGGAGGTGGTTACAGTTCTGGAGGCGGTGGTGGTTACAGTTCTGGAGGCGGTGGTTACAGTTCCGGCGGCGGTGGTGGCGGTTATAGTTCTGGAGGTGGTGGTGGCTACAGTTCTGGTGGCGGCGGTGGTTACAGTTCCGGAGGAAGTAGCGGCGGGCAGAGCTACGCAAGCAACGGTGGCTACCAATACTAAACTAGGATTCATCTCTCCAACGAGCGGGTTTTCACTTATAAACTTGCTCCGATCGTCCATTTATCTTTGCCAAGAAATAAATTGAACTTGGCACCGTCTACGACCATGACACTCGAAACTATACTAACATGATTAACCACAATTCTCAGCAATTTGATTGTTTAGAAATTGACGACAGGGAGTCGAGTATTTAGTCCGAACTTTATGCCCCAATTTATTCAAAATTTCATCTCTAGATTTTTTCCATTTTTCCTTCCTAATTATTTCATATCTTAGGATATCTACGACGACACCGAACTAAGTCCAACAGAAGAAACCCGCGCATAGACTCACTCGACTAACTGAACTGTATTGTAGATACTAAACCGATTCGTTTCCACAGTAACAAAGAGATGTACATTTTATATTTTTATACGTGACTAAAACAAAAAAAAAAAAAAAAATTATCTCATCCAGCTAAGACAAATTGTGATGTTTGTCTGCACCGAATGTGATCTATTTATTTTGTGAAAACGCTTTTTTTGTACTAATAAAGCTGGTCTGCTGTAAAGAATTTCGTTGCACATTTTATTTATTTTATTTTCAGCAAAGCCAAGGCTTACCTTACCCTGATTTCCATGAGAACTATAAAAGCTAAAATACTACTCTGCCAATAATAGACCACCATAGGTCGATGTATTGATTTTCTTTGATAGAAATTCGATGCTGTAAAAGAAAACTGTGTGAGATGATCCAAGCCTGTTTAATTGCCTCTTGGTGTGCAAAAAATATGAAGAGTTTGTGTTTCACTTCATATGAAAACTTCGTCATCTTTACTACGCTAACTGAGATTTCTTTGATTGAAGATTGTCTGCGCACAAATATTGAAGAAAAAAGAAACAAAGAAAAAAAAAAGAAAAAATGGAAGAACAGGAATTTGTAGGTTAAAAACAAGAATGACAAAAAGTATAGGCGATTTTTTATACACCGTTTATTTTTAACATTTACAATCAACATCTTGTTTACTTTTTTTCGTATCGTTACGTATATATAGTACAATATTAAGTAACACTTTAATATTATATATATATATATATATATGTATATATAATATAATTTTTTTTTATTAAGTTTTATACAGGGTTCATTAAATTCAACGCTCTTCTGGATGGGGTACATAATACATAGTATACATTATGGATTTCAAATATTTATTGAAATCGGAGGAAACGACGTTCGAAAGCCAGTTATTAACTACTGTTAATCTACGGCTTAAATTTGATCCCGTGACACACGGAAATAAAAACAAATTAGAAAAGAAAGAAAAAAAAAACACAAAAAATCGGACATGGTTAATATACATAACATGTTATTTAATTGCTAGTTTTCACCATCATTTTTACTTCCGTAATAAATAAGTCACGTACGAACTGTTTAATTTGTCGGATAAGATTCACCAATCTTTCATTACAACAATAAATTCATATTTATATGATATGTATACGTTTATAATTACATATTGATTTCATGTAATTGATATGTAGGTGACATTCATGTGCGCTCGGCTTGTCGCATGTTGCACAAATTTTTTCACAATTAAAAATGATGAACATATACACGTATCTAAGTATAATAATTATTACAGCATATTATATATTGAAAACAACACTATAGGGTTTTCGTTTTTTTTTTTGTTTTTTTTTTCGTCTATTTTTATTTTATTTTTTTTTGTCTCCGTCAGAGGTGTAAAATACAGTGACGATAACTTAAAGTAAATGTGCCTTTCCTTTTTCTTTATGAAGTTTTTTTTTTTTGTTTTACATTATTATTATTATTTTTTTCCTAAAAAAATTAAATATCTTCCTTTTGTAACTATAATACAATTATAATTATACTTACTACCGCGATTCAATGCTATTGCACTTGCACGGCCCAGACTTCCGTGTCATTGGAGTTTGAATAGTTATTAAAAAATATCATTTGTAACAAGAAAATATGAAAATTAAATATCATTCATATTTCATAGAAACTCTCATATTTATTTATTTATTTACTTATTTATACACACACACACGCATACATATATATATATATATATATATATATATATATATATATATATATATATATATATATATATATATATATATATATATATATATATATATATATATATATATATATATATATATATATATATATATATATATGTATGTATGTATGTATGTATGTATGTATGTATGTATGTATATGTATATGTATATGTATATGTATATATCAACTATTTTCGATATGCACTGATATGTACGGTTGGTAATATATATTATAATAGTCTTTTCATGGATATGTATAAGTTATCTTACTGGCTATTTGTTATTTCATTTGAATGGCAATATACTATATAATAAACATAACCGATCAGCTGACGTGCAAGGTTTTTGTATTATGTGTATATACCTATATACCATACCTATGCTCAACTAAATACTATATATAATATAGAATACAATCGACACATATGTATATGATTATAGATAATACAAATTTCATATCTTGAAAATTTAATACTGTTGTATCTATAACGCCAAAAAAAAAAAAGATAACACCAAAAAATAAAAAATTCCGGTTATATTCGAAATCTTTAATCGTCTAATTTTAAGCTTGACTAAGTAGGCTGGAACGATTACGTAAAAAAGCTTTCATCTAATACATCGATATTCGAAACACTGGTGTACCTTGTATTATAGGTATGTACACGTATCGTGTTAATTTTAAATAAATTCCAACTTATACCGTTGGCTATACCAGCAAAATGCTATAAACATATAATTAAAAATAATTTTATATATAATTATATATACATACGTCATGGAACGCGTTGCGGACCGTTAAAGTCGTCTAACGCGATTCTTGTATATAACACGTTTCTACTCTAATCAGCGCCCGCCGTATAATAATATCGCCTACAATTTATATATTATATTCTAACGGCGGCATTTATATGTATACATATTTGTTTTTTTTTTTCAATAATTTCAAACGTAGTACATATACATAAGTTACATTGATCACTATATGACGTCCTTGCAATAAGTCATCGTAACGCGATCCAATATACCGAATCTAAAAACCTAACTACATATATATATGATAATAATACAAACCCCGCAAATCAGCCGATTTTCAATATACATATATAATAATTATATTTATTTATTTATTTATTCAATTATTTATTTATTTATTTATTTTCATTTTGGTACTAAACATTATATTTTAAAAACAAAATGACTAGGCCTAATAGGTGATGCGGTGCCCCCCTTCTCCCCCCCCCCCCCTTCCCACCCCCATCCCACCCCATAAACTCGCTATGCATACAGCTACATATAACAAGTACGTATGTACGTACGTGTACATAGATACATTATATTGTAATCCCAAAATTATTGCTTAATTGCTTCTACGATAATTGTTGATGACCACAATCCACTAAAAGCCTTGACGATAACCTTCGAACGATCGATTTTCCGTAGGCAAAATAGCTATCCAATTTAATATATACATTCTCGTATACCAGACCGATCTTTTCACTACTCTTGCCGTACGACCTAAGCCAAATGTTATTTACATCATGATTTTTTTATAGGTCAAGGCCACTGTACATGAAATCCTCCTCACCCTAAATCGTCTATATCGGTATAATCCCTGAGGATTTGCGGCCAGAAACATCCAGTTCTAATGAGCACCGAATTTTATCCTATAATTACAAAAAAAAAAAAAAAATAGAAATAGAAAATATCTATCAACAGAAAAATTCATCCCCCCCCTCCTATAATAAATAAAATATACTGATAAATAAAACGAAGAAACACCGCACCACCAGAGTTATTGTTGGTCACAGCATCCGATCATGGAACCTGGAGTTAGAACGCGGTGCTGGATTGCGGTTGACGCTCAACGTGTGGACCCAACTGACCCAAAACGTTACAACCACCACCTCCGCCCACGCCACACCCTGGTTCCATATCGTCGTCCGGCTCGAGCGCTTGGTTCACTCGGCCGTTGGATTCATCTTTGCTGCCGTAAATTCTTGCCGAACCACCGGCTAGTACAGCCATTTGTTCACCTTCGGCAGGGTCAGGACCTACGCGCTCTACATCTTCGGGTATATTAACTACGCATCGGAATATATCGTAGCCTGGTGCAAGCTTACCAGTCATGAATGCTACCTGAGTACCGTATGAAACACCGACTAATGTCACCAAAGACAATAACATTGCCATTGTCCTGAATGGAAAAAGTTGAGTATCTGTCTCTGGATCGTAACCTGGGTAATGAAATAGTGCTGGTAATCCCATCAGAGGTTCTCCACCGCTTACCCTTACCAGAAAGGCAATAATATAAGCGGAGAGGCTACCATAGGTGTTGCAGTATGGTTTGAAATGTACAACCATCAGCAGCTGGGGGAACAATATAACGTAGACGAGGTCGGAACACATTGACCAAAGACCGTATATAGAGGGTATCGTCAACGCCATCACCGTGCTAAGAATCCCAACAACTCCGATACCCGTTCTCATCACCCAGATTATCTCCATCTCCGAAGCCTACGCGGATAAATAAACTTTAACCTAATCCAATTCCGGACTACGTTTAACAATGACAGTTTTAAACTTCTAGGCTACTCACCCTTTGTCGGAAGATCAGCTTGTAGACGTTTCTCGCAAACATCGAACTTGCAGACAATATGCTACTGTCAGCCGATGACATTACGGCTGCTGACACTGCTCCCAGGCCAAAGAAGGACACGAAGTCTGGGGTTAAGTATTGCAGAACCATCGGCAAAATCATACTAGTTTCAGTTTCTGTCAGCGGATAAGGTCCCGTGTACGCCGTTTCGTTCCACGCTGGAATATCAAGATCAAACCATTCTAGTTGGCTTTATAAAAATGTAGGATTTATGCCGAAATTAAGAATACACGAACCATGCCCAATGTATCTACAATGCACTCGTAATCATTTACGTTCTTTGTCACACCCAAAATATTGATACAGTTCCAATTAGTTACGGGGCGCGGCTACCACCGTTGTATTTTCTATTTATATTTATGTCCCGTCACCCCCAAGGCGTATTATCACCATCACCCCGCGACGAGCCACATGGTTCAGTCCCACGCTCACCACCCAACCAAACCCTGTGCTATTATCCTTGCGCCATCTCCCCTCGCACTTCTTCATCTATCGTACATTGTAAATACCAGCACCAACCCCCCCAACAGCAGGGATCTAACCCACGCCAAATGTCAAGTAGCCCCCAAAAATACCGCGGGGTGATATGGAGGGTCGTAAACCCTCACGACCTCGGCTGGCCCCAGACGATTCCGCAACTAAGCTAATTTAATCCCGTTAGAATTTCGACGCAAAGGACCGTATGCCCGACGTCCTTACACGATCTGCTCTGATATATGTGTACCTGCATTGTGCAGATGAATATCGTTCCTGAAAGAAGAGAAATAGAGAAAAAAAACTCACGCGTCGCCTTTGCTATGGCTCCGATCAGGACGGGAGGAATGGCCATCAGAAGACAACCAGCAGCAGCTACGTAACTGAGGATTTGAGCTCGGCCAGCCGTCTTCGAGGAAAGAACTCGCTGGAAATATACCTGCCAAGGTATTCCACCGAAGACTAACAGCAGCCCGTAGTCCACGTAGTACCAATATTCTGATGGTTTTACTTCGCCAATCCAATCCACGTCCATCGAGCTTAATGATTCGACTTTTGGATTCATCCAAGCGAAGGGAATGCACATCCACTGAAACATACGTGACAAAACCGTCTGGCACTACATTCATGACATTTAAAAGTGAGTTTCGTATCCGTTGATGATTATTCTGGTTACAGATCGAGGAAATCGAATCTCATTGTGTTACAAGAATGTATAAGCGTGGTGAGAATGCAATATGCGTCCCGTACGACGGGCTGGCTACATGAGGTGCAGACATGCGTTCTTTATCCCTTGAAAATCTTTCGGCTCGAAAAGAAACCCCAACCTCTCTCGGCTCGTGAATAGAACTATTCCGAGGGATTAACTTTCTTTGACTTCAATCGAACTGTTAGCTCTTTTCAGCTTCCTAGGAAGGGAACGCTAACTGCACCCAGGAGATCGACCATGAAAAGACTAATCTGAAAAGCGCCACCTAAAAGGTTTCCTTTTGCTACTTGTTCAGTGAATTGCGTGTCTGCAGGTACGATAATCAAAATATGTTATTGCTTAGCGAGAACAGTGAAATAAAAATCAATCGAAATATGTTGCATCACATACATATTTTTAAGAAAAATCGTTACAGAAAGTGGTGAAGAGTACATCGCGTGTTTCTACAGAAAACGGAAATTAAAGGGTAAAATCTCACGGTGGGAAATCTGGTAATTTGAACGCTTGGTGAAGCCAAGCCCTTTTATCGACCCGAAACCACCTTCTCTAGAGTCAGGCGTTACTGACTGCAATTTTGCTGAACCTAACCATGTTGAAATCGGGATATATGTATATTCCGTGTGTCTATAGAGAACCACCCAGCTGAGCTCGGTGATACTATTTTTAGGTAAATGGTGATCGATAAAAAGAAACAACCTTCGGATAGAAACTGTTAGTCGCAAAGGAGTCCACTATTCACGAAACCTGAGCCTGCCTCATTTAAATGAATTTTGTATTTGAAAATGTAATTTGTATAATACAAGAAGAGAGAGAAAAAAAAAAAAAAAAAAAAAACTTTGCGTAAAAGAAATTCATGTTCCTTGTCCATAAAAATTTTGGGCTACACAACGATCGTCCTTGATTTCAACATCAAGTGAAGTCTTTGGTGAGTGCGTAAGCGATTACCGCACTGTAGTGGACTAATTTCATTAGAATGATAAGCTCAAATACGTTCGGCAAAACTAATCTTGTTAAGTAAATCCAAATTCCGTGAAATGTTCCCTATATAGTTATCATTTTGCTGTTTTCTGAATGACCTCTACATCGTTGGTTATTCAAGGTGAGGACTTCATCTTTGGTTAAAGTAACAAAATTATGATAACGAAGTTATTATAAAGGAATGAACGTTCATATACCGAGATAAAACTCACCAGACCAATAAATATGCAGAAGAGTTGAATAACGTCCGTGTAAGCGACGGAATAGAGGCCGCCAAAAAGGGTGTAAAACACCGCGATACAGGCGCTCAAAATAACAGACGTCCCCTGGTCCATATCAATAATTACCGCCAGGGTGGCCCCAAGAGCGGCTAGGATTCCCGCCGCCCAAAAGACTTCACCACATAGCGCTGGTAAAAAGAGCAAACCGCCCATCCTCTCGCCAAAGGCATCTTGCAGAGGGTCAAGCATAGTGATATATCCTTGCTGTCGCATCTTGTTGGCAAAAAATATCCCACCTAAAAGTGAACGTATAATTTTGGTAGAAAGACAAGCGATTTTTCGATGATTTTATTGATTTTTTTAGTTTTTATGTTTTTGTGTGAAATTTACACTCACCAAAGACAAGACTCAGGGCGTATCCGAATGGCGCCTGGCACCACACCAGCCCTTTAGTATAAATAGCCTCGGCTGTCCCGTTGATGTAACCTCCGCCGACCCACGTGGCCGTCATCGTGAAGATACCGACGAAGAGGCCGATGGACCTTCCGGCCAGCATGACCTCTTCCTCGGAATCGTTCCCAGCCTCTTTTTTCCTGGCCGCCCATATTCCCACTCCCAAAATCAAAAGGTAAAACAAAACGATGGAAATAACTCCTGCGATGTTGATCATGTTGTTAGGTGACGATAGATCAACGGGCGTCAAGTCAAGTTGATGAAGATGCAAATCTAAGAGGTTCGGTGTGTTCTCTGCTTTAGGAACGTTTGGAAACCTAAATAAAAAAACCCAATCCTTTTGTTATCGGAGTTCCATCGGTCGAAGTCTAGAGTAAATTTAAAACTTCAACTTCAACATGGCGGCTCTCTCGCAGACGTGAAATAATCTATAATTGGCCGCCATGTTGAATTCGAGAATATGAACTCAGGTCGTGACCTTGAACGATCGAACGAACCTCTGAGCACCTCTGGGCGTACAGTCGCGCAGCAGCGGAGGGCAGCCTCACACAGGGACAGGCGGCATGGCCAGGTGACGGCTTTTAGGGATGACCGATGCCGATGAAGATGCTGCCGTCGACGGGGGATTTGGGTTCGTAGGGCAGCAGTCGCCCCACCTGAGCGAGGTCTTCTGGGAGGGGCTGTTCCTTGTTCTAAACGCGAGGCCGCCCATGGGCACTGATGGCCATCGATTCCTCCCAAACTTACTTCTCTCACTTCTCACTCTCTTCTTAGGATTTATGGATGACAGAATTGAACCAAACTATATGCGAGGCTGGCTTTTCACAACGCTGGTCCAGCACGCACGTCTATAAATATCGAATACAAGGTAGGTACATACATCCAACCGAATATCAAAAAAACAATTCGCAATAACTAAAACCGAGATGAGATTCGGCAACCGTTGATCTAAACTTTTCAAAATATTATACGCAATAAAATTTCTCGGATACATGATCATCAGTGATCAGCCCAACGCGTGTGCTGAATACTTCGGTTACTATTTGCAAAAATTATGCATTCCATGCAGTGACAGCACAGTGATGGCATAAAAAGTTCCGAACGAATCTCTGGCTGGTAATCTATTCGTATAATTGATCAATTTCAATCAATTGGATAGAATCTGATGAACAGCGTGGTCGCTAATTTAAATTCAAGGTGTGACGCCTAATCCAGGCTCATTAGTGGTGCTGTAACATGCTAAAGACCGGCTATAATCGAACCGATAATTCTGTTCGTTATTTACATTATGTAAAAATTTTATTCGTGACTTGAAATCGATAGTTAATTGATTGATGTATATAAATGGATGATAGTATGTTGTAAAGTCATTGTACCATCGATAATCTGTTTATTTTTAATTTATTGGCTGATATTATCACGTTGGATCTTAAAAATTGTGAACTTTCGATCTTTGTATCGTATAATTTAAATACATGCTATTATTTACTTAGCGTAAGAGTAAATTTATACTCAAATATTCTGAATGCTGATTAGTCTGTCAAACGAATAAAACTTCCCAGCGAACAAACGATAATTCAGATCCGTAACATATTTTTCTTTTTTAAATGTTAAAAATTTTTAAGAACTGGTGGATATTATCGAATCATTGTAAGCTGATGGAAGCGCTAGGAGTTTCGCCGTCGGAACTCATTTGTCAGTAAGAATTTTTGAGATTAATCAAACCAGTACATGATCGAGACAGTCATATGAGCTATGTGTATATACGTTTTTTGACAAAAATAAATTAACGTAAAACCAAATTCCCAACACATGTTAATAAAAAAATTAACGGTATTGGAAATACATCGAAAATTGGAACACACTTAAATCGCATCTATATAGAGATAGAAGAATTATAAATAGAGAAAGAAATAAAAATGATGAATTAAGATACTTACGTTAGAAATTTTGAAGCGTAGCCCCTTGGTAGTAGCACGATCAATTCTCACTGTATTTTGACACAAGTATATGATATATATATATATATTTTTTTTTAGTTAACGATAAATTTTGAAAAATAATTAAACAAAATAAAAAGAAAATAAAATAAACAGAAATTTCTTAAATACTTTCGTTTTTTCTTTTGTCACTTAAATTTGGCGGCTTAGGATCGCGGGGAATTGTTGATAAGCCCGGGCGGCGGAGAGACAGAGCGTCGGTAGGGTCGGCGTCTCTAGCGTCGCGGCGGCCTCCCCGCACTGATAGCTCCCAGCTCGCGGCTCGGCTCGTCGGACGGACGGACGGAACGCAATATTGATTCAACCCCTGTGACGTCACAGGTGTACCCTACCCTGCCCCCTTATCCCCTTGGAATTAGGGGGGTGCGGGGCGTGGACTGGCAAAACTTGAGTCTGCGCACCGGAAGTTATACCCTCCGCGATGATGGTGATGAACATGAAAATGAACAGAATCCCTACGTCTGTTATAACCCCCGACCAAGGAGACTGCTTTCAGAATTTATCCACGAATTTAATATGGCGGCTTGAGCCTACCTGAATAATTGATACCAATATCTAATGATTTTTGGTTTTTGATTTTTAGAAAAAAATATCAAAAAAATTTTCCTTACCCCTAGTTAAAATGAGGGTCAAACATTGGTTAGCGAAAAGTTATTCAGAATTTTTACGCAAAGCCATAATGTGACCTGATCCAACGGAGACTTCATTCTCATAGTCTGCTGTATAGTCGTACAGCTGGTACAGACAAGTATATGAAATTTTAAAAATTAATCGACTTTTATTGAGGAATGAAACCGAAAAATTGACAAACTCAAATAGCTTTGAATTTGGAAGATATTTGTTGATTTTATTAACGGATGGAAAGAACTCCGTTAAAAGCGATGAATGAAGTGTTGCAAAAAAATTATTTCAGAAAATTTGGTAAAATTAGTATACAGTAATAGTAAGTGGTATTCTATTTTTTCAAATTACTATATCATCCAAATTGCTGAGAAAATAGGTTTTCAAAATATTTTTCAACTTGATATCCACGTTCGTTGGGGTCATTACCTTTTAAGATGGCTCAGGTAAATCATGTGCTCTCTCCAGTTTTGTAGAGTGCGAAATTTAGCAAAATTATCAAAAATTTCGTGAAAGATCATCATATACAAAATTGTTCAACGTTATTGTACAATATTTATAAATTATTTGTAACACCTATAAATCGTTTTTCGTAAAATTATTTCCTTCAAAATATTAATCAATCAGTTTTTGCAATTTCCTATTGGTGTTACAGTCAACAGTATTTCGTGAAAAAAA
The DNA here is from genome assembly GCA_963924015.1 of Macrophya annulata. Classification (NCBI taxonomy): domain Eukaryota; kingdom Metazoa; phylum Arthropoda; class Insecta; order Hymenoptera; family Tenthredinidae; genus Macrophya; species Macrophya annulata. The sequence goes on from OZ001259.1 coordinate 17,652,086, forward strand.
ATTCTAAGAAATGTAGATCCACGGGTATATTGTGGTTGTAAAAAACAACGACCGTTTTGGGCACGATTTTGAGCACAGGAACCGTAGAATTTTAAAACCAGAAAAAATCTTATACAGCTGCGAGTGATTTCCCTTGTGTAACTTACAGTCATACAAGGTAAGATTCTCATGCGAGGTATGACGTATGTATGTATGTACATACGTACATACATGCCTTATATCTATGCGTGCCGCTTTAAAGTGTGCGTGATTGAGTTCAAGTTTCAAACCGTCAGTCAAACATGACCAAATCTATTGCAAACACACTCGTGTATCTACTAATATCGTTTTTTCGTAACCCCAGATCTATCTTATACTATCGTCACGTAGAAGCACTTTGCTTAACGATCTCAGATAAAATTGAAAAATGGATCGTTCGATGTGACATTACATCGTGTGATTCGTCATCTGTCATCATGATATGTCCCGCACTATGCAGTCCTGATATCGTAATCTAGGACTCGATTTTTTCCGATTTTATTAGGTAAAATTTTGAAATCGTGATGTATTAATGCAACGTGCTTTAATATCAGCTATACATAGTTTGATAAATGATATGACAAAAAATCAGCATGCATGAGATAACAAATTACAGTAACAATTAGGCTCTTGTAAGAATACTGATGAAATTTAGATAAGACTCTATTTATTCTCAATTGGTCTGCTGATGGTATACGACTATATATACTTTTCTATTAAAAATTAAACGTCTGTACATAAATTTATATACCTACCAATACCTATTCTGTAGTGAAGTGTCTGCAGAGTCCTGCTGACGTCAGCCGGTCTTGTGACATCGTCGTATCGGATCGTCACAATCAAAAAGAAAAGACGTCGACGTAGTCCATTAATACTCCACTGAGGCCACCAACTATATACCCACCCTGGAATCTATACACACCTCCAGGTCGATATAGCTTGACCTAGTACTTGTCATTGACTCTTTGTGCATACAGGATTATCATTATTATTATAATTATTATGTTTTGTTTTTTCAGCTTTTCTTTTATTTTATTTAACTATTTAACTTAATGTTAACTTTTAGTTCCAGCTTGTAACTATTTCGAGAATTTTCAATGTATCAAAGAATTATTTTGATTCTGACGTTCAGTGGCAAAAAATTTCAACGCAGGATAGTGATTATTAATTTTTCACTTAGATTTTTAGGAATAGGTAGGTATACATGGTTATAATTATAATACTGTAGTACTTTCTTGAGTCAAACTTTACCTACCAGCTTAAGCAATTAATTCAATCATAATTGGACGTTATTACTTATTACAAGAGCTACTAATAACAAGATGACCAATTTGGACACGAAATTTCATTCTGTATTCCTTCTTAATACCGTCGATCTTATACAACGATGAAAATTCTATGTAAAAAATTTTAACTTTTTTTGTTGCATTATTACATTTTATGCCTGGGAGTATTTATTCATTATTCGAAAAAGCAAAGTAGGTATAGTAGAAACAATATAAATCTTGTTGAAGAATATTTGAACCTTCTTGAGGCTTGAATTGTCGAGTTAACGAATGGAAATTATAATCTCGAAGCTCTTAATTCTCCCTCGGTTTTAGCTTCAGCTTTGACTTTGTGTTCCTGAGGTCAAAGTTCAAAAGAATCAACTCTTGGGTTGACGCGTGCGTTCTACGCGGTGCCTTGTGTCGAGAGTCAAACGTGGGTCGCAATACCTACCTTCAACCCTCTATACTTTCACCCTAAATTGTCCTCGTTGGTGGACAGAGATATATATCAAAACCGACCAGGCATCAACTTATATGGATTGAATTCTGCCACGTGTCAGGTGAAGTGGTGATACCGACGAAGTACCGGATGTCGCCTTGTGATAGCCACGTGGCATACTATATGCAGGTAAAAGCCAGGGTAACTTCAACCTCTATCTAGGTACGATGAGGGCTGTGAATAGAATAAAGGAGAGTTGAGACTCGAACCTTTCTTCTTCGAACCTATATCGATTCACTGCAGATTTTTAAAGGTATAAGGTACGTTGTTTTATATCCAAAGGGTGCCAGGCACAAGCCATGTGAGATTTACTTTCTAGAAGTGGATGAAGAAGAACTCGGATGTTAGACGTCAAATTACCGATAAGATAAGAAAATTGAACGATTTTTACCAGAGATAAAAATTACTTTATTTCTCGGACAGTCTGATCAATACACAGATCAAGGAATTAAAAAAAACACAAAATAAAAATAAAAAACCAACAACTAAAATGGAACACGTCCAGGTCAGGATTCCACCAAAGTTTGTGCATTGAATAATTCAAAAATTTGAGCGTAGATGAGGTCGAGAAAGATATATAGTTATACCCCTCAGAAACTCTTCTTTTTCACGAAACTTTTACGAATATGATTTTTCGATGATTTTATCGATTATCAATTCTCTAAATCCACGCGTAATAGATGACCACATCGAAGATTATTACTACCACAATCATTCGAATGATTTATGTAATAAATGACAAGATTGGTAACAAAGATAATATAGACTGTACTTGCTAGTTAACGCAGTTATGCAGAAGACAATACAGATTATACATACAAGGAGGGGTTCTGCATCTCTTGATATCGCCACCAAACATCACATAACGTGCTGTAAATTGAAGATGCGTAATCGTATTGCTTGTTAAGCATTTATTTCGTAACAAGATATAGAAATGATTATGTATATTTACCTCATATACCCTTGTTAGGAATTACGTGAATATAATTACAGCTTGTTGTGGGTAATACCATCCATTCATTGATCATGTCTTCACAAATTCTATTCATTCATATTCAATTCTATATGATCATTGCCTACGTACCCAACACATGTAAGAACCTTATCATTAATTCAATCGAAGACCAGGATATACAAAGCTTGCTGACCAACCTTCGGATAAATTATTTTTTAAAATTTCATCAGGAAGCATTACGATCAATAACGAAGAAAAACCTGTACTGATTTTAGTGTATAGTATTAGGCTCAATCTTACTTTGAAATTACGAGATCTGCGGTTGGCAAGTGCTTTTAATTAGCTCATGTTTATTCAAAACCAACCCAGTCCAATTAGACGTGAATCTCAACGGGGTACTAGTCTTTCTTGTCTAAGCCTGAAGTAAAAAATATCGAAATTATATTCCCTCAATTCTCAATCGCCAAAGTATCCAACATGAATGAAGTTGAATCTAATTAGCTTGAAATTAGTACGTTTTGAGTATCTTATCATTAATGTATGAATGCAGGATTATCGGAATTTCAACGACGTTAAAGATTCGTTTGTAGCTGAAGAATTACTCTCTGGTATAGAAATTATTTACCCACATCTACTCAAACTGAACTTCAGTATCTTACATAAGTTAACTCAATACTTATATACAAATTCACCACCTCGTCCAATATCTACCACCCGAATGGCCAAGTATTTTCGATGCAATACAACCATTTCGACCAAACTACCAAAGTAGACGTTTACTATTCAGATCAGAGTGTCAAAAATCGTTGAGTAAATTTTTCAACGAATGCAGCAGAATAAATTATCTGCTATCTGAAATCGACAAAGACACAGCTTTTCTCACTCTGTTAAATGTTGTATCAAAATTGAATTGAATTAGCCGGATTTTTAATCACTCAAATCAAGTCCACACGGCATATGATTAAGGGAATTACGGTTTCAATAATTCGTTGAAGAAAATAAATTATTTTCTGTCGATTAGTCCTGGGTCGAATATATCTTCCGCTATTCTGGATATTCTATAATTAATGTATTAATTGGAACATACGTGTATTTTCAAGCAAGTACGCTTCTTGGTATGCGAGGTATCCGGTATAAGTATGATCTTACATCGTGACCCTCTTGAGAGGGAAGTGGCCCTCGATGGGTGAACTGGGTCAGGAGCTATAGAGCCCTCTTTCCACTGCCTAGTTTCACTCTGTGTCACCACTTAATTACTTACACTCTTAAAACGGCAACTGGAATTCAAGAGTTAGAATTCACAGATGAAGGAAAGATATTGCGTGAAAATTTTGATCCGTTCAATGCATGTGCGAATATGTTCACTGCGTTATTAATTCGCAAGTGTTTTACAGCACAAGACAAAATTAAGTTTTATTTAGTATAATACCTACCCTTGATCATGTAATAAGAAAGATTATACCGTGTCTCTGGATCTTGATAAAAATGATAAATATTTATTTCGAAAATAAATTTTGACATGCAGTATTCCATCATTTTTTTTCTTAAACTTTCGTGTCACACAAATTTTTGGACACACACGCAATATAAGGTGAATTGATAATACGATACATTTCACGCAATAGTTATCGTGTCTGTATACTCGGCAATATATCGACTAAACGAAGTGAAAATGAAATAAATTGTCAAATCGAGAGATTTTTATTTTATTCAAACGGTATTTTTTTTTTTTACCATGACTTGAAATGAGTGGTATAACTAATCCACAGTCTACTAGTCCGCATGTGACGGACAGTGGCATAATCCCGAAGTCGTACACATACATTGAACAAGGAATTCCCAAAAGTGAATTTCAAAGTAGAACAAATGTATAGAGAGATTTTTTTAAACTTTCACATTCGATATCGTAGATCTAAAAACAGTCCTTTATTTATACCCATATGAAATCAACTATGTATGTACACATATCAATTATAGTTCGTTACATGTCGAAAATAGGTAATATACTGTATATTACGTCACTGTGACCCCCAACGTCACGTGACCTGCAGTAGTGATCGTTAATTTTCTACTAATAAAGACGTTGGAATAATAGTCAATCAATGGCTCGTATCCAGTGTCACTCATTGTCAGGTATTGATTCTAGTTTCAAATGTATATAGAGAAAGAGGAAGAGAGAGGTAGGCACTTCAGTTGGACAATAGGTTTGATGAATAGCCAATAAAGTCTGCCTCCCTAAACTTTACTGTGACAAGGGTTGATAGATTTTTTAAATAAGCAACTAAAATAGATGAATAACGAATGGAGTTGAAAAAATTCAGTAAATTTTTCGACTTTCCAGTGCCCTTAAATGGCAAAAATTATTTACGAATGTTCACGTCTGATGGGTAGGTATAGAATTTATTTAGAAAATCACATATTGGAAAGAAATGTAAGGGTATCATTACCTGTGTTAAACATTTAATGAAGATTAAATAGTATCAGTGAATTAAATCATTACGCTGTAGGTATGCTTACTTTTTATTTAATAGTCAATTAAATAACAACTCACTTCTTTTAAAAAAGAAATATTAATAAAACGGAAAAATTAAATTAAAGCAGAACTCATTTGTGGCTACTCCTGCCACCTCGTTAATCTAAGGTGTAACATAAGCTATGAGATATCTCTAATATTTATCTAATATATGAAATTTTAGTATTACAGAAATCTTCCAAAAAGGATGAAAAGAATCTACAGTTGCTTTTGCAGGAATGAAGTAGATAAATACCGCAGTAGATCAGACGTGTCATTCAATATCAATGCACTTGCCATATCTTCGGTTGGTAACGAACTATATAAGCGCAAAATTTTCTAAATAATTAGCAAAAGAAAGAACCTTAGAAAATGGCTGAGCCAAAAAATTGTTCAAATTATAATTTTCAAAGCGATTAATTATTTATTAAAAATTTACTCGGCTCTGTCGGAAGAAGTAGAAAAGTAGATATACCTCCTGTAACCCATAGACCGACGGCTGTACTTCTCTACCTACTTGCTAGATATTAACAAAAATATAATTTGAAGTAAAAAAAAAATAAAAAAAGTAATATAACTTCAAATCGAAAGAAATATTTTTTCACTGTGTCATCAACCCTGCAGGCTGTTCAATCTTCGAAACTTTATACACTTCCTTATTAATAGAAAGCTTTTGGCGACGTGAAGACACTCAACGCCGTCTTTAACCTATTCGAAGCCCTGGGCACTTCAGGACAATGGGGCCCTTATGATTATTATATGACAGTAATTATAGTCAGTAATTATCGTTTGATTTTCGGAAAATAAATATATTTATCGGTAATATCGGTTATCAGTTGGTGATCTGGCAGGAACTATAGGTTGAAGACACTGTTGAGGACTATTGAATAGTGATCAAATTTGAATAGTTTCTTAATAGTTATTAATCGTATTTTAACGATTAATAGATTTTTTCAATGAAAGTTGAATTCCTATTGTTCATTTCTAATGCCGAAGAACACATAAAAAAATTATATCAGTGATGTCGACAACGGTCAGACTTGTGGAAAGAGCATCGTATTGAAAGAGCTTTATCTCATTCTAGACATTTCCTCTCTTAATCACGGAACACTGATTAATTAAATTTGTAATTCAATGTCTGGTGCTGTCGACGACTGGACCAAGTAACAATCAGTCGATTTTTTTATAACTTGTTCAGTTTCACTGACGTTCCTAAAACAGAAAAGTGTCTGTTCGTCGATTACCCATTTCAATTAATGGTTTCATAAAAAATCTGCTGAAAAAGCTGATCAAATAGTAAAGTTTTGAGTGCTATGAGCAATAATGAACAAATTAAACATAATGACAAAATAAAACATACTTTTCAAATTGTTCGCCATCCTCTATAGATTCGGGCAATTTTGTGTTCAATGTTTCCGGAAGGAATAACGACAACAGACCAGCGATCAACGCGCAGCATCCGAGCAATGTAAGTGGTAAATGCGTCCAAAATTGAGTCTGCAAATAATGAAAAAATACTGTCAATAAAAGAATGAAAGAAATGAATATTCTGATGATTCTGATTACTTCCCGTGCAGACTTCTTCAGTCAACGAACATAATAATTTAAAGTGGTATTTATATCTCTTCGAACTTACTAAATGATTAATATAAGGTGCCAAGATTCCACCAACTCTAGCAAAAGTAGAACAAGCCCCAAGACCAACATTTCTGATTCCAGTCGGATACTGTTCAGCCGTGAATACATAGACTGCTCCATACGAAGAAGTGATAGTTAATTTTCCGAAAATTGCCAAACCCACTATCAACCACGGCATATCTGTGACGAAATTCACGATATTTACAATCTGAATAGTTAATGGTTTTGGTTTTATTCGTATGTTTAATTACCAGCAGGAACACATAACGTGAGAAGCAATGATATAGCTGAAACTAGCATAGATCCACATAGAATAATTTTTCTTCCCCATTTATCCAATGTGAAATATGCGAACATGTAACCGGGTATTTCTACAGCGGCATTAATACCATAATTTATGAACTCGTTACCACTAAGATTGGACGTGTTCCAAGATAGTCCGTAATATGTACCGCTATTCACAAACCTATAACACATAAGGTATACCTATAATAAGTTAACGCGAATGTAACTATTGAATTTCTTTTCCGATACTGAGGCCGATATCAATTCGCGATTGTTATATAGATAATAAAAATAAATCGAACAATCAAATCGAATTGATCGCTCACCACAAAAGGAAAAGTAACAGACTCTTTCGCCTCAGATTTGGATGTCTCATAAGATCAAGGACTGATGGTTGGTCATTATTTGAAGTAGTCTTGCTGTTGTTTTTCTCCAAACTATTTAAAATATCTTCAGATAATTCTACGCCATTTTCTACAGCTGCTTTTCGCAGTATATCTTTTGCCTCTTGCACTCGACCCTTCGATAGTAACCAGCGTCCGGATTCGGGAGTTAACCTACAAGCGAATATAGTAAAATGATTGCAAATGTTAGTCAATTTTCAGAGTGAATCCAGTAAACTTTGAGATTATGGTTTACATAGTTAATGGATTTTCAGAGTTAGAAATGGCGAGTTCATTTGCGTTTGCAGGGAGTCCAGGAATAAAAATTCAATTACAATACCGAACGACCTTACCACCAGTATACGACAAAAGTAAGACTAGGGACAGCAAAAGCGAGTTCCAATATTCTCCAATTTGTAATAAAATATGCAAGTCCAGCAATTAAGACGACGCCTGTCGTGATGAATAGTTGACAACCCGTTCCTGCCGCCAAACGTTTTTGTGGACCAACTATTTCAAGTGCTAAGAATAATATAATAATTAATAACCCGCCTATTGACGCAAAGAAATAAGTTCTCACCTAATACATAAACTATTAAATATGCCCCACTGGTTGTTAATCCTATGATCAACCTGAAAATCATGTACGAGATGAAGTCAGGGGAAACAGCGATTAGTAATCCGCTGATCAGTTGAATGATCAGCGCCAAAACGAATGTTGATTTGCGTCCAAATCTGTCAGAAAGATCACCAAAAATAATTGACCCCAACATCTCTCCCACCATGAATATCGCGTTGCTGGTAGCACCCAGCCATACATTGTCACAAACCAGATTCCACTGAAATAATCAAATTATATTCTTAACTAAAAAGCATTTCAATCCAACAAACTATTGCTATCACCTAGCTGACGTGTTGGTTTTTAGCATACCGTTCACTCTATCTGGTACTTAACTTGCCTCGGTAGTGGTGGTTAGCGTGTACTGGCTTTTATCGTATACAAAGGAATTACATTTCACAGTGAGAGGCGTTGATGAACGGTTTTCATTCAAGTTTTGATACTGATCTGTGAGATTGTGGTCGTATCTTTCACACTGTGACCATCTTTCCGTATTATCATCCCATGGATATGAAAGATTTGCAACAATCTGTGGTAACTGATAAGTAGCATTTTCTTGCGTCTCGTAAGGTAGCAGACATCTGAAATCTGGTTGAGCTGCTAAAAAAACTCCACTCATTTTATACATTCCACAAGAAATTGCAGGTAAGCATAATATTAAAAAGATTCTACGTTGATATCGACCAAACTCTCCTATCTGTAGAACTACATCATCGTAATCCATTTTTTTTATTACTTCGTCGTAAGCAGCTAGGTCGATTTCTTTTTCACCTTTTAACTCTATAGTCTCAAGCTTTCGTTTATAACGTTTTTTCGTTTTTATTTTTCAACAGAGTTTCTTTTAATGAAAATTATCTGTAAGGACGTTTATTGCGATACTCGGAACACTCTCTTGCAGGAGATGTCTGTTGTATCAGTTTCTTTCTGGATATTTATTTCCTAGAATAGAGATCGGATTGTATCACAAGTATCAGCAAAAATGTAGTTATAGTACATCCGAGGACAAAGTAGGGGGATTATAATGCAATAGAATTCACGTATCCATGGATAATAGCATATTAATCACATGTCATAACGGCTACGTAATCTCTGATAATAGTCTAATACAGAGAATTCAATTCCTCAATATTATCTGTACGATATTCCACATTTTCTTTACAACTACCCCCATGACAAGGATTTGAATATTTTTAAATGTACACCAATCAATACACTATTTGAAATTACGTTATCTTCCATGGGAAATTCGGCTCTTGCATAGCATAGAAGCATGGTGGACCATATGGTCGATTTTGAGTACGAATAGAGCGCTTTGTATACTCGAGTTTTCGAAAGAAAGAATTTACTCACGTATTAGTTATGTAAAAGTAAATACATAATGTGGTTAATTTTTTAGATGATTTCACTTCGGATCTCACATCTTTATACCATAGACACTTAAACTTATTTAACATTATACTAGAGACTTACAATGCAGCGAATATCAGGAAAATTGAGAAAGCGAGTTCATTTTTTTCGTCGTATTAACTACCGATAAGATTTTCCGAAGGATAATTGATCTCCAGTAATGGACCAGGGGCAAGGAATTTCGATAGTTAAGAAACGATATGGTCAAGATCAGTTGAAGATCGTCTAGTACTCAGCTCGTATGATATAATAATTTCTTATTCCAAAAAAAGAAGTTGAAGAATGTTTTTCACTATTGCGTTTAACCACTTCTGGATGCTCAGGTACCTGTGCAGCCGTTCTTTGGATATTAAATAGACATGCATTGGTGATAACATGCATGTTATCATTAATGGTAGCTCGTAACATGGTCGTAAATGTTGACATCTTTTAACTGTCCCCAGAAAATCCAACGATATGTTTAAAGTTTCTTGTCAATTTAACAGATACCTACCATTACTATTGCGCTTTTATTTTTTAGATTTTGTCACAATAGCTATAGTAATTATTTTCAACTGTAATGCAGTTTATTCTTTAGTTCTAATATACAATCGATTGTTTGTAATAAAAGTTTATGCATACCACCCGTTGAATTATATAGTTATACAGGGTCATTATTTGATAACCGACCATTGAGAACCATGATGTGTCAGAGTTAGATATTTGTTGTAATTTGAATTTCTACAATACGTTAATTAATCCTAATAATAAATCGTCAATGGTTCAGAATGAAATTTGAACCGTAAAGAGCGTAAAGCAGCGAAGTGCGTTTACGTTAAACGCCTGCACTATTTCCTCATTCTATACCATTTCTCTGTAATTTATATTTTTATAAGTTACACGTCAGAACAAGATAAGAATTCAACCTTCTATTTAACGAACTTGCCGCAAGCGTTAACATTTAAAAAATTGTACTATTAAAATAATTCGGAACAATACGCTATATTATGCTATTCTTTCTGCACAATCAAAATTTCGCGCGACTTTCAGACAGTAATCGAAAATTTCTTTACACAGTGCAGATTGTTCAACGATCCGCTACCAAGAAACGCTGGCAAACGGCAAGTGTGTTAAATGCAACTATTGCCAAGAACTCAGTATAATTCGAAAGTCCTGTTCGCTACCTCTGAATAGTACCTACTTTTGGTCCTATCTGTAGCACCGGAAGTGTGCACGGTGTGAAGTTTTTTGTCTGAGTGTAGGATATCTAATAAAGAATACAACGGTTTACTATAATAATAGATATGTTCACTAGGTGGTCTCAATTGGTTCACCTTTATTTTTAATTCCTCCCGTTTAATTTCCATGTAATTAAATAATTAACGCGAGTAAGACAAGCTGAAATAATCATTAAACAATTTCTCCTCATACGTTGACTGAAGATAAGTTTGTCTGGACGTCGAAGATACAACTTCTCATCGACTGTACGCGAATATTAAAAAGTAGTTGTGATAAATAAGAAATGATGTTTTTTTTATTATTAATCTGTATTGTAAGTTATTTAAAGCAAACAGCTTCTGAGTAATGGGAGAATAATTATATTGTTTTATTACTATTTATTATGTTCATTTTGTACAATGATTTTTAGGTATAAAAATTATACAGTGAATCGTTAGACTCTGGCTTCAGTTAACGCCATCTAATAAGTGCGCCTTACTATATGCAATCTCAATTTGAACATCATAAGAATAACGTGCGAGTTGCATACGACGAAGCGCACACATGTTTGCATTAAAATTAGTTCAAATATCCCACCACGAGATGGCGATACCAATTGGTACCCCGTTGGCGAGGACCTCTACGTAGTTGGCCGCTTATCTACTCGGAATTAATTAATTGTCTCTACAATAGTTTGTCGGTCGTTTGTTGGTGAATGACGGACTAATACGGACGTTTGACGGTAATCCGTTGATTAGAAAACAATTTTTTTTAAATTAACCTAGGGAATTTTTTAAGTTAGCTTTCCGATCGTATTACTTTTGATCTATTTTGACATTAAGCGATGTAGAATCGTTTGTTGGTAATTGATGGACCATTTCCACAAAGAAAATTTAGATATTTTTCCAATTTTTTCAATCGCAAAGGAACCAAAGAAAAAACTGCAACCTCAATATCTAATATTGTATAGCTCTATAATGGTCCAGAATAAGCAAAATTGAATTTGATCAAAAATCTCATCGCACATATCACTCTTATGACAGTGATAGCAGTGATAAGAGTTATGGAATAGCTCCCCTGGAGGACGTTTACACGGACGTCTCTTATGTGTGAGTTAAATTCAGTCAATTTGCATCAGCGCTGTCTGTTGGATGGGCGCGAAATCGGCATATGGTGAGAAACTGAGAAGTGACGTCACGCCGACTGTGTATATCGGGTTGAGTGCGTTGGGAACACCGATAGATATAGTCTAAAAGTAGTGACCTCACCCGACTTCCGTACAGAGTATGTCCGTATTAGTTAATTTTACCTTATCGACCGTGTCTTTAAATGCTAATCTTATCGACAGTGTACGTCTGTATTTGTTAATTTTACCGACAGTCTATGTCTCTAAATACTGATTTTATCGACCAACATACTATGGTTGGCACGACCGGGCTTCCGTAAATTAGCGACATATGAAAATTCGCCCGTACGCTGTGTGTCACCCATGTATAACCTATCTAAATGGCTACATTCCGCAAGGAGATAAGCCAAAGGAAGGGAAACAAAAAATAGCCTATCTAAAAAAAGTGATTGTCTGTCACTATAAAATCTGTAAAGTTTTTATTTCCAAAGTTATAATATTTGGCATTGTTATGGCTAATGATAGAGAAGTTTTGAGGGAGATTTGGGAAGGCAAGGTGCCTGTTTGCTTTCAACTAGATTCAGAAGAAGTATGCGAACTTCAAGCTCCAGCTCCATATTATTTAATGGTTCCTAGGTTAAGTTATTTCCCACTCTGCGTAGACAAGGTAAATAAATTATTCACTACAAACGCCTAATATCTTCAATATTTTTAATTAATCTAAACTTCCCATTTACTATAATTTCTTACTGTCTGATGTGATCATCATCTGTGTATGTAGTTTCATCTTTTTCGCATGCAATACTTTCTTGAAGATCTTCGCACACAGCGAAATTGATCATTGGCATATTCTTTAAAACATACTCAATAAAAAACCTCATTAAAGTTTAAATTCTAATCATTGTTTCAGGTGCGCAAGCACTTTATGCGTCACATACAAAAAGATAAACAAGAAAATGAGATGTGGTTAGAATTCAATGGTGCACCACTAAAATGGCATTTACCTATCGGCGTTCTATTAGATTTACATACAACAGACATTCAACTACCTTGGAACATTACTGTTCATTTTGACAAATTCCCTGAAAACATCATCATGCACTGTCACAACAAGTAAGAACAAGTATCTGTCTATTTGCATGTGTATGCCTTAGTTGTATTCAAAACATTGCAAATAATTTCAATATTAGCATCATTCGATGAGAATATGAATTCCTCTGCCTAGACCACTGTATATTATTTTAAAATACAGTAATAATTAAAACAATTTTGATTACAGGGAGGTGGTAGAGTCATATTTTTTAGCTTGTATAAAAGAATCTGATGTATTGAAACACCGAGGGCAAGTTGTATCTAGTATGCAAAAGAAAGACCACAATCAATTATGGCTTGGATTACTTAATGACAAATTTGACCAATTTTGGGCCGTTAATAGACGCCTTATGGAATCTAGCAATGACGACGGTTTCAAGTATATACCATTCAGGTGTTACGTTAGCGAAGAAAAGTACATTCAAAAACTGGTTAAACCTGTAAACGAGGAAGGACAGAGAAAAAAATTAGGCCATTTGTTATCGGAAGTTTTTCCCGATCAAGAAAAAGGTTTGTAATCTTTGAAGCAGTGATCAAGTTCATCGTAAACCACCCAGAAAATTATAAAATCTTATTCATTGTCGGATAAAATAGTGTTTCCCCTGTAAGGAATCGAAAATTAAATTGTCAGAAACATCGAAAGTAATAAAATAACGTTTACAATGTGATTTCTAATAAACTTACCATTTTTTACAGTGATTGTAAGAACACATGGGATAATTCCTCTCCTGGAAACACCTCTACAATGGTTGTCAGAGCATCTTAGCTACCCGGATAATTTTTTGCATTTATGTTTGATAAACTGGTCGCCTGAAGTACCCCCGAAATAGGAAATAAGAAGAGTGAATAAAACTTATACTCGTCCTTTTTATGTTCGACTGTTTTCGATTGGAAATAGTTAAAGCGCATTTCTTTGAGATCATTTTATGGAAGATAGAGGATGTGTGCACCAAAGAATTGTCCATAAATTAATGTGCGAAAATAATTGATATGCAATATTTTATGTGTCAAGAAATTTTTCACTCATGCAACTCGATAGCTTATTAGCATGCTTATTTGCATGTAATGAGGAATTGAAAGTTGAAAATTTAGATTAACAGCAATGGTAAAATCTAAAGTAATATTTCTTGGATTCCGGGTCTGAGAGTTCTTTTATATAACGCGGCTTGAATAAACTTATAACAAGTTACAGGTTTGTGAAGATTAAATTATTGCTATAATAATTGAATTTTCAGACAAATATGACTCAAGTTATTTTGCCACATGCAACAACGGTTTTCGTAGGTAATTTTTTTTAATAATATTTCTTTTTTTATAATAAGATTTTATAATTTTTAATAGTACCACTGACTTTCGGAAAATAACTAAAGTTTGAATCGAATTTGTTAATTTATTCGAAGTTCGAATTATCCGAGAGTCTCGAGTTCCGTGATAATGAAAAAGAAAAACGAAAAAAAAACAAAACGCTCTCGCCATACTTGTTCAGTGTTAAAAGAGAAAACCCTTGCGGCATAATTGTTTCACAATTACGTCTATTTCAGAATACTGAAAATAAACGACAAAAATAAAAAAAAATAAATAAAAAACAAATTCTTAACTCGTATTGTAATAATAGGTATATATATTATAGTATTGTATAAATGATATTCAATGATTTCTGTGTATATATATGCTGGATTTCTATAATTAATAATAAATAACACGATTATATGAAATAAATTTATTTATCGATGCTGTTATTCCACCCTTAAAACTGATTTCGACATTTCTCATTTTATTCGAAATTATTACACATATACAATGAAAGATTTAGATAGGTTTTAACATGAGAGTATTTTAGTAGATTCAATTCTCACTTCGTTAAATATATATTTTAGTATCTTACACAATGATTATAGACTCTATAGCTACCTACTTCTGAGTTAGTTCTATTACGATAATAATTTAGCAATAGAGCAACAGCTCCTCAACAGCTGACACCTAATGTCATACTGTCATCTCTATCTTTACTATGATTATTTCTAAATTGTGCGAAATAATGTTAGAGACAGTATGTACTATAATAGTAGCGACATTGGGGATACTAGTCCCTCATTTAAACGTTCTAACTACTGATTAACATCATACTCGAACACTTGAATAATCTAATGCATTAATACTGTCTAGGAATATTTATATATCAAGTTAAAATGCCACATGTCCATCGCATATAATTTCTTCGTTGATTTTTCGAATACTTATTCATGTTTTTCATTGTTGTAAATTTTATGCCCAGTTCGGTCTATAAATTACACAAAATTATCAACGTATACCTAATATGTTAAATTATTGAGCAGGCTGCATTCGGTTTGAGAGACGGCTGTCTGGTTACCACCGTATTTTGGCGCGGCTTATCAATTCTTTTTACAACGACTGTTTCGTTTCCGTTATTGCTATATTCCATTGTTTTACGACTTGGGCCAAAGCTTAGGTAGTTCTGCAATTGCGGTCGATTTTGTTGTTCCTGAAAGAGATGATAAAATAGTTTACTATTTGACGTATTCGAATTTCAAATAAAATTTTCATTCAATGTTCATAACTAGTTACTAATTTTATTTGCTATGCAGTAATCATAATCCGAATTGCTTATTGACGATAGATATTCAGCTATTGTTATTTTATATAGTAAGATTACTTTTGTTGGAGTTTAAAATGTTGCGTACTTTGAAAATCACCAAAGACGTGTCCTGGTAACGCTTGCGAATTTCTTGTGCTGTTTTATCGTGATCTGGACATTCGTATCTTGCAGTCATTTAATAATTCACAGTACAATAATTGCTAGATTGGAACGTTATCAAGTATGTCTTCACCATCTTGAAGTCACATTTTGGTATTGATGACGCTGTAAACAAACATCATGTGATATATTCCGAATTTTAATTACAGAATTTCGATTGTCATTGTTCTAATGATCTTTCGATATAATTAGACTCTTTCAATTATTTTTGGAACGTCAAATCAGTCGAGGATTTAACTCGTAACAATACGCCTGTTAAACCCTTCCTTGTACTACATGAAAACACACTGATGAAGCAACAGTCGGTAACAAAGAATTCGCATTAATTTTAGTCACGAGTTCTTATTGTCTATTAAGAGAAATAGGTTCTTCACTCTGGAACATGCTATCGCCAAAAGCCGTATGACCCGGAAGCAGTGCACCTGTATTGGCATATTAGTAAAGTTCACTTGTCGCAATAAGATCCAAGAATTAGCTTCGAAGTTTCATAATATAGGTGTCAGTTCTGACATGACACGGATATTCATACGAGCGTTTCGAAAGTCGAATAAATTTTGAATATCGTTGATCAACGATTACATTTTGAGATGACGGGTCAATACATCTATACCTACCTATACCACAAGTCGAGTCAGAAATATAGATCTCTATGATTTTTCCTACTTGCTGTAACTTCCGAATGAAACGTTACTCTAGTTTTTTGTTTTTATTATTTATTATCAGGATATCAGGGGACATTCTCACTCATGATCAGTTCAGAAATAACTGTATGAAATTCAACGATTTGTTTGTAACCATCAAAAATCAACCTCTCTTATCTAACTTTTTTTATTCTCATAAATATATATCAAATTCAGATTCAATTCATTCTCACACCCGAACCAAGGGTTGGTAAATCTCAGTAAAATGGTTAATTTTAAAAGGTAAACGCAATTTGTAACTATTTTTCTAAAAGCATAATAATTAACAAAAATTCGCCCCAATATTGTGGTGAATTGTGCAGTTTATTGGTACTCATAACCTCCTCTAAAAATTATCGTACATTTTACCTCGCATTTTACCCAAATTTAAATTCAATCTTTCCAATTTTGTTTCGAAGAATTAATATCACATCATATTCCTCGAAAAATAACGTTCCAATATGTTTATAAACAAGTATAAATATCACACAGCTCAAAGAGATAAGATTTTTAACTCTCTGTCTACTATACCGTTGTTCTATCGATTACTCATGAGCCTCAATTATCATAGCATCTAAAACTGACTGTCGTCATAGTCTATCAAAAAATCTGACTATACACTCGCGTGTATGTGGAAAAATATTTTAAAGGTCACTTCATTTAAACATTATTATTGTATTTCCTTGTCGTTAAGGTGTAATCGCAATGTAAAAGTACCTATACACTATATCTGTATACCCATGGCCTCCATTTAATATAACACTTTTTTAAATCAATAAAATATACATTTTTCGAATGATTTTACAATTCAAAAATGCATAGAATTTTTCTAAAAAACCGAGATATCGGATCGTCATCTTCCAGTAACTTGATCCCTCATATTAAAGACAAATGCATTTTGGACTCTCTATAATTAGCTTATGGTCAAAAATAAGGAAACAAGGCCTCGTCGAGTGTCACTCGTATCCGCTTGGCCTGAACCCATATGTATAGGTATAGGTATAGGTATAGGTAGAGGTATAGGTATAGCTACACCGTATTCTGGTGGCGCACACTATATGAACGTCAACGCACATAAAGCTTGCAGTTAATCTCTTACCGAGTTCGTTCTGTTGTTTCTCGTTTCTCTCAGCCAATCCCTTACTGCTGGAAGCAACCGAGACTGTAGCAGTTCGAAAATAAAACACAGAGTGTACACTGAGAACAGTAAAAGAGAAAATAAGGAGAAAATAAAAAGAAGATTCGTGGTCAGCGACCAACATACAACTGCAGCTCGATGCCTACGGTGTTTCTACCGCAATTTGGCCGTTGGCCAAAAAGTTTCTAGTACATACCTATATACATATATTCCCTTTGCCTTATTCCACATCTGCAGAAGAGGCAACGTTGCAGTTAGCTATTATATATCTATACCTAGATATAACACTTATACAACACGTCTGCATGTATTTCTAGCCACACACACACAACGTACACACGTTTGCGGAATGTCACCGCAGTACATTTGATAAACAGAAAATAAAAAAAAAACGAACCTTTCCCGCGGCGAGTCAATGTAGCCTACTCGACAGATCGATCTCTCCATATCTTAACTAACTAACCCACGATTGCCTTAATTGTTCAGTAAAGATCGAGAAATTAACATAGTGACGAATGAATCGCGAAAGGTGGTCCACGTGGATGCGGGGAAAGCGTTTGTCACGGTTGAATTAATCTTTAGCCTCATTGCCACGTTTATGCATCGAGCTGATTTTTATCAAATAACACCATATATAAGCTTTAGTATATGTATATGCATGGTATAGAAATCGCAACGACGATTAGGTTCTTACTGTATAGAAAACACGTTTCTCGTATTATAATTAATACATGAGACTAAAATCTGTTTGTTAGAGAATAATTATGCTCTACAATTATTGAACTAGGTGTAAATTCGAAGTGTATGTGTCTACTGCAGTACTAAACAAACTGCACAAGTCTGAATTAAAATAAATATTATTTCGGAGTCTAATTTACGGCTTACTTCATCACCGAGGTTACAATCCCGATTTTATACCATTACAATACTTAAGCCTGTACGTAAGGTGCCTCAAAACTTTCAGTATATGTATAACTGCAACTCGCTGTTATACACAGTTTTTACTGTTGCTCCGCGGGTGCACCATCTGGTCTGCCAATTGCTTTCGCTTGCAACAATTCTCGATAAGGAACACAATGCCTACTACTACGCTCCGTAAATCTTGCTTGTTTTTCATTAACTTTGTTTTGCTGTTATTTTATCTATCCTCTTTTTCATACTTTTACGTACTTCAGTCGTACGAATATACATATACCCTGCATATGATACATTTATATGTATGTATACGTACATCACCGCTGCACTAGTCAAGTACACGTGACTGCACGTTACTCTCGGTCATAATACATACTATTAATATGCAGCTTGCAGTCCTATTTTCAATCTGCATAAAGCTTACTAGAAAATGGCGTTGATTATACTATATTATTGAATAATTTTATCTAACGGATTTGCAATGATGCATTCAGGTAATAAACAGAATAGATTTGACACATGCGAAACCGGAGTAGTATATGTATATATATATATATATATAATAATGCAGATATTACGTGTGTATATATATATGAAATATATAGCTACAGCTTGGTTGTTTGCTAGCGTTCGACAGTAAGTCAAACTGGGATTGACTTCGTCTGAACGTTAGAGAACTTGCGCAAGTACCACTACCTATATATCTAACAACGTGACTGTGTGCTACCTTTGCGTAACAAATAACTATGCGCGCGGGTTGTACCTTGCCCCGTTTCTACACTCCTATACAATTACACTTATATACATATATACCTGTGCATATGCATACACCTATACTTATATACTTATACTCGTTGCGTGCTAGCAGTCACATATTGTCAGTACGAACCGGGATCAGGCGACCTAGCAAACCGAACGTCATAGATCTTAATTAAGATACGTTATATACCAAAGCGCATCTTTGCTGAAACAACAAAATTAAAAACAAAAAAAAAAATAAATAAAAAAAAAAAATGAAATAAGAAAACTGTTTCACAGAATTTGTATAAACTACGATGATATTAGACGAAAGAAATAAGGAAAGATAGGTCTCGTCCTTGTATCTTAGGCTAATAACAACGCTGCTGCAATCCCTATATACTCGAACTCTGATTTCATATTGCTCGTGGTATTTCAGCATGCGGTTAGGAAATAATTCACATAATATCATATACCTATAATATGTGTTTTATCCGGGTAAAGTGAAAAAAAAAAGAAAAAAAAAAAAACGAAAACAAAAAAAAAAATACTAAATAAAAATAAATAAAGTTTATACTATAATTAGTCTGCCTGCTGTTGGTGCTGCTGCTGCTATAGTCAATTTTACAGGGAATCAGCGTCGCAAATGCACGTGCGAACGACGACGCGAATATATAAGCGATAACGACCGACAACAGCGACGAGGCCGAAGGCACTGTACAATATATAGTGAGTCATCTAGCCTTGTGGTAAGATCTATGCCGTTTGCTGACTTCAGGATACATATCGTGAGATTCACATTTGACAATGAGAAAGATCGAAGCTTATAGTTTCTCATTGTTATATGTTGCTCAGTAAACAACTCTGACCCTAAGATATGGGCAAGAATATGTTTATAAAAACGATGAGATAATTTTTGTGTGTTTTTTTTCTTTTTCTACCAAACGAAATTACGCTAATGGCAAGTTATCGAATTACTGATAAACGGAGATATTAATAAGTCAATTTTTATTCCTGGGTTCGATGTTTCATAAAGAATATCGTCCGATATTCACTGAAATAAAGGTTAAGTCACTTTTTGTGTATCATGAAATATTGCGCCAAAGTCTAGAGACATTACGGCCTGCGTAACTAAATCTTGGCGTAACGCGGTTCTTTTTGTACTAAAAAATAAAAAAAAACGCTAAAACCATGTTTCCGTGGCATTCATTCTTCTTTTTCATAATTTTGTTTGACAAAATCGGCAACATGTGACCATCAAGTCGTATCATTATTTCAATTCGATATAAATAAGTGAATACGCGAACGAAAATCGTCTACACGTATCTTCGATCGTTTTCGAGTTATTCAGAAAACTGCAATGAATGTATACCTATATAGCGGCTTTTTCTCATTGCACTTTAGTTATAGCGGGAAATTCCGGACGAATGGCAACTGAAATTTTATTTTGCAAATTCTATCCTATTCCGTAACAGAAAAGGTTTACAAACTTGACCAAGCAGGAGTAAAAATTTTTCAGCAATATGATTCGTAGGAGTTATCCATATACAACATCGACGATGTTTCAAACTCAGGAATTTGGTCGTTGAGAATAATTTTTTTTTTTCTTGGTTTCTCCAATATTTGTACTCGTAAGAAATTGGTACGTCCATTATTCACTAGTCCGAATTATACACATGCGTATACACATATAATATAGTGGAAGTCTGGGATTTTTATTGTTGTTTTGATCCATATGGTCTCATTCATCGTTGTATATGCGGAATATAGTATGTCGATATACCACAACCGCAAGCCAATCGTTCAATGGAAAATATATAATGTATATATAATGTGTATGTAGATATATAGGTATACCTATATGAATGAGGCCTACAAATGCGACAAAGGATTGAAACTTGGTTGCAGGCTTTTGTCCAGTAAATTCTACAACGAGAATTTATCTGATTTTCCGTAATCAGCGTCACCCCACAGGAATTCCTTGACAAACTGATAGTTGAGACTTGATGGCGACGTAGGTACTTATACGTATACCTATAATCGTCATACAAAGCATATTATATTCCGAGAAATAGAACCTGCTTCAAGAAATTCAACGTTATCGATAAATTACTGTATTCTCATCGTGAAAATCATTTAATATCTATTTCAAGTATATTGATGACGGAATTAAGAAAATTAACTCACCTTATTCAAACCTCAGTAGATATCGTGATGAATTTTTTTTTTTTTTTTTTTTTTTTATAAGTAAGTAAAATTTATCGTCCTTTCTTTCGGTGGCTAACGCAAGATGGTTAATCCAGATCGGTTATCCTTGGTTCTGCAATACATTTATATTCTATACATGTATTGGAAAATAATCACGCGTTACAAATTGAAACATCATTAATATAGGAGGTTTGATTTTGTAACATCTTGTGATGAGACTGCAAACAGATTGCGCACAAGAAATTATCAATTTGTACATATGATAATATGTATAGGTATGAATTGCAATATGACAAGGAATCATTGTGTACATCTTATTGTTAATTGGCAAATACGAATGATCCTTCAGCTTATAGATCCTCTATGTACTGACTACAATTCCATTAAATTCAAAAGAATGGTTATGCTTCTGGAGCTCACTAATTTCTGTATTCATAGATAAAATTCAACGTTATCCTACTGCTATTGTAATTTTTTGTTAAGGGAAACTTGACAATATGATGAATAGGGTGTAAATAAGGTCGTCTATATAGAATTTTTTTTTTTAAAAATAGTCTCTTATATATTTTCTTTTAAATTCAGTAAATTTCTATATAATACACTATTAATACAATAGAGTTTTCTCGAATGTACATACAAAAAAAAATATATATAATAATAATATTAATAATAATAATGATAATAATAATATTAATAATCATGAATTGCTTGCCAATGAATCACAACGTTATATATAAAGATGACATTTATAATAGTTATGAAAACAATTACAGACTTTTTTTTATGAATTGTTCTTTTTTGCAGTATAGGTAAATATATAGAATATTATTTGTGTTTATTTTTAATATAATATCAATATATATGCATAGGCTC
This sequence comes from Macrophya annulata, assembly GCA_963924015.1. Lineage (NCBI taxonomy): Eukaryota > Metazoa > Arthropoda > Insecta > Hymenoptera > Tenthredinidae > Macrophya > Macrophya annulata. Next base: position 17,674,413 of record OZ001259.1, read on the forward strand.
CTGAAACTCATAACTGAAAAAATCCATAATACACTATTATATGCATCGTTTCATTAGTCTATTTATTTAATTATTGTTCAATATCACACCTTGAGCTGCCTTCGGCAAAATTTATGTAGATTTGTTTCGGCCTTTTTTTTTCATTTATTCTTTCAATTTTTTTTTTTTTTTTTTCTTCTAAGATAAGGCACGACGATTTTTGTCAGTGAAAAATTTCAGATGCATCTTCGCTTATATACGCTCCGTGTATATGTATACATATATAACAATTAAAATCATGTATTAAAATATAATTTTGATAAATATAAATCTAATGTTTCTTTTATTATTATTATTTATATGTATATATATAAATATATATACATATATACCTATGTATATAGTTATGTGCTTAAAATATATTGCTTTAGTATTAGACTCTGGAGGCTGTACAATCGGTAATACAAACTCATCATATCATTCATCATAAGTGATTAATATTACATGTTTTTATTGTGTCAGTCATTCAACAATACTATACTTCTTTTTTTTTTTTTTTTTAATTTTATTATGTAAATATTATGGCATTATTCAACTATATTATGGCATAAATTTACATTGTTTTTTTTTTTTTTTTCGTTTTTTAACTTTTGTTTGTTTTTGTTATTTATTTTTTCTTGCTGGCTTGCAAATTGCTTTTCCGTTTGAATCTGTTAAAGTCATCGAACAATCACATCTGCGTTATTCTAGTTTATAAGTTATCTATTAATTATTATGTATAAAATGTCCCTGTATTAATTATAAGGCATGATGCAAAGTTAATCATCGACGTTACCAAATTTATCCACTATTACCTAAATGACCAATTAGTCGAGTCGAGTTTCTTTTATCATATAGTATAATAATTATTTTAAAACGTTGTGTTTAAGGCACAGATATATTGAATGAATATTGTTTGGGCATTGACTATTCGATACCGTGAAATACACATATAAATATTCATATACATAATATATATTTTTACACTAAAATTTGATAACTTATTTTGGACCGTCTTGATACTTTGTGCACTGGTATTTCAATTTTTATACTATTTATTATATATATATATATAATTATATATCTTCTCTTTGCAGAATAGGCACCGTACTCATTTATTTATTATACTTGTGAAAGCTTTAATAATCTGATAAATTTTTTTTTAATATATATATATATATACATCAATTATTAGCAATATTAATAATAATAATAATAATGATAATGATAGTGATAATAATATTAATAATAGCAACATAATGAATAATAATGACAATAATGATAATAATAATTCAACATGCTTGTATCTATAGTATGTACATTATATACAGGATCGCGTTTTGAAAAAATACACGTTAACCTTTAGATATTATACTTTACGTGGAAGCAGTTCATTGAGCAATATTGAATTCGTCTTAATTTGATTGACGATAATGTTTAACATTCGTATATGTATACTTATACGATACTTGGGATAAAAAAAAAATATGAACTCAGAGCTGCAGATAATGAGCTAGAATACTAAGTGTTAGCAGTTTCTTTGGGTTTTGGAATCGGATTGTATTGAAATCGCGATATTCATATACCTATAAATATATATATATATATATATATATATATATATATATATATATATATATATATATATATATATATATATATATATATATATATATATATATATATATACATATATATATATATATATATATATATATATATATATATATATATATATATATATATATATATATATTCAAGGCTTACAAAAATTATACAGGTATATCTGTTTGACATAATTTAGTAATTATAGATCGAGCGACGTCTGAATCGGCCTTCGGCGACCTTTAAACGGCCTAGCTGATGTACTTGGCTTATCTGTGATAAAGTAGTGAGCTTGAGCTGCTACTCGAAGTGGGCAAGATAGAACCACGAACACGGCGCTAACGTAGTGGTTTCCCGTATTTTCTATTACAATCTAAGTTTTAATCTGTTAATCGTATAAGCGTTTAATCTCTCCTCGATCTTATCAATTACCTGGGATTGGTCATGCTGTCGATTGCGCGACTGTTCCATACGTGATAAAACTCACGTATTATTCAACAAATTTAATATTACAGATGGCCGATTTTCACACGAGTTTATAAAAACAAAAAAAATAAAAAATAATAAATCCTAAACTATTTCAATAACGGCACTAAACCAGTATGTATGTACGTGGCGACACGAATTTTCAATCACCACCGATGGCTCTGAATCAAAAAAATAAACGCGTATAGTATCATTACCGAATGATTAATGCGATTATTTGATGATTAGACGGCAGGTGCAGGACTACGTGTAATGCTGCGTTGTCGGATATCGAACGAACGCACTGCCTACCTGCGATATATCTGAATAAATACCTCGCGCTGGAGTTTCCCATGAAATCGGTACTCTCAGGCTCAATTCTAACGCGTAACTTTCGCCACTCCTGTTTCCGCCACCTCCGATGTTACTGTTCAAATTGCAAACGCTCTGGCAATTATTATTATTATTGTTGTTATTACTATTATGAATATGATGCGGAGAACCGTTCGAAATAATTTGATCGTCGTTAGGTTTTGCTATCGGATTGTCTAGGTAGGGCTTAAATAATATCGCGTCTCGTTTTGTCGAGGTTACCGAAGTTGGAACGGATTGTGGAGCCGGGGGTGCCGGAGGGGTTGGTACAGTGCTAGTAACAGGTTCTACTTGGGCGGTAAGTTCTGTTATACCTTTCGGTTTTACGAGGCATAGTGGCGCGTCTTGGGGCGCCGTAGTTTCCTCTTCAATATTATGGCCGCGTAATCTTTTCGGCGATGAAGTTACATAGCTGCAGCATGATAAGGTACAAGATCGTTTCAATGGTGACGAGGGTCCAATAGGCGTTGTTGATTTCTCGATGTTCTCAGGGTCGTAGCAAGCTGGTGTACATTCGCGTTTGGCGATAGATATTTCCGTTGAATCGTGGCTCGAAAAGCATGCGAATACCGAATGAGATTCGGAGGCGTAACAACCCTGGATTCTGTTATAACTGCATACAGTTGATTCGGAGATTCTCAAAGACTCGTGAGAGTAGCATGAAACGTTGTCGGCACAGCATGACAAAGTACATCCCCGTCGTCCCGAGGAAGAACTCAATAATACATCCGAGGTTTCGGCGGAAATGAAGTACGGCTGTCTCTGAGGGTGAGAAGATATCGTATCCGGACTATAGCAGCAGTAAGAATCTGCGGAGTTCCGTTCCTGCGGAGACATACGTGCAGATATCTCCGATAGATCAATGGATATCGGATTATTAGTCCGTAGATCGATAGGTGAATCGGTAGAAGTTAGAGGGCCGAGTCTTTGCCTCGATACACCGCCTCTAAGGGCGATTTCACCCCTCAATTCGGTCTCCTGGGAAAGCCACTTTTGTACCTGGCGTCGATTTATGCCAAATTTTCTAGCCGTTGCGCGTTGGTTTCCAGCGACGTGAACGTCGCGATGAAACGCGTCTAAAACGTCGAGTTTAAATCTAAGAGAGAACGAGCGTCGTCGTGCAAGGTCGTTGGAGGGGGCTAGCGTCGTCGTCGAATAGTCTAGGGCGTCCGTTTCACTGTCTGAACTTGTTGTCGAGTGCCCCGAGCTCAGGGGGCCTCGGGAACTACTTTCCGGACTCGGTAGACTGCGCGCGGGACTAGGGGGACCTGAATACAACACCCTTTCTAGGGGGGAACTGCCGCCCATCGACGATACGCATTGTGCCGGCTCTGAACAGCCTGAAGCAGGTGGCTGACTGCGATCGGAATATTCGCCGTCCCCCAACGAGTGTGAATGTGTTTGCGTTAGGTGATGCTGCGGCTGTAGCTGTGTCTCTTGCTGTTGCTGTTGATGTTGATGCATATGTGTGTGTGAATGTGAATGTGATTCTGGATAGGCGTGCGGCGTAAGCGCGACCGCCTGGCGTAGCGTCGAAGCGGTGTTCCCATCGTTGTGTGCGTTCCCGGAATTCTCGTTCGCCTTAGCACCGCCGCCACAACCTCCATCATCATTCTTTGACTGTGTTCGTACGAGGCTTGGACTCGTGCGTGATAGCTCGGAGTGAACGGCTGGTATTGCTGTGGTGGCGTGATGCGGTGTCAAGCAGCGGTGAGGAGGCAAAGGCGGCGATATAACCGAGCGAGAACTCGGGCGCCCCGTTGTCTGCTCCCGTAAATCGGACGGCCCTGGCGCCGCCACCGCGTCTAGGCTCGCTGGCTCGTTCTTAATCGCTACTGCACCGGGTGATATTTGAGCGGCGATATCTCGTTGTGCAATTGAGATTCCTGAGAAATGATCATCCCTAATATTATGGGAGTAACGTTCGACCGGCGAACAGTTACTACGATACCTGGACGATGCTTGATGGTACAATTTAACATCCGTTGAACCGCCGTCATCGTATAAAACCGATTCCATCTCGTAGCTGCTCTTTGTCATGTAGTAGCTGCTCCGATCTTCTGATCGCGACCCATACCGATGTAACGTTGAATCTATGTGGCTCACGGTACCTTCTGAACGATTACCACCAACAAACTCGGTTGGAGTATTAGTCATGAACTGTTGCTGCTGGGTGTCATTCGCGAGCCCTGTCGCAGGGTGGATCGGTGATAATGTAACAGAATTTTGTCCATTTTGGGTAGGCACAGTTCGCGGACTATCATACCGTGGCGAGACGGGACAGTGCTGCCTAAGGGGGGGCCCTTGTTGCGGCAGTGTAAGAGACAACAACTCCTCGTCGCCATGCAGTCTGGCGCGACTTAGGTTCAAGGCCGGCGCTGGAGCCGCGACTTGCTCGCGGGGGCCCTCGGCAATCGGGGCCCCGGAAACCGCGGAATTTCCGATAGAACTTGTCCCCGACGAAGAAGAGGACGATGATGATGAAGAAGAAGATGAAGAATGACCGTGAGCACGTCCCGTATTAGCCGCGTCTACACAGCTGGATCTTAGGTTATCCTCGCACTGTAACCACTTTTGTATTTGTCTACGATGAATACCGTATTTCCTAGCTGTAGCACGCTGATTGCCACGACAATCTATGTCGTTTCTGTAAGAATCTAAAACCTTAAGTTTGAACGCTGGTGCAAAAATTCGTCTGCTTCCCATCACACCCACGGTCTTTCGAACACTGGTATGCTGCTGCTGCTGCTGCTGTTGCTGCTGCTGTTTCGTCACCATTTTAACACAGTTCTCTTCATCGGTCGTGGTCAACTCGTCGGCGACACCATGCGCCATAATTACTTTAATAACTCGCGATAAAATTTATTTTTAAACAAGGCACTGTTAAACACACTAAGAGAAATGACGAGCGGATCCCTTAACCACCACGTAACATTGCACGGAGCGGCAAGGCGCACGGAGTTCCTTTTGGGTCTTTGGAGATGCCGTAACTAATTTTCATCCCCACCACAGTCGGCCACCGCGCCACGGCACGGCTCGGGCTCGGATCCCCTCTGTGACTGTCGCCCCCCCCCCTGCCCCCTCCCTTCGCCCACCTCTTCGTCCCGCTCAACGAACCTCTAGCGTCCCAAGCCCTGCGTCGCACCGCACCGCACCACACTGTTCGAACGTCGTACCGCGGTGCCCCCGCCGTTCTACGTCCACTACCCAGTCATTCCGAACGCCACAAAAACCTCGTAGGCGCCCCCCTTTCACACCTCAGCGCCATAAAACTCCGCCATTTTGTGGCCTCACTTCCGTTAATGACGCGCGGGAAACACTGCCGCTGGCCGCGGCGCCATGTTGTCTGCGACCGTCTGGTTGGATGAGACTCTTTCCGTCAATATCATAGGAACGAGTCTGCTGGCTGTTTTCTTGCCTTTTGACCTACGGACTTTGTTTGAATGCAATTATATGACGCGCGCTTTTAGATTAGTTAGATATTGACGAGCGCTAAAATAATACGTCATTCAATATTAGCGGATATTTTTGATTTACGCCTAGATGAGGCGCCAACGTGAGCTAGCGTTGTCGTTTCAAAGCCTAATCGTTCGAATGAAGCCTCGTACGACGTAAGAGTGAGAGAGAGGCAGAGAGAGATACCGAGGGCGCGAGAGAGAAAGATAAAGATAGAAAGAGAGGGAAAAGCAGATCGAGCGAGCGAGAGGGTTCGAGTCGACGCACGGTCGAGTTTCTCATATGCGGTATATAGAATGAGATCATCTTGTTTTTGTGGACTGAGCCGGCAGTTAACAAGTTTAGCTCTGAACGTTGCCAGATCTCAACACGTAGTCACGCGAAACACAACCGTGACGCAAACGGAATAGATTTTTTCAACGAAATATATAGCGCCGGAAATACCAAGCTAGCGTTTACCCTATTCAAGAGCTTATCGCCACACGCAGTTTGTCTAATCGTTCGTCGTTGATGAAAAGTCATTTTTTTCATTCGTCCTTGAGCAAAGATAGGTGCGGCGTTAGTAAACGTGGCAACGTCGGAGTTCCCCTTCCTTTGTCCGTCGCGCTGGTCTTGCCAGACAGGGTGTCGCCAGCTCGGACGACCCGGCCGCCGGAACGGTGCCGCGCGGGACGAGGGGGACAAGGGGTATTGGGAAGGGGGCATCGCCTGCCACTCGGCGTAGGATCGGTCGAGGACCTACATTCACGCTCGGCCATGTTTGAAAACTTGCGTCCGGCTGGAATGTGGCCTCTGGGGCCCACGAGGGCCTGAAGGGGGTCTACGGGGTCGGTGGGGTAACGCGGGGGAGCAGGTCGAGGGGGCCGCCACCTCGGTCGTCCCTTGGCGCCCCAAATGGGCGAGTAACCAGAGACGAGCCTCTGGCGACCGCGCCAGACTTCTCGGCGCCGAAATAATATACCCCAGACTCTATGTACAATGTCTGGCTATATCTATACACGACTCTCTTTACTGTATTATACTGTACCCTATACCGTACTGTACTGTACTGTACTGTACTTTACTGGACAGAGGAATTATATAGTATGTGTGCATATGGTTGGGAAATGAAAGCAAACGTAATTGTGACACACATGCGCTGATTCTATATATAATACACAAAGTACCTTATCTTATCGTCCGTTAAAGATGTGTATAGCTGTTGCGTTACTTTATATTGAAGGTATATAGCCATCTGCTTGATTTCAATCCGCGGAGGTTAGATTAAAAAGTAAAATTATGAGAAAACTGACGAGAGGCATGCATTCGCCACAGAAAACACGACGATATGTTGAGGCGAGCTATACCTACCCTTCTTATTAACGTTTTCGTTACACATACTATAATCGATAAACTTTGAATAACCCGATTGCTCGCACTTTACCGACTGACTGTACTCGACCACCTTTACCTTCGTTCGCGGTAACGTAGAACCAAATTGGTATATACCTGATACGCGGGTTTTCATAAGAGTTTTTAAACAAAACATTTGATTGCGAAGCGAGATGTCGCCGATTATTTTCTAGTCCTTAGAATGAAAAGAAACTTAGGATCTGAAATGTACACGGAGTGCGTTTATCTAGTTATAAACACGATGAGTTGAGTTGGTCGTCAAATTCTTTAATTCTTACGCTTATGAATTGATATCTGCTATCAATACTTGAAAGCAATGACTCGTGGCGGTTATCTTCAGTAAACATTTCCTCATCTTGCGCTTATAACTCTTCTGGCTCTACGTATCTACATGGTATATGCGTCCAGCATTATTTTAATAATGAAAATTTACAGTGTACGGATTTAGCTGACGTCTAAAACAAGCTTTTTTTTTAACTACGCATCTATTGAAGCCCAAGAACTATTTTACTGCAGGGCATAACAGTGAAAATTTCATCCTATATAATTTGCATAAATTATCAGTTCAACGGCTGGGAGGAAGAACGGCGCAGCTTGAAAGATGAATGTTGATATTATAGGTACCAGAAAAAAAATCGTAGTAAAGTATATTTTGGACAGACTCGATAATTCGGTAACTGATTATATGACCATGATTGAAGTTTTGAGACCTAGAAAAAGTTGTGAGGCAAAATTTACTCTCGAATTTCGCACTTGTTTGGATAATAAATATTAAATATATACTAGAAAGATGTTTAATTTTCAAAAGCAATAATGTCATCAGTTATTGTTGTATAATTTTCCGTACATAGCATTATTGCACTTAGACCTATTCTTCGAACTTTGTGTGAGAAACTTCGTGAGACCTTTTATGTAACTCTGTCTTTGTGTGAGAAGTTTTATTATGAGCTAATAACGTTAATACGTAACGCTAATTGTCGCTTTTTTACAATTATTTTCCTCCATATTTCTGCGAATTTTCGCTTGATATTCCTCTTAATTTACTGCAACAGATATAATGCATCATATAATCCAATTTATAAAATGTAGTGGAAGTTGAGTTACGTCCTTCTTCCGCTCATCCCGTAAATTTTACTGTTTAGATATCACATCACACTTTAGACTTGTTGCAAGCATTAATTCAAACATGTATCCTGTACCGCGCAACCAGAGTAAATCTGGAACGATATTAATAAATTCAGCCATCGTACATGTAATGCAGCTGTTGTAAGATGTTACTTTTCTATGTAGTCGATAACACATCGCGTATAAACTAACATCAAACTCAAAAGTTTCTAGTAGATGATATATATCGTTCCAATGCACTGCAATTAAGTTTGGTTTCAAATCTCGATCACATATGATTTTAATACCATATCTAAAAACTTGAATTTACTATACCCAAATAAAATATTATATATTTTGAGTTCGGATATATAGCAGTTTGAAACTGGTTTTGGCATTTTATGTTAGTAAAATGATGCAGGTGTAAAGAAATAAAATGTTTGAACTCAGTTAATGGAAATTTATCTCGTTTAATTATTAAAACATGTGTATATATGTATATATATATATAAATAGAGTACAAATACATGTAAGCTTTATGTTTATGTATGCCTATTAATTGGACAATAATAATATATACATTTTTCTATAGGTTTCAGTGGAATGATTCTTATATAGTCTGAAATAATAAAAGCATATTTTTTTTTCTTTCAAATTAATATCGAGCACCGTAACCAATGAAATCACAATTTTTACCCAATCTACTATGTTTTTTGGTAAGAATTTATTTTTTTTCATATACTATTTAGAGTTTCTTGAACCAGAATACTTTTCTTTATATTTGTTTACGAATTCATATGGAAATAATTCTCACCAAAAAGCTAGTCTGACATATAACAAATATATGTATACTGAATATATCTGTTCAGAGCTTAGGCAGTTTTTAAAACTTCTTACATAGCAGCAGAAACCTGACATTGTCATTATTACAGCTATCCTGCTTTCTAAATGGTATAAAATACGTCAATATAATTTGTATTCGAGCCACTTAACATGCATGCATGATACTGTTCATTTAAACCTTGAAGACAGACAACTTACATAATCTATTGTTACTTATGCTAATTACTGTTTTTTGTTGAGACTTAATATTAAAGATATAATTAATTAGGAGCGAACCTTTAAATATTACTAGTCTTGATGTGAGTTGACAAATCATTAAACTTATCAATACATATATCAGATAAAATTCCTGCGAGCTTCGAAGCATAGCAGTTCAATAGTTTTTACATTTATTTATTCTTTTTCTTTCTTTCTTTCTTACTTTTTGCATTCATTTATTTCCCTCACTTTCGTGAAAGTTAACTATTCGTTATCCTTTCTCCTTAAGAGAATTAAAAATCTAATGGTGCTAGCTGATTAAAATATTATATAATCCTTATTACTTGATAGAAATATATTGAATAATTATGTATAAATGTTTGCAACCCAATCAAAAGTAGCTAAAAATGATACTTATATTAATGTCTAATATGTCTTAAATAATTACGATATTATTCATTGATATGAAAGTGTATTATGGATAAAATTTGTTATATAGAACCATTTGTTTTAATGGCCTCAAAAAATACATTTATAAAAAAAATTTGAAAAAAAAGAGAGATTTTTGAGTATCTTGCTGATCTTTCGTTAACCGTTTGTCATGAGCTACCATACTTAAGAATTTGCTCGTTTCGAGGCACAGACAATTTGGTTACTTCATGCCATCATCTTGCGCGGTGTCAACCATTTCTTCATATAATAAGAGAATATTGTTGCTATGTAGATCAAAACCAATAAAGCGCAAGTCACGCCTAGTGTAAGAACTGATGTTTTTGTAGGGCATGGCTCCACGATGGTTACCGTTTTCTCTGTAACAATGTGGATACGAAAGTGTTAGAACAATCCTAAACTCACTATTTTATCAAATGTAAGAAACCAGGAAACAAGGAACAAGGTGGGATTCAATTGATTATTCATTTCTTCAGTGGCACAATGAAGTGTAATATTCTTACCTGCTTCATTAAAATCTATGCTAGCGTCATTACGCAAGAACTCAGACTGCTTTTCATCCCCAAAGTCCAAGACGAGAATCTCCTGTGAAAGTGTCATGTCTTCACCCTTCTCTTCTGTAGAATTTGCAACACTTCTTCTGCGCCTTTTGCCCCATGATTCTACTGATTCACGGCCCCATTCGCATACCGCCTAAAAAAAAAGTCAAAAATTTTTTATTAGAGTACACCACCTACGTTCAATGTTTACTTTGTCATTCAAAACTCAATTTTCATCATAGTAATACATTTTTTCTGAAATCTTCATTTACTTACCGGCTCACAAGGTCCTAGACAATATTTAACGTTGCATTGGAATATCACACCATAAGACTCAGTAAATCTGAATGCTTCATAGATTGACTGCAACGCATTGCCGTCAGGAGTGAAACTGGGGAAGATTGATGGGTCGACTGGACATCTGGAATGAGTTAAGAGTTCAGTTTTTATTCTGTATAAGATTACTTTCAAATACTTTTCAATTTATAAATAGATATTGTAATGTACCCTTCATCATCGATGATTTGGAATGTACTCTTGGAATCTTTGGCCATGGCGACACAGCTGCGTGCAAAGATGCCGTACGGAGCTGAAAATTTTATTCATCATTTCTATATAAATTTCCTTAGCAGAGACATTGATATTGTTCATCAAATTTCGTTCTGTTTTTCATGCATTATTCTATCTTTGTTGTAATAATTTTCTCAAATTGATATCACCGAGTTGGCATAGAAGTAAATATTCTAAAAATATTTCAGTGTTTATAATGATATTGTTATATATTTTATTTAGTATTAAAATGATATAGAACAGCCTAGCTCCTATGTATACTAAAAATAAAAAATAAAAAAAAATAAAAAACTACACATTGAATAATATTTACAATGAGTTGTATCTCATTATTTTTTTTTTTACAAAGTATAAAACTAGGTCGACGAGAATTTTTCACACCACTATCTTGTACTTGATAAATATATACTCTGTCGCTCTTGAGGCTGAACTGATAGTGAAAATAATGATGATGTATGTTCAATGTTTTAATATAAACAACTTGGCCTATAATTTTTCGAAAAATTTTTACCATTAAAAACAATTACTTACTGTCTTCTGGAATTTCAATTCTGAACGTAAGTTTGTCCCCTATACGAACTGTCTCCACTTCTCTGCTTCTACTATCCAAAATACGAATTCTTGGAGGTGGAGCTTCAGGGGCGCTAGTTATACTGATCATTTCTGGGTCTCTGATTGGCATCATCCCAAATGTTATGTTCTTTGATGACATATCGTAGGTGCATTTAACTTTGTAGATTTTATCTGCCTTTGTCATCACCACAGAATGGTGCTGCAGTACTACAGTGTTGGAGTAAATTCCAGTCTGAAAACCGTCACGCTATACATTCAATAAACCAAAGTAACTGATGATGATGATAATAATAATAATAATAATAATAATAATAATAATAATAATAAGTAAAAAAAATTGAAAAACAAAAAATTCTTTCAGTAAAAGTCTCAAACATTTTTTTCTACTGATGTCTGCTGAATGAAATTGCTTTCTAGAATGAAAAAGAAAACAGCTTTCTTATCATTCAATTATAAATACTTACCACACTTTGGGTGTTACAGTCTTGTCCGCTCATTGTCAAATCAAGCCTGAATAGATCGCTGTTGATAACATCGATATTGCAAGTTTCTGAACGACCCAACGCGTAAATACGTCCGTTGAACGGTTTGTTTGTACGAACTTGAACAGCAATCCGTGTGTCTTTGCAGTCTACAGCAACTGTGAACATGAAAATAAAATTAACATCGAATCTATCAGAAATTGGATGTAATGAAATACCAATACCCCATAATGATATCGGACTGTTGTTATAGGTATGTACGTTATACTTTATAGTACAAAAGTTTCAGATTTAGATTTAACGACAATAGCTAAAAATAAAAAATCAAAGGTCAATTTATCTCACCATCGTAGCAAGTTCCGGTTTTATCGCAATTAACATCGGCTCGTGTGAGATTGCTTAGGTTCGGATCCTCAGTACTGTCAAATACTACGGGTAACGGATCTACGTGGGGTCCAAGGCTCTCTATAGGCATATAAAAAGTTCATTGTGATAAAAATGATATATAAGATTATTGGGAAAGGATGAAAATGAGGAATCGGAATGAATAAAATTCCGGCCGAGAGATTTCTTCTCAAACCGAAAATCGCATAAAATATTATAAGATCTTTGAAGTCATATGTGAAGTAATTGAAAATATATATCTTTAATAACAATAAAAATCTTATTAGCGGTGAGCCCCGGGGGGGGGGGGGGGGGGGGGGGGCTGATCAATATTTGGAAAACAGGTGCATTAACGTTATAATTATTATCACATGGAAGCAGTTGTGTCAATAAAATACGTGAAGTTTAATAATTGAAAATCATTAAACGTAACGTATGATAATAAAGTGAGGAATAATTGCGTTTTATTAGATAGCACTCCATCCGGTGATAGCGAATTAGTATTCAACAATCGTGTTCCATTGTACATTGAATATCCGTTAACACACTCCGTTAAAAATGCGTTATTAGATATATACATATAATACATAGATTCGAGAATATCATTAATATCGTATAAAAAAATGATACAAAATGTTTTTTTTTCTTTTAAATATATACTCACTCTCACAGAAGTTTTCGAAATAGGTACCAACTCGTTCTCCGTTGTCGATTAAAGGCCTCTCCGCATTTAAGTACGTCGATGGTCCATCAGGCAGCGTAAAGTGATCGAGATGGAACAATTGACAATTATAAGTGGTGCCTTGAGGAGGTCCACGGTAAAGGAAAGATCTGCAGAGGAATTCGTTTTCGATTTCACAGCTATGCCTGCAAATTGATTCACTCTGGACCTGTAGTTCTTTGTCTGTATAGTAGTGGAGGCCAGCGTATTGGGCAACTTTATCATCGGCAACACCGATACGTGGAACTTGGAATATCCTTTTGGTCTTGCAAGCATCTTTACCTAATAATATAAAAATATTATTTCTCATTATGCCAGCATCATAGATTATGCTTAAAAAAAGATATCGATGATAGAATGGGCGATAAAGAAAAAAAAAATAAATAAAATAAAATACAAAAAATGATACACCGCAGATAATCTCACCTTTGAGACACAAATTTTCGAAATAATCGACGCCTTGGGCATCGACAAATTGAACATATTGACCGGTTGTTCGCCTGTCCGAATCGCTCAGATGACATTGAAGAGTTACGTAATTGTATTCGACGGACCGACAGACAAACCGATGTTCGTTAAGGCATGAGGATAAGCATGTTTCTTTCGATGAGGTATAGATGAGGGCGTTGTCCAGGCCTCGGATCATCTTGTTCGGTATCCGTTCAAAGGACCAAGGGCGGAGACACACGTTTTCTGCGTAACAGAGAGAGAGAGAGAGAGAGAAAGATTAACAGTAGATTTAGTCTGTGAAATCTGAGTCTTTTTTTTCCTCAGGTTTGATGGAGTGTTTTTTTTTTCCTTTTCTTTGTTTTTTTTTTTCAGAAAGGAGCCTGAAAAAGATCTTCCACATTCCTGTATTTAATGCTTGAATTTCAAGCGTGAAGATAAATTATAAAAACAATAAAATTTATTATAGTTTTAATCTCTCTTCGTTAAATTATACTAAAAAAAAGTTGAGTTTATATTTATTTAAAATGACGATATTATACTGTCGATATTTTCAGACATCGTCGTAAACTCGATGTTATAAAAGTACAGTTACTTTTTAATTAGATACCTAAGAATTAACGAGCTACTTGAATATTGAGTTATATTATATTGCTATAGAATGTTAGAGGTACGCATATTATAGTATAATAATTTCAATCAGCCTTTCCACTACAGCATTCGCTATTAACTATACAACTCATATTTATCTTGGCGTTGAGAAGTTTGTGATATTGAGCGTGCTAGTGCCCGATGGTGTAAAACTTTTGGCACAACCACGACCCCCACAGTTTTGAAATTCAGGTAACCGCAAGCTATAAATTCACGGTAATTCAATTTAGTACGATACAAACTGTTGAATCGGGTATAGTCTACTAGCTAACTAAATACAAAGAAAAAAAAAAAACTGCGAATGGTACGGGGCTCGGTATTAACAGTATCTTTTTACTCGGGATTTTTTGAAACTTGAGACGAAAATACGTAACGAAAAGAATTCACCCAGACCGTGGGTTTGAGTTGAAAAGAAATCTCTCATGCGCCTGCGATAGACAACCAGACATACGTGGCTGTACGTGTTATAAAGGCTCGTCGCCTTGACGATTTGTTAAACCAAATCACGTCCTTCTATCTACATAATCCGTTTGTGTATTATGCCGTACGTTCCTATATGTATACATTATAATTTTTTTTTTATTTTTTTTTTTGGGTTAAAATTTCTTAAATGTATGTATGTGAATGTTAATATAAAGTGTGTGCAGAATTCTATCGTTGCAAATCATCTCTGAATATTATACGTCAATATGTAGCAGCTGAAGGTATACAAAGGTGTTGCGATTATATAACGGGTAACAAAATCTATCGGGTTTACTGTATATAATATGGTTAGCGTGTATAAAACTACCAGCAAACTTACCAAGCGAACTAAAATTAAGGGTTTCTTTGACCTTTACGACTATTCTTCACAGGTACTTGTTTGCCTAGGAACGTTCTTAATGTATTTACAGAAGGGTCTTAAAGCCCCGCAGAGCTATAAGAACTACGTTGCAGGGTATTGGACACCAGCAATCCTCACGAAAATCTATTATCACGGACCGCTGGTCAAACAAAAGAAAAATTTCAAGTGTCCTTTGGGGAAAATTTACCTTTAAAATTATACCTACTGGTTATCCCAACTTTTATTTTACGTATACCTATACTCTGCACTTTTGTACAGGTCTTTGTATTCGTGTGAGTATATATGTACTACGTTTATATATGTATTCTGTAAGAGCAGTACGGTCAAATATATCATAAAGCGTTACAAATTTGATGTAACAATTATTCAAATAATATTCAAAGCTTATAAATTTATACAATTATAAAATATATACCTTCGGACTTTGTACTCTCGAGACCATGCAAAATTTTGTTTCACCGTATCGGATCAAAGAGGCATACATAAGTATATGTGTATACTTATACATATACCGACATCGTCTTGGATTTTGATTTATAAAAAAAATGGCTATTGAATATTCATTGTATACGCGTGTTGTATCTTGGATCGCTGACCTCTCTTAACTAACTTATATGAATACTTCGCCGCTGTTTATGTGTATATTTATTTTAACATACCTGATCTAAGCTGTAGTTTTACCATGTAGTACATGTTCGCTGCCCTTTGTGGTTGAGCGGCAGGATTTGAAGCCGCGGTTTCATTCTGTAGTTGACAAACGGTGTCCTGCATTGGAGCCAAAGGATTAGGTACGAAGGAAAAGGCCGCGCTCTGACATTCAGCTTCCTCACGACACCATCCTTGGCATTCGTAAAGGGATAGATTTCGCACAGTGTAATAGGTCAGTCCTCTGTAGTCGAAATCGGTCAATTTTTCAAACCCCGTTTGTGCTAAATAAGACAAAAGAGTAACAAAATGAAAAAATAATAAAACATATGCCTAATAAAATGAATCAAATCGTATGAACTTTTCGACGAAACTGTACGCGAGGTATAATGATATAATTGAACTTGGTGTATATACATATACGTGATACTAGATTCGCAATTTGCCGACTGAAATTGCTTGCATTTCCTCTAACATCGTCGAGCGCTTAAAGTAAAACCTGAAATGGTTGTTCTTTAGTTGATGTACAGTTAACGTAGGGTACGCTGCAGGAGTGCACGCAGGTCGAATTGCACGTGAGTATAATCGCGTGTATATAGCGTGACGTGTCGCACATACCATTACTCCATTCGGTATATTATGAAGGGTTTGAACGCGAGCGGCAATGAGTTAAGTAGAGACTATAGCGCATGGTTAGCATGTACATACATACGTACATACATATTTACATATCTATGTATGTATACATACCTGGGAATTTAATAAATGACTTTTCTTTTGAGACTCACCTAATGCCGCGTACGACGTACTGCAAGTAATCGCTAATATTAATGCCAAAGCGGCCAGGCTGCCCGGAACTGAACCCATCTGAAACAAAAATTGAAGAAAAATATTTATACAAATGACTATAATTTATAAAACCAAATTTAGAAACTCGACAAAGTTTAAAGACAAATTAATATCCTTATTATAATTAGATTCAGGTTTGTAATAAACACACGTTGTAATTAACTATATGGTAATCAATATAACAGCTGGTGACTTTGAACAGTTATAATATAAGCTATAGGTGTATGTAAGAGATTAGTAGATAGAAATAATTTTTTGTATAGAATATACATGTGTTTACATTTATTTTTCTAATGCTATGAATTGCACTGTAAAGATCCTTCGGATGATGAGGAACTACTGGTGCATCGCTGCCAGCGGTTTTCTGGTCTCTAGTATCTAGTTTATACTTTATTACACGAATTATCGTTTTGTTACCGATCCTACATTCAGTGGTTGTACCCGTTCAACAGGAAGTGCTGTAAACTAAGCAGCGCGTTACCTGTGGGATCGAGAAAAGGCAAAATAATGAGAATTCCAAGCAGGCTTTGAACCAAGTATAAACCGATAGATATCGAACTGTATGATGAAATTTTTCGCTACAGTTTTTTTTTTTTTTTTTTTTCAACTTTTATAACAGAGATCGGTTTCTTTGAAATTTACGGACATAGCTTGTTGCATGAGCGTGATTCAGTCGTGTAATATAGGTATAATGAAAAAAACTGCTCCACGATTCTTCTTCTGGATTTTTTTTTTTTTTTTTTCGTTTTTTCTTTTTTGATTTTTGTCTCGTTCTACACTTTCTTACATGTTAGCTGTCAGCCGTTGATAGACAAGCGGAGAGACGGATGAACGCGGTTTGGAATAAAAGAGGTGAATGAGTCGGATCCGCGAACACGAAGAGAATTTAGCCAGGATTTTTTTGCTAACAAAAACCAGTTACCTTCCAGCTATCGCGGGCATTTATCAAGAACTAAGCATAAGAAATGCGAGGACAGTTTTCTGACACGTCCATAAACAGAGAAATGCGTAAACCTTGATCATAATCGTAATTTTATTTATATTAATTTAGATCAAGATATATACGAAATTTTTCAGCGAAACAAAGTAAACGAGTGAGAATTTATTTTCGTCATACATTGTGTGTAAAAAATAATTTTTTACATATAGTTATTCGTATCGATATAGAATTAAACCTCGCTATATACGCACCAAATTTTACGCATCTGATTATTCAAATCCTATGAAGAAGTTTTTTGTATAAGAATAAATTATTAAAAAGTTGGAAAATTCTTCAACGATTATTGGGATATCAGTCTGTCTATTGAGCGATCTTCCTGAGTTACACATACCTATGTATCCTTATTTACTCCTGAGAATTGGTTAAAATAAAAAGAAACCGGCAAAAGCTACAACTTCCAAGAATTTCCTGTAGCTATTCCGTCTCGTCGGAAATTGTTACCTCGGACATCGATAGCTGAGGATAAATTTCCAAGATTCTACGAATCGTGAAAGCCAAGTTTCGAAGCACAAGTCAAGGAACAGAGAGACAAGGCACGAAGGCGTACTCCTGTAGGAGACTGGAGAGGCCTTCATCTTTGTGGCCACGAATCGACCTCTGGAGTTCGCATTCGTGCCAGACTCTTAGCTATACACGAAGGTCAAGAATGTATTGCGTCTTTATGCTATGCTGTAAATAGAAAAGGACCACCCGCACCTATACCAGCGATATCGAGATTAGATTTCATCCGAGACTATGGTGAGTAAAGAATTGGACTTTGAAGAATACACAACGTGTCCTTTGTTAGTTAGGTATTCTTGAAACGATTTACAACGAGCAAGCATTTTGTGGTCACACTTATTCACTGTCATGGAATACCATAAGAGGTCGATGAACGTTGGCGTAATCCATACATAAGGTATATCCTTTACGTAGAATAATTTGCGAAACGGATGGTAAAAGATGATAGAAAAAAGAGATAAAGAAACGCGTAAATATCATAGTTAAATTTTCGACTATATGAGACGTTGCTGGTATAAACCCACTTCCGCTGCTTAATACCTAACTTAAAGTACAAAGCTTTTCAAACCGGGGAAATAAAATATTTTATATGAATGAGGATCCGAAGGATTTCTCAATACGTTCTTAGGACTTTAAGCCGATTTCAGAGATCTTATGATTTAAGATATCCTAGGCTCCAATGTACTCGTTGGGGGCTTGACTGCGAGCCGATGATCGAGGATGACTCCTTGACCCTGAAAAAAGATGCACGACTAGCTATCTTAGGTCGTGCCCCATCCAAGGTACCTTCTTCACCTTTATAACTCAGCTATACAAGATTAAAATAAGAAAGAAGACACGTTGCTAGGATCACATTGTCTGTATATAAAATACGAGTCAAAAAGACTTCAAAGAATTCGTTAATATTGTGTGTGGATTTTATTTTATCGCGAGCGCCACATTTGAGAATATTTTCTAAAGACTGGATAGTGAAAATTTTGTATATGTCTTCAGAGTTTGTTATCACGCTTTAATTAGGTAAAAGAATACCTCTAACCATCGTTAAAAACGAGACGATACCAAGAAAACGATAATCTCTAATCAACATAACAATCAGAAGGGGTCGTTAATGATAATGATCAAATCCGCGTACTCAGGTTTAATTGATCTAGGTAATCGTATAGAATCATCATTAAATCAGAGCAATAAAACTCTGGTATTAAAAGAGGCAACAACGCGAAACTAGCCATCGAAACGATATGGATCTTAAGTTGATTTTCAAAAGATATTTCTACCGACTTCTCATTGCAATCAGTTTTTGCAATTACTTGCCTCGTTTACGGTTCATTATTTGATATGGTATATATGTATATCGTGGCGGCAAAAGCTCCGAAGATATTAAATACCCATGCACAACATTCGCAAAGTAGATGTAAGTATACCGTATTGTACACGTATGCATGCCCATTGCCTGAGGTAAAGACAGAAGGTGCTGCCTGTGCTCCCATGTCGAGTATAGTCGGCCTATCTGATCATCGGTACTAGATAGAGTTCTCAGCTTTGTATGACCGTGAGTCAAAGTCCCGATTGCTGCACGGCTACCGAATGCAAATTTATACTCATTCTAACGTCCCTAGCGGGTAGATTAATACCGGAACTCATAGATATCTGTCTTGTTTAAATAAAGAAACGCTGAGTTGAACTTCAGAGTGGTTCAATGTAAACCATGCATCATCAATCCTCGAAGGAAATGTCCTTGCAAAAGGGATAAGTATTTTCTCAGAAGTAGAACCTAACAGCTTCTTACTCTACCATGGCCGTATCTACTACCATATGAACATAGAGTACTGAGTCGTAACGCTCGGTCACGACATAGACGAAAAGCGATCTTGGCGAACAATGTAGCGTTACCCAGAGTAGGTATACGGGACCACTTAGTGACGGATCAAGATGGCACGAACGATGATAGTATATGCAAATTTAACCGTCCAGGTAACTGTCGGGTCATATTCAAGAAAAAGCCGTTCCACCGGGACCGAGAATGGCTTTTCTCGTGCTTTTAAATCTCTCTCAAATTACCGCGATATGTCTGACTGTTCACAACGCCTCTATAAAAGTTTCGCTTAATAAAGTCCCGGTACAAAAATTTCTGGGGTAGTTTGTGGCTCAATGGTGTTATTCGAGCTGTTATTCGATGTTAGCCTAAAAAATTGTGTATATATCTCGCGAAGGATATGGATATGGTTACGTTAAATATGTTTATACCCGAGCTCGTTTTGTTCTTGCGAATGCGTCTACGGTAGGCGGTATTAAACTCCTTTCACACGTGATAAATACCCCGCGATTGTCCCTTCGGAATAAATTTTCGATGCGGTAAAACCAGTCGCTATACAAGTGCTTACGTATTCCTAGGGGGCAATCTTTGCCTTGCCCGCCACCACTCTTGAGTTATCGGCTAATCCTGTTGGTAATTAGCAGCAATCTCGTCTCGACGAATAGGATACTAGAACCGTGAGTAGAGGGGGTGGTTAAGGTCACCTTCAACTCTAACTCCACCTCCGTACAACGACCTCAGGTACCCAAGCCCTTGACTTCACCGCCGAGGACGAGGTACGCGGTCCACTGCTCGGTTGGCACTTAACATCCAGTTGTTTGAAGTTGGTATATATACCTCGGCTAGAGTATCGTAAGAACTTGGTACAATCTTCTACTGGCATTGCTATGCAGTAATAGTTTCTTTTGGTTTCATTTGTATTAATTTAGGGGTAGCTTGTTGCTTTGTTGATTTTCTTCATTGGGATGAACTGGAAGCTTAATAAATTTGGGCGCATAGCCGATGGTGGAGAAGTACAGTAGGTACTCGGAAGGTATGCAACGTTGAAAAATCTATTTTTATTACATTTTTTTGTAAGTAATCGTTGGATGTTCTATTGCAATTGAAGATTCCATAATTGATAGGATGAAAATGTCGTCACGTTGCAAAAGGTCCTCGCTGAAATCTCTCGGGAGTGTTTTCCCCGGCGATGGTTTGACACGTGATCTTCCTACCTCGTTCGTGCTTCTCTAGATTTCGCTCTACCATTAGGTACGCCGTAGTTTCTTTGTCCCATGCCACGAACTCAGTGCGCGTTCGTGTTTGAAATTTTTTCATCAACTCACCGGCAGTCATGAGTCTTCTTGTCCTGGCTGTTCCCGCCGATGCAAATGCCCTGGAGGAATAAGAACTGAAGGGAAAAGTGTGGTAGGCCATCAAGACGTCGGTGAGGAACAAGGAAGAAAGAGCCTTGCGGGCTTAAGGGTCCATTCTGCAGCTCAAGGAATAAAGCGAATCTATTTTTTACTGGATTATTTTACATTTACCATATCTTTGCCCTACGATCGTTGAAGAACAAGTCTTGATCTTGAAAGCAAGTCAGGGAATAATTGTAACAATAAAAGGACGTACTTTTCAAAGATATATTCTAAAGATGAGAACTTTTTGCGCACGATATAGTCTTGGGAAGAATATTCCTCGATGCAGAACGATGGATGAGAAAAGGATCTCGAGCCAGTTCAGCTACTGCCCTACGTAATTACCACAGGAGTCGGCATTATTCTAGCGTGAAATAGTTCAAGACTACAACATGATTTAGCGTCATTCGTTTCTCCGACGATATCTTGGTAGTACCTCATGTTCCAGTCAGTCATTCCGTTCATTACTTCGAATATTTTCTCATCATCTACCCAAGCATCACGGGTCCAGGGTGGCGAGCCACGATGGATATGCTCTGTAAGTATATTACACAGTCCATCAGGGCGAGATGATTCTCTATCATTAAACTCACGGTCCATGCGGCGTTGCAAACGATTGTCATTTTTCATTCTTCAAGGGATAAGAGCAATTGAAATTTCATATGATCACCAGCTCAATACTTTAATACATCCAGAAATGTAGAGTCTTGTGTAAGTGTATGTATGTATGTATGTATGTACCATCTCATCCCGCAAATATACCTTACGGCGATACTATAAATCCTATCTGCAGTCCATTTTCATCTTACATCATCATGCGTTTAAAGTCTCTCTAAGACCTGAACGTGATATCAGGTTTGTCCTTGATGTAAAATTTTTTTTGACATTGACCTCTAGATCGGATAAACTGAATAAGTTTTAGAGGGGATAAAGATAGAACTCCTAGCTCTGCAAAGCTTTCGCGTGTCAACTAGTATTACGTTCACGGACGGCTGACATCAGGAGGATCAGAATACTGGGGTGGTTAGGGATGAGATGTTTCGTGTCTGTTATTCGAAGAATTCTTTGCAGATTGGTGGTTAGAGAAAAGTAACCAACCAAGTCTCACATTGAGGCGTTGTTACGGCCATGTATATACCTACCTACGTCCCACCAGGTGGTCGTTGACGCTGATGTTTCTCAGTAATCCCTGGACTCCGTGCTCTATTCAGCTTCCTACTCTTCTAGCCCCTTTATCCCATGATGAAGTAAGAAATGACGATAAAGGTCGACCACGTGTGTGTCCGTGTGTATATGTGTGTGATAGAGAGAAAGAGAGAGGACGGAATTTATTGTACCTTGGGAATTTATTCCCCAAGGAAGCACACACGCGAATTCATAACACGTTATGTATGTATATGTATCTAGATCCGACACATCTCTGACATTTTTATTTTAATAAGAACCAACTTAATTGTTTTAGAACTTTAAACGTCTGATCAAGCTTTGGCTAATGACTGGAAATGATAAAAGTACGTTATCTTGTATTTAACGATTTGTATTTGTCACTTTAATCTAATTATTCTTAAACGTAGCATGACGCTATCATAGCTAGCTACATGCACTGTAATGGGTAATCAAGTGATTACTGTAACCATCACGCTTTTAACCATAACGGTTGTACGATTACTGTAACACGCAGCACAAAAAACTATCAACCGGAGACAAGAAGATCGAGCACCAAAATAATACTTTTTAATATTTCTTTCCACTTTCTTCAAGAACCTTTGTACCAGCTTTGGTATTGAATTGATTATCCACAGAGGTATGACGTTACCAGACGAAAGATGAATACCAAAAACTAAATAAAAAGATTGCTTAGACACGTTATCGATGAATATGGACAAAAAAAATACCGTGTCCATTATCATCTAAAAACGTTTCAATTAAGTAGCAATAATGGGCTCGGTACGTGTCACGATCTCTATGAAACCAGTCGTGCGTCCCGACGCCTCTCAATTCAATCACTACTTATTAAACAAGTCACCATGATACAAACGATCCTTTGTTTAGCTCAGTTCTTTGCCCTATTGTGGTTTGGCCCTATCACCTTGCTCCTCAATTACATCTTCGCCTCGAGAAAGTCCTGTTACCTAAACCTCTCTTGTTGTAACACCTGGTGAAGTAAGCGAGGATTCGTTTGTCCCCAACCACCGAGATCCTGCGGCCAGATCACCGTAATTGTGTGTTTAAATCTTTTTGCATCTTGCGGCTAGATATTCAACTTTGTGGCAGTTTCTGGACCATAATGTATATATTTAACGGCAATGTGGATTATAATTTGGATAACAATTGTACATATTCACGACTGATTCGACAGTGTCTGCAAAGAGATCGTACAAATCTTAGATAATTTCGAGACCAATTTAACGAGAAAAATCAATAAAAAAGATAATCGAACGCCCACCATAGAAGAAAGGGACATTTTTTTCTTTCAATTCCGAGAAGGTAATGAGTAATTTTCTTTCCGTAGTAAAAATATCTTGTCATCTCTTCATATTTTTTTATCCACGAATGAAGATATCTTCGTCGTAACTATGAGCATACTTTTTGCTTATAAACTTTCGGGTGTCTTGATATATAGTGGCGCTGAAGTTGAGGACGAACTTCTTACCTCACTTTATATACCTCGTTTGAAACTCAGGAACATTTTTTGATGGATGTCGGACTAATAGGCATCCGGTAGTTTGAGATTTGATGAGTAAATCTTAAAATAATCGACTAATTTTCCTGTCAACTTAAAACAGAATAATCTTGCCATTCGCCTGTGTCAAGCTTTGAAGTTATTCGAGTTTCTTGAACTTTTGCTCATGAACAAATATCCGAACTAAATTTACGTGACGGCTGAAACTAATCGAACGAATGCGTGCACGCATATGCACAACATCACGTACGCTGTATGTATGCACCCTGTTGGGTCCCAAATGAGCATTGCCAGTCCTCGTGAATTTGTTATGGGCCTTTCGAGGCGGTTGGACTACGAACGGTGCAGACCAAGTCCAATTGATTCCCATATTACCTTTTTTTAATCGATTTTAAATTTGTGTATGCATTATCGTCGATGTTACACCTGTAATTTCAGATACCTTAGGAACGTTTTAGTTTCTTGTTACGTTTCATTATACTAATATGCTAGATTAGCCGTAATGAATTACGAAAATTTGCGTTTCATTCTTCGTCGTTCATTACTCGTTTCGCACGAGGACCGATGATCATAACTGATCGCGATCCGTAGTGAGATCGGTATGAAAAGTGATTTATTTATTTGATTTCGTATTAGCCGTGGAGTTTGGTTCACACCAGTAATCTGAATTATTCTCTTTTTTTTTTTTTTTTTAATTTATTTTAATTTTTTTTTGTTTTTCGTTTTCTTTTTTTTCATCGCCAAACGATTCCCAGAGACCTAGCCGGTGTTCAGGACTTGTAGGTTTTAATTGCTATTCCGCACGTCTGACTTTGCTAGTCATTTGTATTCCCAGAGACTCTTGGTGCCTGTCAGCGATGCGGTCGCTTGTCGAGCGGAGCAACAGGTTGTCTTATCTCTTCGGACAGTGGCCAACCTCTTTAAGGCTTGATTTTATTTTTATCTTTTCCGCAAGCCTTTGACTCTTCTTCTTCTTCTTCTTCTTCTTCTGCAGCAGCTATACACCGGGACATTGCGCTCCGCTAGGTCTATTGTACCGATGAACGAAAAAAATAATATAAAATAAAATATAATATAAAATAAGTAAAAAATTTCAACGACCGCAGCCATCCTCTCTTACTCCTAGACTATAAACCTGTCAGTATGAGGCTCACCACAAGGATCAAATTTAACCGCGTTATTTTGGTAGATACATCATATTATTCCAAATTATGCAGAAATTCAGCGTAAATTAGTTTTTTTTTTTTTTGTTTTTTTTTTTCATCTTTCTGTTTTTTCTTTTTAAACAAAGGTACCGTAATTTTTTTAAGAGTATGTAAAGTTTGTTAACTGTATAGGATCACGTCATCAACTATATTTTAGCATAAGTCAATATACCTACGATTTCAATAATTCAGTTTAAATATCATATATGAGCTAATACTGTTTAGCGAGTGATGACATATCGGTGAAATAAAAGTTTTATGTCAAGGGAGCACGTGCCTCTCTATAAAGGATATAAGTTCATGATAATTCAGAGTCCAAATAAAAGCATACCGTTAGTCTGATGTCACCGACTATGCTTTAATTAAACTACAATTCAAATTAGTATAATTTTTTAACTATACATATACAAACCAGCTGATACAAAGAAATTTATCAATACATTGCAAAAATTCGAATATATACTACGCGCCGGATTTCTCAGGAACCAGTCATCGGATTAAGCTGAAATTTGAACCACATTAAAATAGTATGTATGCCAGGTTGTTAAAATAACGAACCAGATTTCTGATTGAAAGCTGATCAAGATCGGTCAATTATCCGTTCCTAAGATATCGTGAACGCAATTTTCAGAAACATGATTTTTCCGGAACTATATTTTGACTATCTTCAAGTATATGTATAAAATCAGGAAGTTAAATAAATAAAGAAGAACGTTCGCAATATATTTAAGGTGAAGACGTCATCGAGCATGTATGTAACAACTTCGTCACTCCTAATGCATAATATTGTGATTATGACCGGGTCCGACATTGCGTAAGTGATATATGACGTGAAACATCGTTCAATTATTTGAGACGACGTCAAGTTGAATAGTTTTAGGCGGCCATCGTATGATTTACCGTTACTCACGACCTTTCGATCCGTTCTGTATCCATTGACACAAATACCTTAACTCCGTGGCAAAAATATGGTATAAAACAAATGAGTCTTGGTTCTATATTATATACCTACCATTCGATATCTCTAACTATTATTATTCGATGTAACTGAAACTATTCAAGATCAGTTCAAGACCAAGTTATTATACATATACATATAGTAATAGCTATGACCGAGTTTACGTATACTTATAATAGTCCCGCATTTAGCTCTCTCGCCATGACCCCCGTTTCTAATAAATTTCAATCATTAATTCCGACGTGACCTGGAAGTACATAGGCGAGAATACTACCGTACGTACAGCCACAAGTATTTACCTACTGCTATATTTATAGTTTCATAAAGTCTATATAATATTCTTGACATACATATCCATCAAATTTTTTATTTATTTTTTTTTTTTCATCAACATTAAAATGAAAAGTTTTAATGAAAATATAAGTGAGAGAAAAAAAAATTTCCTATATTTAGTTCAAAGTAAAATTTCTGCAGTATAAATATATTATATAGTTATCAAGAATTTTCTACGAATTTCATACCGAACAAATATTTCTAATACCAAGTTATATAGGATCCAAAAATTTTACCGACGTTAACAAAGAGGATTTATTTATTTTTTCTTATTTTTAGATCACTCGGACCGTGAAGGAAGCCCCCGTTATTGGAAGGGCCTTTTTTATGATATAATCGATCCAGTTACACGTGCCGTAAAAATGTTTTTTTTTTTTTTTTAGATTTTTTTTTCTGTACTTTATACGTTCACCGCCCAGATTACACCAAGAATAACATCTCGTAATAATTTCTCCACGGTAACAGTATAGATTGTTATTTTAATTGAGATCCAGATTTAATTATTTCAACCTACGTCAGAACCCGTAGGGTATATATTTTTTCTATTTTTCTTCTTTTATTTTCAGTGATGGTATATGGCTTCTTTTATGCAAACGAATTTTTCACGATTCACCATCACAATTTTCGGTTATATTTATAAAAGGTCAATTGGATGAATTAATTCAGTTCATCGTTAACCAAAGCGATTAGAATAATCGATATTTTATTTTGAATCAAGTATGTATTGCTGCAGGTCTATAGTCACGGACAGTCAATTGGCTGGTTTGCCAAACTGGTAAATGTACCAATTGGTTAACGGTTTCCGATGGCCTAATTGATTCAACGCGTTCTAATCCGATGCTCTGTTGCTTCGTAACTTCCGGGCTACAAATCCCCGGCTCTAATATCCTGACAAATTATTAACGAATTTGTATATATATATACATATTATTTGAATTCTGATTAGGTATCTGGGTCATATTTTGAATCAACAAATTCCACAGTATAATATTTAGGTATATATATTTAATTAAGAATTAATTAGTAATACGTATTGCTTTTATGAAATAAACCAGTCGATGAGAGAAATAATACGAATATTAATTGCCGGTAAAATTAACAATTAATCATAAAAAAAAAAAAAAAACTTCGAAGATAATAAACTGCGTGTTCGGAATTAATTGATGAAATGAGCAGTAACTTAAGAAAAAAAAAGAAATAATTTAACAAAGCATACATTAGCATTTCACAACGGAACTTATAATACTGTTGTGTCTTAATTACATATGTACACAGCCTTAAGCCATTTCTTTTCGTTTATCTCTGACAATCGATCGTTGACACGTCTGACTCAGCGTAATACAAAACATGATTAGAGGTGGTGTTAGTGAATGAATCGTATGAATGACTCTTTGATCGTATGTATATATTTAAACACTGAATTCCGAATCAGTTTTGTCATGAATTTCAGAGCCCGTATCTATCTAATGATCGAACGAAACCAGGAAACAAAACTAGGTTTGACCTGGATTCAAATAAACATTAAAATAAGTCATTAAAGTTGGAAATAACAGATGTATGTATGTACAGGTAGCTCAGATTAAAACAAGATCTGATCGATTGGGTTTTAGAAAAATTAACCGTGCAAATTAAAGTGTACTTTAGACAGTATAATTATCGGAACTTTGTACTCAAGAAAGTTTTTTTTTTTTCAATTTTTAGATTAATTTTTCAAACTTTAGGAATTTTTTTAGTCAAATAATTACTTGTTATTTTATTTATTTATTTTTTTTTTTTATATATAAAGTTTTTCTAGGTCGTGGAGTAGCTACAGATTATAAATAATCGAATGATCTGAGTAAATTCATGCAACGGCAGTGCTCATTTTATTTGTATTTATTTATTTTCTTTTTTTTGTGTCTTTTTGTATTTTATTTATTTTTTTTTATCTCTCGGTATGTAGCGAACTCGCACGTACTCGAGTGCCTACCTAAGTAACGGGTGTTGTTCGAAGTGTTAGCGCCAAGCTCTCGCGAGCATGGTTACCGTTGCGTGGTCCACAAACTGTTGCGATCCCACTACTAGCCCACCTTCGTCATTTTTCTCTCTTTCTCTTTCATGATTGTATTTTTCAACGCTTAAATCTACCTTATAAACACACAGACTTTTATATACACATACGATAATTTTGTGGTTCTTGAAGAAGAAGAAAAAAAAGAAAATAAAAAAAACTAGTCGAGGCGAATATATAATTTGGATCTGGTGCTACCGGATATCCCGTTGTTATATATATAACCACTACGATAATCTTCGATCAAGAAATACTTTCGTGTTAAAATTCGTCTCGGCGTTTATAGTTATCGTCAGGGTCTATTACCTCAATTGCGAAAACTAGTTCCTGATCATTATTCGAAAATTCCCGTTTTAAAATTGTAAATTTTAGCAAAATATAACCGCGAAAACCGGGTTATCTGGTTAATTTTAACTCCAGGTTGAATGAATTATCATAGTTTCGCGTGAACAGATATACTGTCAGTATGTATAGTACCGGTTGACTGTCGTTTCATTCTTCCTTTCGAATTGGTAACGAGAAAATTTTAATGAATTAAGTATATTAAGTTTATTATTAGTATATCCCTCTGTTTATTTATAAATGCGTAAACAAACTATATACTTAAGTAAGTCACATATATATATAGGTACTTGTAGCAAAATAAAATAATTAAAACTGCAGCGCATGGTTAATATAACATTATAATTACAACCAGCTGCAGCATTTATAATTAACTATACAAACGAGTATTCTCCCATCAACTTCTACGATACATATAAAAAGATGGTTAGATGATTTATTTATGCATCACTTCGCACTTTGCATATACCGGCGCCTATATGTATGTATGTACATACATACATATAACGTTGTATAATATTTGTATTTGTCGGATGTATTATATGTATAGGTACGTATATATGTATATATACGTGTCCAAATTACAATTCTAAAATTACACAGGTATATGTGCGTGTGTATACTTGCCTATAATAAATACCCATAAGCTATTGCCTCCGGTAAATTATGGGATGAAATAAAGTACCAGTTTTACGACACATGTCAAATATATATATATATATATATATACACATACCATATACATGGTGTACACCCATTTCTGGTAATTAATAAAACTGTTCAAATATTCTTTGACACCTTTAGTTCTGACCCCAAATATCATCAAAATAGTGAATGTTTTTTTTTTTATTTTTATTTTTTCTCATTTGAGATGTTTCAAAAACGCCATTTTTCCAATTTTTTAAAAATAAATTCACAGTAATTTTGTGATAAGAAAACGATCATTTTAAGACCAGAACGTTGGTGGGATTTCAGTTATTTCTATTTTTTTTTTTTGCCAGAAGGATTTCAATATCTCGTATCAATAATTTCAACAAAAAGAAAAATTCTTAGTTGTAGAAATTGGTTTCTCTTCAAATTAT
The DNA here is from genome assembly GCA_963924015.1 of Macrophya annulata. Taxonomy (NCBI): domain Eukaryota; kingdom Metazoa; phylum Arthropoda; class Insecta; order Hymenoptera; family Tenthredinidae; genus Macrophya; species Macrophya annulata. The sequence goes on from OZ001259.1 coordinate 17,704,385, forward strand.
TGAAATAAAGTATTGAAATTGATTTGACTAAGAAACAAAAAAATGGGCAAAAGCCGTAATCCCATTAGGTACCGTTTTGATCCTAAAACTAAAAGTTGTTTGTCTTAGAATTTGTGTGAATTTTTTTTTTGTTTTAAATTATAAAAATGACGTTTTTGGCCATATAAATTGAATAATTTTGATAAATATTACAAACAAACTTTTTTGTCATTTTTGAGATGAAGTGTAAAAAAGGTGGGTGACTTCGCATGGAAAGACCGATATATAAAATCCGTTAGAACAATTTGTGTATTCCGTGAGTGGATAAATTTAACCTACGTATTTATGTACATACGTATATGTATGTGCGTGTACCTAACCGTATATCGATAATTATGTACTTTTTGGTAGATAATTATTTCTAAACGCTAGATGATTTATGGTTCCATTCGTTACACTGTAGGTACAGCAGACTTGCGTTATATACGTTTACAGGTAGTATATACCTACGTATAAGTACATAACTACCTATCCTATACAATATGTAGAAAAGAAGCCAGAGGCTTGCATATATATCCTAAGATCGGAAGAACATCCCGTCATCTCGTATCCTCTTTGTATCGCCTCAGAGCAACGGTAATACATTAAGAATTGCCACATGGATAAACACCTTCAGCTATGTATGTATATCCACTACGGGTTGATATTATCTTGATTCGTAAGTATAGATAGGAGGATTATAGATACGCCACCGGGGACAAACAGACGGTCGATTTATTTCACGCCTTCGTGTAAATCTAATCGTAGTTGTTACTAAATCATGTAATTATTAAAGACATTTGATTGACACGGAGTGAACAGCTATTCGATTTATAAATGGATTGATTTTCCCTCGATTTAACTTGTCAGCGATTCAATTTGTTCCAAATTATATTATAACTAGGTATATATTCGCGATGGTGTTACATACGATGAAAATTTCAAATTCTTATAATTTCTCAATTTATCGATGATGACAGACTCACTAGCCGTGCTATAAACTTCCATGTATTGCCTGAAGGCTGGTTTTTATGTTAATCAATAAAGCTTGTTACAGGTATACATTTTTATAGAAAAAATTGAGTCTTTTTTTCTTTATTTTATGCAGACTTAATTTATTTCACTTCGGGATGGGATGATTGTAACTTAATCTCAGGTAAAGACGTTTCGACGGTTTATAATAATGAAACTTTTTTAATTGAGATAAACCTCGCGAGCAATTAAGTTCATAACAGCTATATTAAACAAAAAACAAAATGTAATTAATAATTATATGCGTTTGAAAGAAACAAAAAATGAAAACAAAAAGAAAATAATTACAAATTAAAAGAATTATATGAAACCGGCGAAAAGTTATAAAGAGAGAAAAAAAAATAAAAAAATTCTAAATCATAAATTTTCAATATCGAAAATTCTTCTAGTGATATTTTTGCAAACCCCTATTTGTCTAGCGATTGTAAACCGCGAAACTGTAATTTTAATGGCACCCACATTCAATCATTCGTATATTTTATTATACGGCAGGTGTGTTAAAAGTACGTGACCTAAAAAGACAGAATAGAGAAAAGTCGTCAACCATATAGCGGAGGTTCGAGCTATAATAGGTATATGGTATTATACGAGCAAGATTTGCAAAAAGTAAAATGAAAATAAATAAATAAAAAAATCACATTTTTCATCTCTCACGTTCTACACTATGGGATTAAAAAGGGACTGTTGAATGATGCCCTTGGACCGTATTAATAGCAAACTGCTACTCGACTCGAGTAAAGTCGATTTTGCCGACTAAGGCTAGTTGAATGCGCGTTTCTCTACGGACGTGGAGCTGTGCTTCTAAGGGGTCAACGCCCAGGCGGTGAGGCGCCGAAGATCCTCACCAAGCGTCCAGCCGCGCTCGACCACTAGCAACTGCAGCCGCTAGTGGGGCAGGTCGGAACACATTGGTAACTCTACCGTCAGAGTATCAAATTTTCGGAAGTATGAGGGAGAATTTTGACCAGGAGACAAAGCCACGTTTTTTATTTTTCCATTTTTTTTTTCTTCTTTCTTTTATTCACGCATTTACCAAATTCAAATTGTGTCTGAAAATTTTTTCAAACGTCAATAAAACCAGATATAATTTTATTGCAAGCGTTTTATCGATTCTTGGAATAATTTTGTTAATAATTTTGTTGAATTTGATAATATTTTTTTTTTGTTTCGTTTTGTTTTTTAAAATTATTAAGCGTGGATTTGCGCAGCGCACCCGATAATTCAAATTAGTTATGGAGTACCGAGTAGATAAATCCGAGTATATATGCGTGATGCTGTAGTAATATACCGAATACCTAATAAGAATTACGTTTTAGACTTGTTCGTGCGTTCAAGTCTCTCGATTTTAAAATATAACCGTTCCCTTATAGTAACAGCTTATTAGAATGTTAGTGTTAATTAATTCCTGTCTAGCCTTTGAGATCGGATTTGATTTTTTTTTTCTGTTTTTTTGTTTATATATTTTGTAGGAACTTTTTTAATCGCTTCGGGCTTTCGGCATTTTAATTCCTCGACCGAGTTTTTGGAATTATTTTAAAAAATTTCAAATATCATACAAGCTCATAATATACGTTGTAATGATCCGAAACATAATCACAACCGGATTATAGATGAGAGTAAAATTTTTATACTACGGTAGAGAATATAAATTATTAGCTTTAAAAAGTTCAACTAAATTTGTTTGAAAAAAAAAAAAAAGAAAAATTCGTATTTTGAATATCGTTCATTTGATAGAAAATAAAGAATATTTATAGTTGGATAGAAAAATTTTTCTCGGTGTAATCTTGCGATTATAAAAAAAAGGGGGTTTCTTTTTCTAAAATTTTTACTTTTCACTTTTTTTTCTTCTTTTCTATTTCTTTTCTTTTATTGTTTATTTTTTTGTCTTTTGTTTTCTCGTTTTTACGACGGGCTGAGTATACGCTACAGACATCAGTACGAAGTTACCCAACAGCCAACTTGACGGCCCTGACTTTGAACCGCGCTATCTCAACCGTGGGAATTATACAAGAGCACTATGTCTATACTATTTACAGAGTTGGGTCTACTACGATATTCAAAAAAAAAAAAAAATAAAAAAAACCTAAGAAGAAAGAAAAGAAACAGCTCAGGGAAGATCTCGGCATATAATTAATCGCTCTAGCAATAATATCTTTCGAAAGTAGATACGTTTTGAACTTCTATGTATATCCTCTTTCATTTGTTTCAATATAGAAGAAAGTAATAAGCGTCTATAAAATTTTCATATTTTTTCTCTTCAATTTTCAAGTCTTTATCAATTTTTCATAAAACAAAAAAAAAAAAGAAATTGTGTATAGGTATTTTCGTTCATCGATTAAATGACGTCATTAAATCATAAAATTCATTGAACATTCATATGATTGCATAATTACTATATAACGTCAATATTAATACTCGGCATTATAACGCCGTACCTATACGTGTTAAATACCAAATTATTAGCCAATTAATTTCCGAGGAATTAAACAAATATTACTAAATTAATTTCGTGTTATCTTCCTTCATAGATTGCATCGTATGAATAAGTAATTTGAAATTGTGTATTTTGAATAAAAATATCATGAAATATGATAAACGAAACGAAAATTTTACCGGAATATGATTCGGTTTTATTAATTTCTTCTGTCAAAAATGAGGGATGAATTCAAATTTGTATTTTGTATTTTTTATTTTTATACCTAAAGCCAAAGGAAGGAGATAAAAACTCATAATGAAAAAAATGAAAATTAAAAAATAAAAAATGAATAAGATTTTGCACAGATTAAACACGTACCTTTAAACAATCACTGGTACCAACTCGAGGTCAACTTGAGGACACCTTTGGATCAACTTGATTCACTTCCACTTTATTCTACCGGGAAACTAAAACTAAATTTTAAAACTTTGACGGTTGGATTAATTCGTTTCGACCTTGCACGCACACTTTTTTGAAAATCAAATGAAATATCTTGAGCGCTGGGCTGCCGCGACAGCTCTGTCTTGGAGGCCACGGGCAGCCGTGACTTTATAAACCAAGGTAGCCTCTCCATCGAGTTCCCCGTCTAAAAGAGCTACGCTATTGGTTCTCAGTTTCCAAAGAAAGTCTCGTATTGGAAGCTCGGCTAGCGGTACCGTATCGCGTTATATACACGTACGCGTACCTACTCGGATCCTTCGGATCTGCTTCGATGTTTCCGCGACTCTTCGCCGAGTACCAACGGCTAGTTACTCTGTGTAATTAGGGAAGAGTGACACGTTACCGTTTTATCTATTTTTCTCCTTATCTTATTCGCCTCAATTATATTTTAAACTCTTCCTCTCTCATTGCAGGGCTTCATTTTTTTCGCTTCAATGTAGATATAGATATAGATAAAAATTATTACATTTCAAGAGTTTCTCCTCCACCCTTCTCGCTTTAATATGGGTATACCATCTTGGCCCGCAGACCCAAGGAACGGCTCTTCTGTCATGTGTATAAATAACCTAACCTAAATTAATGAGTCTCGGCTAATCTTCCGGGATTAAATGCCGCTACCTTATAACGGAAACCAACTCTCTTCTTCGTTGATCAAAAGAAAACCATATTAACGATCAATATTATTTTTTTATTCATTTATTTTTCTACACTCGGCATCTGCAGAGATTAAGGTTTTTCTATAAAATCGAAGCCTATAAAGCCCGCGTCCTCATTAAACGTTTGATAAATATATTAAAAAGTTAATTAAGTCCTGTAAGACACGCGCTGGATGATTATTATACAATTCGACGTCTGCATATTTCGTGTTCATCGATGATGATTTTTATTTTTATACATATACTCATCATCTTCTCTTCCGCAGGTATAAAGATTTCGAGAAAGAAAATTCACCGTTTAATGACTTTATCAAGGACGCCTTGATCAACGTAGGCAGTTAATATACTGTACATCGATGAGTATAAGATAAAAAATAAACAACAAAGCCATTTCTCGTCACGGTATTATAGTTCAAATGACTATTTGTCTATAGTTAAGTGTTACTAATCTCATTTCTGTGATAAATTGTTATATTCTTCAATATAACTGTTACAGCTATATACCAATTTCATTCATTAAGTAACTTATTTATTTAATTACACATTTTAAAGTTAAAAAAATCTACACTTGTACATTTTGTTTCTCGTATCCGCATCATTCACGTAATAATTCTATCGTTTAACAATACGGTTGTACAATTGTAATATTATTCATAAAAAAATTTAATTAGCTTCTTAAGAATTTGGCGGTGGGAATTATTCGTTATATATTTTTTTTCTACCTGCTTCACTTGCTCAAGATATAGTCAAGACCTTAGCTCTCCGGTATGGGAATCAAGGACCGTGATAAGCCAATTCAAATGAACGTCAAGATCAGTGCAGTGAAGCAGCTTTCTGAATTCGATAATTCGCAACACTGCAGAATTATGCTATATGAGGATTCAAATTGAAATGGAACACTGTACGAAACACCTCCGCAAAACGCTTTAACGTCGTAACACCAGATACTCAGTGAACTGTGAAAGGCTGAGAAGATGTGTAACTAGGATATTGGAGTGGAATGTGAACCTGATCTCAATAAAGTTTGAACTTGAAACAAATCACGTTGTATGTAATTCAGGGTTAACGTGATTAGCGTATTTGATTTTTAAAATAGAAAAGAAATTTAACGATTGCTAAAAATTATTATAACGTTAATTTAACGAAGATATCGTTTCAGAAAAATTTTATGAAGAATAGTTTCTCCACAAGCCACAGCTGAGATTTGAAATCCTACATTTGTTTTTTTTTTTGTTTTTGTTTTTTTGAAAAGTACATAAAATTGGTTTGGAAAAGGCGAACCGGGATTTTGATAACGATACTTCAGCCTCAAGGTGCGACATTCCATCTCACTGAGGCTTACTTTAGCTGAATTTCTTTGGGCGGTTTTTGGATATGATAAGGTAAGAATTCTGAGACCTTTGGGGCAGCTGATTTTTTATAATAAGAATATTTATAATAATTTTAAAAATTTTTAGTTTTAGTATTAAGAATACCTTCGAATTGTCGAAGTTTTGCTAAAACTTGAACTGCCTTTCATGTCGTCGGTTTTTAATCAGTAAAGATAAATATTGTACCGTTTTAATCACAGTGCTAACACACGCGATGCATTTTTTTTTTTTTCTTTTTACCTCAGCTGTGGTTATGCGGAGGTTTAAGAGTTCATTTCTTTTCTCCATATTTTCGTTCAGCTAGGATCTCTTGGTTTCAGTAAAATTATACTACCGAGGTAGGTATATACGAAGAAGAAGTTTAGCAAACTTTTTCCACTTCAATATTAGCGCGCAGGTTGATGGCGGAGCAATGATATGCAATGTATAGGCATACACGAGTATCATAGTGAAGTTTCGACATCGACAAGTCAGCGAAAATAATCAGCCTCGAAATTAAAGAAATTATATGAATTGGAGTTTTTAACATTTGTCGAAAAATCATCGGACTTCATTTCTTTTAAAAACTGTAAAACCACGACGAACTTTAAAGTGCAATTTGCCAAGTTGAAAATTTTTCACGATTCATCATATGCTCGGATTCATAAAAGTACGAATATCAGACTGAACGGAGAACAAAATGGACTGAGTCTCCTCAATGACTGCGTGTGAATAAATGGAGACTAGAATAGAGATAGTCAATTAACAAGACCTTGAAAACAAGGGGAAAACTTAGACTTGAACGCCCTTTAGTTAATGCGTTTAAACTCGTTAGCAGAACCGGATGAATACCAAAGGCAAAGAATAATAATGATTTCTCGGTATTCTTATTGAATTTGAATCTTCGTGATTGAATTCGAATCGATAGACGACTCGCAGTTCACTGAACGTAGGTATAGTGTATGTAATGGATGTAGTAGAAGGTTGGAACCTATTGTTAACTTTAATCGATAAAATAAATGAAGAGTTTGAAATTGAATTTTCGACCGATCCTCAAGTTCCGTCTTTTTTTTTTTTTTTTTTCTTATTTTTCGTTTTATTTATTTGTTACTTTACCTGACTGTTCTATTAATATAACCTTCTATTTCGAAATGAATTGTGAAAGAAATAAATTACGTATTCCTGATCTAAAGCAACGTCTTTGAACTTCAAAAAACTATCATTCCTTCGCTGAATATCAGTAATCTATCAATGTAATGACTGGCAATTACTTGTGGAGAAAATTTATGGTACAAGCAAATGAGGCATATACGAGATTTGAAAAAAAAAAGATCTTTGTGCATGAAAGACTGATGTTCAATATCCATGAACTCAAGTTCACTTGTCTCACATCTCGATGAACAAGTAATAACCGAGTTAAGGTGTTTAGAAAATTTTTTTAAATTGTCATAACGATTGAGAATCGTTGCAGAAACAACAGAGGGACATCATCCATCATGGCTGTTGGACATTAGACTATCATTAGGTAACGCTAAGGACACCTTCTCCGGATGGAGGGTCAAAGTAATTCTCCAAGAAAGTTGGGACTGACCACGTACATACGTCTCACGAGTTTCCGCGTTCTCAGTAATTCACGGTTCAATTAAAATATCATATAAAGAAACTGTACGACGTACTCCTTATAGGTATATGAACCTCGTCACAGGGAGATGATCTTAAGGTATATATATATATATATATATATATATATATATATATATGTGTATAACCTACGGTAGGTAGTGATCGCCGGTGATCGTGAGGCGGAAAGGAAACGCTATGCCAGAAGCGTCCGAATTCAGTGTGACCGGTCAGGTTAAGTATCTAACTGTTCCCCCAGACCACCGCTCATGGGTATATACTGTCTGCTTTTTGAATTTAGAATCCCGGTGGAAGGTGGAAGATTGTAAGAGAGATGTGACTGGTAACCGAATTATATGACCGAACCACGAAACGTTTTGGGCTATAAAGAACGTGATCTTTAGCGTTACAAAAACAATTTGGTGGTTGCTGTGGGTAAAAGAATCACGAAATTTTCTGGTTCACTGAATGTTTGGTTATCCTTAAGAGAAAAGCCTCCATTGAAATTACTGAAATTCTCAGACACTTTGTGATGAAACTTTTAGATCGTTTGATTTAAAAAAATTTATGAACAATATGGAAGCAAATCTCACCGTAAGTCATATCCATGCATTTTAACACTACGAAAAGATAAGAAATTCTCTAGTTAACTAAAGAGCGTATTACAATTCCTATATTGATTACAGAGAAGCCAAATTCCGATATCATAATGCTCTTGGAAATTCCTCTTAATCACTATAACTTCTGCGCTGTGCTGATTCGAGGTAAGGCCTTCTTCAAATACAATTTACTCCGTAATCCGGTATAACGTTGTATAACTCACCCTAAGAATCAAAGATTAAGTCAGATTTTGGATAGGAATCAGTGAAATAATTTCGAGCAATGGAATTTACCAGATCCCTTAATCTTACATGAGAAACTATAATGCTCATACGTCAGAGGTTAAAGTTCATCAGTCGGAGAAGCAAATGATGTTCACTATTACGAACTACGTAGATGCACTATGTAGGTATAAACGCGAAGTGCAATCCCTCACAATTTTTCATTGCGATAGTTGGCAGCCAGCACTTAGTTTCGTTTCAACTTCTTATCGCTTACAAAGGTGTTGTAAAAAATGGAAACTTAAGCTCCCGGGTATTTTTCTGGGCATTATACACCGCTCTGTAATTCGTTCGTCAAAGAACACGCATATGTAGTTTGAACTAACGTAAGTATTTCTTGGAGGATTAAATCCTGTTGCACTAACAATGTAAGTAAATCTTCGTTGATTGGTGTTAGCCAGAGGCTGCAGGTAAGGTAATTGACACCTTGACCGGTTTTATATTTTCCACAAATGCCGTGAGATAGACAGAAATGGGACTAGTTTTTGAATGACTTTTTTTTATCACGGGATGAGATTCCGACGTTTAAGTTCCCGGATTTGTTTCCGGAAACAAAACGCTTGGTTTCAAAACCAGACACTCGGAATCATTTCCCTTGGAGGAAAGAGTTATAGGAGCGGTTGTAGAAGCAGATCTTTACATTAATCGGGAATAGCTACAGAGACGTGGAATGTAACGATCGCCTCTAGTTGCTTTATCTTCTTTATAAATACAGGAGGTAAAAAAGCTAAGCGGAAGCTCTCTAGCATCCTGAGGTTAGAGAAGAACATTACGAAGACTAGTGGCTATTCAGTGCGGTCTATTTCTCTGTCCATAGATTTTCTTAGAATTCATTTACTAACGTCATTCATAGTTACAGTATTCAGAATTTTCATCGTAATTCTTATTTGTTAATATATTTATATTATAATTGTTATTCGCTCCTGTAGCCGAGGCATGTTGTTTCAATTCTCTGTAAGGAACAGTCTTTTTCATATTCAGAATATGTATAAAAACTCTGTGAGAGTAGCACGAGCGAACATCAGTTATAAACCGATGCCCGATATGGTTTTTGTTAACGTATTTCAGAACTCTTTCGGCTGTTTTGCTTTAATCAAAGCGTTTTAGGAACAAACGCCCGCGGGTTACTGTATCTCGATTTGCTTTGCCTCGCCCGTCGGTATTCATTTTATCGATAAACTCAATTCGAGGATCGTGTCGATTCTGTGTTGCGGTGAAATAGCCGCTGCCAGCGTTCGTTAACTTGGAGAATGAACTGCCAATAGTTTTTCCTTATATCGCGCTTGGTCAGTCACCGAAGACCCGTGAACGACGTGCAAGAATTGATCGCGCATGTATATTTCTGAACCGTATACATTATACAGCAATGACTTCGGAACTACGAAAAGATTGCGTATCGTACGTAAGCGGAAATAGTTAGAATTAGGATTAATTATTCGAGATCGCCAAGAATTCACTTTTCTTTCACTATGCGATAATCCAAGCTTGTTTAATCGCCTAGTTAATTGTAAGGCTCAAGATCGCGGCAAACAGCTCAAAGGATTCCATTTTTATAAACGACTAGTTCGTGTACTCTCCCACGGCGATCACATCGCCTCTTCACTACAGGAAGCCGTATTTAAGGAGGTAACATACATTTATACCTTTCGAAGAATATATCTAGGAATTTTATGTATGTACATTACCATGTATGGATATTGCGCTCAAAATTTTGACGGCAGAATTTTTATCGAAAATTTTATTCCCAGCTAATATTTGTTTTAATAATATCCAAACTTTCCGATCTAGTCAAGCTTTTGGAGAGAAGTTTTTTATATTTTTTTCCCGTGACCGAGGTTCTGTATTATATCAGTCAGGAATTAAGGTCGAACAGATGATTTTTTTAAATTCAGATATTGCGAATTTCTGAATTACAAAAAGGACTTCGGAGTCGAATGAATGTGACAATTAGCACTATTTTCTATAACGAGCGTAATGAGAAAGTGGAGAAAATAATTCCGATAAGAAATTTCACCTTTAATTTTATCTCAAATATTGTAAGTGCATGAAGTTTAGGGGGACCGGGTTGAAATGCCGGAATTTTAAAAGTTTCAAACAGTAAAAATTCCGAATTTCAATACTTCAGGTTCACAATTTTTAGAAAAAGTATTTCCCCGAGAGTCGAATACAATAACTTAAAGTCGAGAAACACGAAAGGGTAAAATTTCCAACAGTTAAAAATCGGAAAAGCCGAAACTTGAAACTTACGTCAATTTTCGGAGTTCTTGGAGTTTCGGAGTTTTGGACTTTCTGGGTTCTTAGCTGTCTGCATTCCGATCTTTACGAACTGTATCGTTTAAGAAAATCTCAAAATCTCAAACGAAATCTCATATGAATTCGGAATTTCGACCGTTCGGAACTTTCAAAAATTGGAACTAATTAAAATTTCTAAACACGACGAGTTTGTCATCGTGATAAATGCTTATGTTAGATCCTATTACATACATACATTCCCCCTAAGAAGCTCCCTTAGCAAAGCTTGCCATTTCAAGCTCACAGAGGATATCCTATGCGCATGTTTTTTTTCTTCCGTTTTTTGCATCTATATAACCTACCATCACATGGAAAGCGCACTTACTATATATTCTTACTACCAACCCTCATCTCATTGCGTACCTGTTCCCTGCTCCTCCCGCGCGATCTCGTCCTTCCTCGAGGTATAATCACTATATTTTAGTTCTTCGCGGCAGTGTAGCTCTCGGCGCTACGTCCTACCATCTCCTTGGAGGTTCACGGTCGGTCAAGGACTCGTTGCTCGAGTCTCTTCCCGCTCTTCATCTCTCTCTTTCAACCTTAACCGAGCGGGATGCAGTACTGATTTTATTTTCATTTTATTTTTCAGTTCTCTTCTCGTTTCTTCTCGTCCCTGTTTCTTCTTTCATCCTCAGTTCTTCTTCCGAACCTCAGATATTCCAACCTAACCTAACGCAATCCAATGCGACTTGAGGCGAGGCAAGATTTCACGATGCTATATATACTATATATACCTACCCATGTTATATAGATTTACACGAAGCCCTGACGGCCCTCAGCAAATAATATACAGGTACCTCAACGTGTGTAACTAAAAGTCTGCGGATTATTAAGTGAAGCGGTTAATCTTTCGACGAGAAGATTCGTTAGAGGAATATAATTACATGGTGATTAGTTATTAGAGTGTAAATCATAATTTAAAAATCGAGCAAAGGGCATCTGTTTTACAGATCCGTGCAGAGATGTATATCGTGTTTATATTCTTTTTTTTTTCTTTTTTTTTTTTTTTTTTTAATTTTCTTCATTTTAACGACTGTGCTTCGATTCGTAGAATTCATACCATATAATATGTCTGTCCCGGATCGCCTAGACCCATAATTTTACTGCTTTCTCATGGACCACCTCACGCTATTCTTCTCCGGGCGCCTTCCGTTCGTTTATAGGGAAACCATTAAGCCTTGTTTTATAACGTTACCAAGAATCTTTTGAGAAATTCGCTCGAAATAGACACGCACGTCATTATTTTACTCCGTTGTTATAGTATAGAGGTCAAGACTGAATTTAACGACCGAAAGGATATAGGTATATATCTACGTCTATAACTTCGACGTATCAAACAGCACCGCTAGTAAATATCTACTGCACCATGCGATATGAGCTGACCAACAGTTCTAATTTATATATGATCGATTCTTACCCGGAAAGGTATTTACCGCTGCGGTGTCGTAACTAACGGTATAATTCCAGATCTGCTGTATTCATTTTAATTTTTTTTTTTTTTTTTTCTTTTTCTTTTCTTTTATTCGCAACAAGGAACAATAAGAAATTTCAGACCAGATTTGACAAAAAGTTGATTCAAATAAAAGATATATATCTTCGAACGTGTTGGTAGAATTTTTTTTTTTTTTTTTGTTTATACTTTCATCAGAATTCCGAGCACGGTATAATATCTCGCCAAAGAACGTTACAAGTATAATAAATAATATACGAAGAGTCGATATAATATTGATATTAATAAAATTAACAAAACTTCGTATTAATATATAAATAATGAAATTTCTGGATAAAAATAAGAAAAAAAAAAAATTTATCGATATCTATCAACTGCATGGTATATTTTGCGGATGAGTTGACTCGAGGTACGCTCGCAACTGGTTAGCGATGAAGATAATTGACGCACGTCCTACGCACGAGGAGGTAAAGTATACGGTCTAGGAAATAAGGTAGATAGACGTATGCACACGGGATGTCGAAGTTGTCGAAGGAGTCAAGCCTCGCCCTGACCGTGAGAGCGGACAGCGCGGCAAGCTTGCAGCAAAGCCTTCCGGGCTCCAGGAACGAATTACCTTAGCTATAAATAGAAATTTACAAGAACACGTAATCTTTAAACGCATCCGTCCTAGAAAATTCATCTTGAGATCTACTTCCTCAAGATAAATCTGCATGTAGGTGGCTTGAGATTTTTTGTGTAATTCAGATGAGTCATGAGGGTCCTGTGTGATCAATGTCGTACGTTTTACTTCATTCCTAAACTGTTATATGATGCGGGCTAGTATTAGCACACACATCCGTTATGTTTGAATATAGATATAGATAAAATGTGGTCTTACTCCTCTTTCGATATATTTTTTCAACGAAATTTCTTTCTAACAAATATATACGGGATCTGTGGCAAAAAAATATTACGAAATATTTGTGCAGTTTGAAAGATCGAAATGTGCGAAGAGGGATGATACTAAAAAGATTAACGGTTTCGGAGCAGCTATTCGATCAATAGTTCTGCAAATAACTGGCTTTCAGGATTGATCCTGTCTAAAGAAACGGCGGATAATCCTAGCTTGTCACGTACTTGTCTACGTTGACTAAGTTATAAGGGGTTAAAGGTCAGTCCTCGGATTTTCTTCTCTATCTATTCGTCAGACAGACGTTATTGATTAATAAAATTTAAAACAAGAGAAATGAACATAGCAGTTATAAGATAACAGATGATCGAATACCTCCACGTTTCTCATCCTCGATGGATGATCATTTGATTTTCTATCATGATCATGTAACGTGATTCGGTATTAAAAAGGGTCAGCTAATACCCTGTCGTGTTATGATACTGTATACGCGAAGTATCGATACCAATCCATTAAATTTCTTCTAGTAATTATATAGCTCATTGTTTTCCTTCACCTAACTTACAGGCCTATATAGACACAATGAGAAATAATAAAGTTTTGTAAGACAATATCTTGGTATAGAGAGGATAATGTCGTTTCCAATTAAACTCGATGAATTTGCGCATCGGGTTTTATTACAACTGTCATGACAGTTGCTCGGATTATTATATCCTTGACAAATTGTCAGCTAGCTATTTGCGACTCTATCATTTCAGTATCTGGTCTCGGTATGATGGAGACCAGATCTCTAACTACGCTTAGCTGCTCTAAGCGATGGTACGCGATTCAAGATTGACCGTAAGAATCCTCCCTTCAATAGAATGCGGAAGCGGTAGCAATCAAGGCGGAAGTCAATTTTTAAACAAGTAGAAGTGATCTACACTATTCATTATCAGGGGTTATGCATTAACAAATGTTACACAACTCAAAATGTCTGTCTAACAATAAATAGAGTTCACTTCTAAAGTATAACAGAATGACATCACCAGTTAGCGTGATACGCAGAGTATCTTCTCAGATTGGATGACATAACTGTAACTTAAGGGGACGTCGACTTCTGGTTTCTGGTTTGCGTCACGCCTTCGTGCAGCTCGGCGCATCCTTTCTTTCCTCTTCTTCTGTCGCGATGCTCTTTATCTTCTCTTCTCGTTTCTCTTTACACTATTTGTTATTTTTTAATTTCTATTTTTTTTTTTGGATTTTTCACTCTCTCTAAATATAAGAAATTAATTACTGCAATTATTCGAAATTAATTATCTCAAGTTTAAACGAAAATTTTTCACTATATCCTTTCGAAATTTTATTTAATTAATTTCAATCCATATCCTTGGATATAAAGTGTGCAAAACCTCTGCATAAATTCTTGCCCATTGACTAATCAAGCGCAGCGTATGAAAAGATTGATTTGTAAGGGTCTACGACCTCGTTTTCGGAAGTTGTAGGTCTTGCCGAAGACTAGTGCCTTAAGCACGAGGAGTACTGAGGTAGGTGTATCGTTTCAATTTTTTTTTTTTTTCTTCTTTATTTTGTATAAACAAAAAAGAAAAAAAAGAACGATGACTCGAAGGGTGATACACCACAGTCATGAGACTGCAATTATTAAACATTTTATTTTCATTTATGAACAAGCAGGTTACATACCTTCACGTAACAGGTGTAACGGATCGTAAATAATTCATCTTGATTAAATCGATGTTTCTAATTGTATCAATCGTGGTATAAAAGCGATTCAATTTATTCCTATTTTATACTCGGTCATAACGTAACCAACCGCCCACGAGGTATAATACCTACAGATATTATACCAATATAGCAAAAAACCAGACCACTTTATTTCAATTCAGTATAATTCTGCACAGCAATATTATCGGTCAAAAATAATAGATCTTAATTTATCTAAACGTGATGAAGGTGACTTGCTATGGCTTGGTGCCATCTCATTCAGCTACCCTTTCATTGTTTACTATACCGTCGAGTTTGCCACTGAGAATATTCATTCGAGCGTGAATTTATACTTTTTATGTCAGTACCAACACTCTGTCGGATCACTGAGCATTTTTCTAGGTTGTGGGTGCCGCCTTATTAGCCGTGGAATTTGTTGGAGGTTAACTTTTATTCCTTTTGTTTAAGGTGATGATTCGCCATTTGGCGCATGATCGAAAGAAGTAATGGAATGAATTTTAGCAAGATCGAATTGAGTCAGAAGGGGGCAGTTTGTTGCACAGTAAGTCGAGTCTGGATTTGTCAAGGTCAGGACTTTCCTTGAAAGTGATATTTCTGATATTTCTTAAATGTGAAATAGTGGGATATTTTGATAACGTTTGATGATTAAAATAAGGTACTTGCGATTGCTTAACCTAAATATTCTTCGTCTCGTGGAATCATATAAGACAATTAGTAAAGTACAGCAAAAAACGGTACTGTAATTGCAATTAAAGCGATGCGGAAGCAGAGACAGCGAGTGGACACTCGTCACGCTTCATGCCAATTTAACTTGTGTCCATCCACACATCCACGTGTATAACCTACCTACATTCTTGAATTGCGACGCGTGCACCGTCTTCGCCAACGCACAATACACACTAAAGTTTTTTATGCGTTGGTATAGCGTCAACCGCCAATGTGTACCTGTTTGCAAATACATATTCTATCCGGTACACATACACATACTTATAGAGTCATAGATTTTTGCGAAACGGAGTTACCAACACAAACACAAATATATATATATATACGATAGAATAAAACAATGAAAGAATCATCAAGTGGATCGAAGTGCGAGTGAACCGGAAGGAGAAATGTCCAGTGCAAGTTGAACTTGCGACGAAGGTAACAATGCATTACGAAGGTGAGTAATGATATAACCGTCAATTGTTATCTCATTGTCATGGCAAAACCAACTCCAACACACGAAAGAATATATACTTCGCTTGGCACAACGTGCTCTGGTTCTCTCTCATATACTTGTACACGTAGGTATACCATAGGCATAATTTATAAAAGAGAAATGATCTGCAATAGTTTGACAAAATTTTTTTGCAAATTCATTACTTTGTTATATACCTAGGAAATAATCAAAAATGTAAAGCCCAATAATGGGCTCGAGATGTACGAATTTTACGAATAAATTTCACAACTTAGAGCTAAATTATGTGTATATCATGTATTTATATGCAAGGCATAATTTACGTCATGTCAAGGATCCGGGCTCGGGATTCCTGGAGATGTATATATAGGTATATGCATAAAGGATGTATGTATGTACCTACCTTATACTCTTCAGTGGTTAGGGACGTGATTTTGTTGGAGAAAAGCCGTCCCGAAATTTTTCGCATGACGCGAATCACCTTGAATTTACGATATAGAGGTATACGGTTAGAGAGAATCTATTCAAAATGGTAATACCGGGTTATTCTTGGATTTTATTTTATTACATGTCCATCTATTCATACATACTAAAAAAAAAAAATAAAAAAGACAGAAATTGTAACATCTCCAACTTATCATTTTGACTATTTAAAGACGAAAGAAGGTTAACGACTCTACACATTAATACAGACCAAGCAATAAAAGTACAAAATATGTATTTTAAATGATATTAAATTTTCGTTCTTGCCCGATTTTTATTTCCTTCTAGTCTCTGAACAGGAAGAAGCAACTTATCGAGATGATTCGTGGGAGATTACTATGTGTTCGTAAAGTCAGAACCAATCTAATAATAACTTAACGTCTCCATTCGTCGAAGAGATTGGTGTAATCGAACCTTCATCGTAGAATTCAAAATTTTTATTTGATTATATTTAAAGATTGCTTATAAAATTGCTCTGTTATTTAAACTGAACGTAAAATGTAACCATTTAAGATTATCTATGATTAAGATACAGCTGCAGATAGTTTATTATTGAGAAAAATCCATATAGCAACCCTCTAAGTCGTTTGTTAATCTACCAACATCGTTTGCAGCGCATGTACCGTGACTACGTAATATGTATGCTAGAATCGAAGAGTCTTTTTGTTTGCTATTACGGCAAAGTTTGCTCCCTCGTTGAGTAACTTAAATAAACTTGACAAGTAGTTTGCTTCTATGATCAAGTGACTCGAGCTCATACTCATTATTTGTGTTTATATGTACATTAGGCATACCATAGCTTTCTGGTTAGTTTGTTAGTTAGATAGTTAGTTAGTTAGTTAGTTAGTTAGAGTTGAATGGTATGTATTGTACATACTTTCGATGTGCAGAATAGGTTTTAGTACATAGCCAAAAGAAAAGAGTATATAGGTATTGCATCGGAAGTATGAAGCTAATCAACTTCACATTATTAGATGTTAATTACGCCGTTATTTCTTGTCTCATCTGACTATTATACTTACCGCAACTGTTTGAAAGAAAGCATATACATTCTACACTACAACTAATAAGTTATCTTGAGAAAATTCTACCCTTCTTATGTCAGATACATATAACTACACATGCTATGTAGTCTATTGTACGTTAATTACACAAGTTAATGATTAAAAATTCACGCCAATACTTTAACACTTTATATATTACTTATTAAATAATACCGTAAAGAAACCATAGAATTTTCACACACGCATATTTAAGAGCGTACGTACTTCAGACTTCCACATAAATTAACCCATGATCAACTAAGTCATTTATTAATGTGAATTTGATTAACCGTGCGAGCGTAAGGTCCTTCTTGTATTATAGCTGTTGATATGTATACTGTACAATCTAGATTACACTGTATTGTTCATTCACTTTAGAGTAGATGCTTGTCTTTTACGTCATATACGGTTATTGCAGTTGACGATGAAACTTCTTGTTACCTAGAACTAGTAGGACTACGGAAAACAATAAAATGAACATTAGCATCCCATGTGCTTAAGCAAAAACTGTTATGTGTCGATAACTTGGTTGATTAAAGACAAGTGTTGCATCACTTTAAGTAGATAGATATAAGTTCGTAACGTCATGTTGAAGACTTGAACCGGTCAGATTCTTGCGGTAATATTCCAATTGCTTCGATACTTGAAAGGCTGATATAGTTTATTGGACGTAATAACACATCGGAGATAAGGTGCTCTATAAGAAGAGACTGCTATAAATTAATGTATAACACGATACGTTCGTAGATAGGAAAGGTAGATTATTCTTCGCGGTTGAATAGGTGTAAGGAGTTATTGAGGATATCGAACTTTTTAATTTCACCTCTTCACTTGTTTAATGAGGACAAAACTACCGGGTAAAATACGAGAAATTAGTTAATCCAGTATGCATGGGGAGCATTCCAGCTCAACTCAACCAATCATTGACACTCATTTCTTCGAATTTTTGTCGAAAAAACATATGTTAAAGTTCGGATAAAAAAACAATGTTTCTGTAAGCTGCAGGTCTTGCATTCAAACTTTGACCGTGATACAATTTTTATTAAATTCAGACGGCGAACATTTGAAATTTTTGTTGAATATAAATACGAAAACGTAGAGAAAAACGTTGAATACAAAAAACAACCGTTATCTCACGAATTTCTACTGAGATTAATTGCATAATTTTTTAATCACTTTTCGATCTAATGTCGCTCGATAAACGTTGAGAATTTCGATTTTCTCGAATGTTGCCATAACTGATTTGGATGAATTTTTTACACAAAATACTAGATCGAAAAACAAAATTTTCAAGATCTTTACCAAGATACCTGGACCTTTGGTTCCAGAATATGAATTTTATTAAATCCAATATTGTTCAAATTAATTGAAAACGAGTAAGGGGTTGGTTGAAAAATAATATAATTAAAAAAATTAATCAAAAAAATTTTTCGATTGTTCTGAAATGAATCCTCAGAAGCATTATATGGTGATTAGTATACTATCTTGTATTATTCTTAATTCGACAATGTATTTTTAACCAACCCTTCATTCATTTTTGATTGATTTGATCAATATTGCTTTTCGGAAAATTTATATCTCTGGAACTAGAAGTCCAGGCATCTTGGTTAGGCTCTTGAAAATTTTGTCTTTTGATCTAGTATTTTGTGTGAAAAATTCATTCAAATCGATTATGGCGACATTTGAGAAAATCGAAATTCTCGACGTTTATCGAGCAAATTTAGATCGAAAAGTGATTCAAAAATTCTGCAATTAATCTCAGTAGAAATTCGTGAGATAACGGTTGTTTTTTGTATTCAACATTTTTCTCTACGTTTTCGTATTTAGATTCGACAAAAATTTCAAATGTTCGCCGTCTGAATTTAGTAAAAATTGTATCACGGTCAAAGTTTGAATGCAAGACCTGCAGCTTACAGAAACATTGTTTTTTTATCCGAACTTTAACATATGTTTTTTTCGAAAAAAATTCGAAGATATTAGTGTCAATGATTGGTTGAGTTGAGCTGGAATGCCCCATGTACATAAATATCGAACGGGATCTCATCTTGAGACAACAGAAACCAATTTATAAGAATATTTAGAAATTATAGATAAGCTTCTCCTTTATTTATTTATGCGAATTTTCTACTCAACTCGTTTTTTTTTTTTTTTTTTTCTTCTTTTTACGATGATGTATTATAGAAATTGCTTAAAATTATACTGTAGGTCAAGTGTAAAGAATCAATTAAAATTGGTAAAGCAAATTTCTGCACCATGATACATACCCAGGGATTTACACCACGCTTCATTTGTATGGTAATTTTTAATCAAAAAAGTCAATCAATACTGAAAGTGATTAATTTGCTATTGTCAGACCTCGAAATGCGAACTTTTATATCTGATAAATTAATATTCAAAGCTCTGTCTGGGTCTCGAAAGGCTAATTGCCTAATTTTTGTTATTTCGTATCTTATGAGCACTAGCTTGAAGGTTTTAAAAGCGTATATGAATTCTGTTGTTTTTGTAATAAATATATATATTGATTAAATGCTTATACACCATATAACGAACGTACAGTAGCCATGTAACTTATTTAACAAATTGATTTCAGAACAGCATAATTGGCTATCTAACGCGCATCGTTTTAAAATAATTTAATGGTCGAATGAATTTTCGTTGAATAGAATTACGCCGCGACTGGTCAAGCTTTGATTATAAATCTGCAATCTATTAACCGTGTTCATCTAAAAATATATCCACGCTCTAAGGTTCTCGATTGATGTAATTATTTTCTAAGAATTTAAAACTTTTTTTCTTAACAAAGTTTATACGCCTTTTAAAAATCATTTACACGTAAACTGGACCCTGGTATTCCTAAGCTTGTTCAAAAAGGGCAAAAGTAAAGAGCAACAAAAAAAAAAGACAAATAGAAAAAGATTATAAAAAAGGTTGACGACCACTGATCTAGCGGAAGATTCTTCTACTACGGGATAAAAGAAGTTCCCACGAGGGAAAAAGAATGCATGAAACATTTCGATATGTACCTACCTACGTCGAGTTCAGAAGCTAACGAGTCTAGCCTCTCGTTATTATTCTCATAATTGAGAATGTTATGCAACAGGGTAATGATACTCAAGTTTTTGGTAACGAAATTATGTTATTATAAGTTGAAAAAAATTAAAAAAATAAATAAATAAATAATCATGAAGTATAATTGATAAAAATAATATTCCTCGAATTGTCCTTATTATATTCACTATACGTGTATCCTCCATCAAGTTTAAGCTTTGATGATGCTTTTGATTGTTTCTTGATATTTCGAGTTTATTTATATACCTAGTTATTCTTAATTTTCATTCCGTATTAATTTTACGTTGCATAAACGGCATGAAAAAATAGTTACATACTTTACCGAGTAATTGGACGAAGCAGAATTATCTCTATATATTTACGTGATATATTGTCCAATTTTCGCTTGTTAAATAAACTAAATTTAACAAGGTGACGTTACCTTACAATCAGTAACCATCTAACGTAGCCTGAGGATGAATGCGTTAGTAAGTACGTGAACTTGTTATTTGGAAAATATCCCCACCTCTTACTGTTGTAAATATAACCTAAAGGAACCTATACAGAGTTGGAAGTTTACCGAAGTTGAAAATCGCGGTTAAAGTGTAGAGTACCAAAGCGTTCCTTGCGCGCTCTTCTAAGAATGAATGAAAAAGAGACTCAAACGTTTTACACGGATGGGATAATCTCAGAAAACGATTTTACCTTCAGTAAAACTACTACACAGTACGAATAGAAGATCGAGAAAAAGACAATACTGCATCGCGAATTGTAAACTCGTACCTACCTCCATTAGTCACAATTGCACGCGATGCACTGCAGTCTTACTACATCATATACTATATAACGTACCCTGCAACAAATATGGCGAAATACTAGACGCGGAGAAACATAATATCGAAAAAAATTTACAGCAGTTATTCCAGCTTGCCTATTCACATACCAAGATATGTGGTACGAGATCAGTTTTCTTTTTTTTCGAATACCGCTAGCATGGGGTGTGGCAGGTCAGTGGACGCAATGGACCTAACTTGCTTCATTCCCTTAAGAATGTATATGCGTCAGCTGTTTCAAAAACTATCGTTAAATAGTAAAAAATTTTTCCACCAATTTAGGAAATAATCTCGTAATTTTCCACCTTTTTTTTTTTAAGACGTTTCTTGTATCATTTCATTCATTTCCAATATAATGACAGTCGTCTGTCAGGGTAAGCCCAAAGCCACAAATGATTTTGTACGATTCGATGTATGGTTAGCCTTAGTTTATTTAATTCCTTAGATCATGAAGGACGCTTTAATTCTGTCCCAACAATTTACTTTTATAACGTTCTAGAATCTAAATACATGTACAGCTTCACGCTCTTAACGTTCACGGGCTAGTTGTACAGTTATGGATAAGTTATTGTATATGGTAGATCATTAGCGGCTATATAAACAAGCCGTGCATTACCTTATAAAGAGGTTAATCGTGTGCAGATCCCGTGTTGACTATGACCTCCACATTGCAAATGCGGGGTGCAAGGCGCATCTACGCTATTAGGTATAAAGTTTAGTTTAAATGAATTGATACTGCTCGATTAATCTGACCATTACTATAACTTCTCGGAATAATTGGCTCTGACAAAGCATGAAGTAAAATAAAAAGACAAAAAAAAAATTTTCAATTAAATAAAATAAATTTAAGGAATGTAGATGAAAGATTTCTTCAATCCCTGATGATACCACCTTTTGATCGTCAGTAAAACTCAGTTACTGTGTGGTTTTCATTGCCTTACCAATTACGTATCTGGAACACGAACGAACGTTAACGCAAAGGAAACAAGATGCAATAAACAGTGTAATAATAAGAGCGAATTGCAAAAAGCAAATATGTATCTAAATCCTTATGTAGATCACTCGATTGCTGTACAGTTAGGTTGGGGTACGGCTCCAAGCAGCCTTGGCGGGGCGGATAGTCTTTCGCAGGCATAAGAAGGTCGCTTAATATTTACCTGATAATTATAATGAAAAACTTCCTAAGAAAAAAATTACTCACATAGCTACATACACAGATAAAATAAATCTACCGTTTCAACTCTAAGCGTAATTCGTTTTTGTTCTTATTTAAAAAAAAAAAAGAAAGAAAGAAAAAAAATTCCTTTCCAAAAAATCTATAAAATTTCAGAAAAATAAAACAAACTAAAAGAACTGATTGAGTATCATATCACCGATAACAATTAACCAGGTTTAACTTATTATATATCAAATACTATCTTAGAATTCTAAATTTCCATGAGGCTGCACAACGCTGTCACCGTATCAAAATACGTCCAGATAAGACATAACGTAACAAAAAATTCTACTTCTTCCTACATTACTCTAGTGAACTGTATGTCTTGGTTCCACTATGTTATTATGAGATTCTTAATTACAGTTTACGTCCGTTAAAATCACATGCAATGTCAGAGATGACCCGGTCTCCTTTTTCCCGTGTTGGCGAGGACAACTTCTGCCCACGTACCGGCTAGTATATTTACATATCTACCTATATATATATATATATTATATATATACATACATCAGTGTATATGTATATTTAAACAACATATACGCCCACAGATACAGGTAAGGTCGTCGTCAGGCTGGCGCATCGAAGCGTCAGTGCCTGACCTGTGCCTTCTAGAGCCACTTCGTTAACGGTCCCGGTAACCCAAAGGCCTATAAGCAACGCCACCTTATTCACAAATGGTCAAGAGGGTCAAACACTGGGGCACGTATCGATTCCCATAATGGCACCTACGCATTTTACTCAAATATAATTACCTACGCTAATTGCTTATGAAGATACCGTGTATACATACATACGTAGTTCAATCGAGATGAAAAATAAATGAATAATAACTGTACCTGAACATATATATGTAATAAAAACAATTAAAATATGCGAATTAAGCGTTTTAATCGTACGATTACTATCTGAGTTTTATTTGATTACATTAATCGTAGGTCATGGATTCAGATTCATCTATTTATGTACATGGAATCTGGAATACGACATGCGTAGCGGATTATTAGAGCAACGGTGATAAAATCGAGCTTAAAGCCGGATGTTTAACGTTATTATGGAATCGTGTATCGTGTTTGAATGTATAGATATACTGTCAATTATATAGGATTTATGGTGTGCTTAGTTCTATTTGTGAATCTTTCGCGCTTAACCATATCTCGCAGTACATCCACCCACGATATAATAACTGTGCTCTTGTGAGACCCAAACCGTGCACGTATGTTTAGAATTGCACGTATAGCTGTAGGTAATATCGCATGATAAATTTTTTTATATTATAATAGTTTTTTTAATACAGAATTTTTTTTTTTTTGTTTAAAATTAAATATCAAAAAGTTGTTGAAAATTGACGGATTGAACCAACTGCTAGACATAATCGATTCTTCGTATTTAATTTATTTATCGACACAGTATTGAAGCCCTGAGATAAGTCAAGATGTACCCGATATCCGGAGGAAGTGATCGATTAAAGGTGTATTAGAGGCTAACGGTTCATGATTTGACGATAAAAATGAAAATAGTCATAAATCTGTCAGCAAATTCTTCAACGATTCAAGGTAGGTATATATCTATAATAGTTTTCACGTTTAATGAGTTGGCGTGCAGCTGATGGTATAATAACTTATTTGTGGACATTGCGGTGGTGTAATTCAGGCCATTTATAAACGCATCCGTTATTCCCCATCGATATTGGTAAAAATAAATTATAGTATATAAAAGAAAAAAATTATATAGGCGTGTCGATACATCTTCGATTAAAAAAGAAGAGAGAGAGAGAGAAAGAGAGAGAGAGAGAGAAAGAAAAAGAATGAAAAAAAAAACGGGTCAGACTCATACCATAATTTATTTTTCCATAAAAGTAAGACTTAAACACATCTTAACAACTCCTACGACTTCGTACTACCGTAACGTGCCCTAAAACGATTCCCGTTATTGAGGCCGTGTACGGAGCCTTTGCATTTCCAACATTATACACCTCTCTACGATCAGTACTTCCTCCTGTACGTATCTACATATACGTATATATGTATATAAGTATATGTATGTATGTACCGCTGTAACTATGCCTATAATCATTACTGCGAATATCTCTGCACAACACTGTAGTCAATATTCTAAGCCACGATACAATCCTCGAAATTATCGCTATGCAACAGCATTCCAGTGCAAACACGATCAACCTATATACTCGAATGTTAAGCCAGAAGAAATAGCAAAAAACAGAAAAAAAAAAAAATGTAATTATGGATTGAACTTTTAACACAATTCTTTTTTTTTACCGTTATTATTGATTGGAGTGTCGCAGAAGAATATTTCACTGACTAAATGCCTTTTTTTTACATATAGCATATATGTATATATCGTATTATTGAAGCAGGAAGAAACTGAGGTTAAATTTATTTCCGCCAATAGTCCGGAGGCTAGGCATTTGTCGTCTAACGTAAAACTTGACAGCTTCGTTCATCTTATTCGAGTTACATTCGCGACTGCAAACGCTTCAGGCTATTTGAATCGTGTACGTAAATCAAGGTAGCTAACTCCTGGGGGGATTGAGTTGCTTGAGGTGGTGTTTACTTAAACTTGTGTAACAGTTGACCAAGGCCGTGTTCGCCAAAGTCCCTTCAGCGAATACGAGCCTTTTTTTTTCATTTCTTATTAACTCCAAGGAATTATTTTAGTGGCAGACACGTCAAATTCTTAAGCCTTCAGGAAGCCAACTAATCGCTGAAGGTAACACCACATCCATTCGGCTGATCCACTAATTGTTCACAGAAATGCAATTTATATGTTTCCAGAACACGATGAGGTTGGCAAGCCAAGAGTGAGAATTCCGTAGAAACAGACACCGTGTGCAATTTGAATAATAACGTCTTGCAAAATGACTGGAGAATAAAAAATTTTATTCAAATATTCGATTTAGTTTCGTCGATAATTGAATAAAATTTTTTACAGGCGTTCAAATCAGCGTGACGTATTTATTAAAGAAGAATTCAGGAAACCGGTTGACCCTTGGGCCAACCCGAAGACTTCCCGCTGTGTTAAATACGTTACAATTAATTGATACTATTGTGTTTATAATAAATTAGAGAAGGTTATAAGTATAATTAGTTTTCCGTATACAAATCTTTGTTTCTTCAATTTCTATTCGTCGAATAACTTTGAAACTACTCGACCGATCGATTCCAAAATCTAATCAGATCTGAGTCTTGATTAACCCTTTCGATCGCCGCAAGAATCATTCAAATCGGTTGATTCGTTCCAAAGGTATCGTACGACAAATAGAGAAAATTTTGTCGTGCAATATCTTTTAAACCAATCGTTCGATTTTGATGAATCATACGGCGATCGAAAGGGCTATCCAAGAGCTAAGTCTGATCAAGTTTTGAGACTAATCACACGAACAGTTTAGGAGTTATCCGCTAAAAACATGGAAAAAAAATTGTTCTTTAATTTTTCTTTCTCAAATAATTTTGAAACTACTCGACCGATCGATTCCAAAATCTAATCAGATCTAAGTCTTGTTAAACCCGTTCGATCGCCATAAGAATCATTCCAATCGGTCGATTCGTTCTAAAGATATCGTACGACACAAATTTGTTCACACACACACGCATACGGACGTCCATCCAAAAATAGTCAGAATAGCTTCCTAGGACCCCAAAACGTCGAGATCTGATGAAAACTCGATTTTCGATAATCGGACCGAAACCAATAACTTCCCTTTTTTATGAAAATTTTCAATTTTCATTGCGAGAAGTTAAAAAGTATATAGATTTCGTTCAGCTATTATACATGCTTTGTTTAATAAATGAAATGTTATTCTTGATAGTTGAATAGGGAATCGTGACTTTACAGGATTGATCGGCGTTGATTACAACACTTTATGGTACGAGTGACGATGATCAACCGTGAAAAGAGAATTCCTAACATGATTAGCGAGGACGATTAAACCGCTACGGAATTCGAGCAAATTATTACGTCCCTTAAAAAGAGTATTTCTAACAATAATATAATATCTAATAATTTTCTGTTCGATTTATATATAGTTAATTTCTGTCTTGACTTGTTCACCCGCGACTGTAACAGTAGCGACTGAGAGAGTGAGTAAGCATCAGAGTGCTGTAAAGGTAAAGTTAATTAAGTTTGAATTCTTTTAGCATCAATTCTCAAAGTGATAGCTTTTACAATAATTCCCATACCAATAAAAATGTAAAAATTATTGAGGCGAAGACTTCCATTGAGATTTTGTTTTCTACTTACTTTTTTCTTCCATTACGCTCTGTCAGCCAGACTTTGTTCCATCGAAGAATGGAGATGCACACACCAATGGCAATTCCTTGTAGGGAGATGCAGTGCAGAGAAACTATATTGCAGCTAGTCCGCGCAGCACCGGGTTTTGTAAAGCAGAAAACAAAAATCGAAAAGACAAGAAGCAAAAATTGAACGACCATCGTAGTGGCGTTATGGTCACTGTACACTCTCGCCATTTGACTTTTGTTTATCCTGAGTTACAAAATTTTACAACGAATTTTTCGACAATTTTTTTACGGATCCTAACAGCAGTGCGGCGATTAGAATAATCCGCAAGGGGACGCTGAACACGGTGGGCTCTACTGTGGAATGATATTACCTTAATAAAAATTAATTTACATCACAATTGCAGCTACTTAAATACTGTATAATGATTTACAGTAACAGAGTCAGCTATAATAATATATTAAAATTGATTTATTCTTCCGCAAAGTAGATATAAAAACAGAAACTAATGCCAATTAACGTTGAGTATATACATGCTTATTTCCGACTTAAGGGCTCATGCACTAAATGATTTACATAGACATAGACAAACTTCTATTTGCATACTATAACTTATAAAGCTACGTAGATAAATGAAAATGTTTCTTCTCGCTATAAAAACTTTCAGAAATGTTTGAGAGTTTTGGTAACAATTTTCAAACTATTTTAAAGTTGAGGAAACTTGTTCCAAGACTGGACTATAATGCAACATATTGGATAACGACAAAAGCTATGAAGTAAAATAAGAGGAAATTGCGTTTTAAAGTAACGCTGTGTTACAAAAGTATATATCGCAAAATCGTTTACAGAGATGATTTACTGTCTGTCTTGTTTCAGATTGAACTACTGAACTGTAAGCTAATTCTGCACTATACAAGAACTTTAGTCATTTTCCAGACAGTAACTTTGCAATTAGACATCAAGGAGAATAATTATTATAGGTCGTAGCCATTGTCACGGTTGAAAGAATTCGAAGGAAATGAATGTCAATTTGTTTTTTTGTTTTCTTTTTAAGCATATGTGTAGGTAGGTAATGATCACAAAAGTGAGATTCTTCGATTACACTACATTAATGACGTACGAACTTTTTGTAAAGAAAAACAAAGAACACGTCTTGACAAAGGTGCAAGTTAATTACCTTTTTCTTTATCTATTTCTGCCCATCTTTCACAAGTGGAAGAATGAAGACCGAGAATGGACGTAACATGTTCTTTAGAATTTTTTTTTATAAAATAACGATGTATGTATTGTGAGATACGTTATATCCCTTTTTCGACTAAATCAAAACGAAGGGTTAAACTTTTGGTGATAAATATCATCATCTGCATCCCTATATGACATTTCGAGTAACAACGGCTGTCCTATTCATCTTTTTAGTTAATAATTCACTGTCACTGTGGTCTACTTTTATACTTACCTTCTCTACGAATGTACGTATGTGAGTATGTATGTATGTACATTACATACATTTCGAAGAAACTGTTATTCGCTAGCTACCAAAACTTCATAAAGTAAATTTGTACCACTAAGCAAGAAGGAGCTGAGAGATGGGCCGAGGACTCTCGTGAGTACAGTAATTTGGTGCACATTGTGCGAGAGCAGCGAACCGTTCAGCCAAGGACCACACCGCACGGGACGTGGCCTATCTCCCATCTTAAATTCTGGGCCATTGTAATTCTGGCCGTTATTAAGCAGCCCGAGATTCATACACGTAGTACACGTGCCAAACAGAGAAATAGAGAGAGAGAGAGAGAGAGAGAGAGAGAGAGAGAGAGAGAGAGAGAGAAAGAGAGAAAAAAAAAACAAAAAAAAAATGAGACAAGGAAAGACAAATACTAATCAGAGAAAAAACGAGGCGCCAGGTACCTGTTTAAACGAGATCTGCACGGTCAGTAATCGCATAATTACTGTTCATATACGAACTCTGGATCTCCGATTGAGTAGAGGCTTTTATCAAATGCAAAAACTGAAAGAAGGTAGTTGATGGTTGTTTTAATGAACCCATAGATGCAAATGGAACTGACAGGTTCTTATCCATGGCTGATTGCATTTGTCTATAAACGATATCTGAATTACATATATACCAACTTAAAAGCGTGTAAGTCTCTTAAAGTGCACCAGCTATAGCCGATGCCGTTTTCTCTAAAAAGTCAAGTCAACGTCGATCGTCGAACATTGAACGCACGTCAACGTGCCAGAGAATTTATAGCTACTGCTGCAATTAAAAATAACTTTAACTGGTAAAAAGACCACGTAGTCTAACGGTATAATCTAGGAAGGATTAAAGACTGGCATCTCAACTGATCTGTATCAAGGTCCGGTATCGGAGAATGTACTGCACGTATCAAAGCTCATCTGTATACGTTTATCAAATTCATCAATTTATCAATTGATGTATCGAAAGCTATACGGCGTAATCTTTAATCGTGGTTAATTTATATGCAAGTAAGCGTGATTCGCGAATTACTGCATAATTAAACTGTACTTGACTTTTTATCGAGATTAAGGTGCGGGAATCTAGAAGGCAAGAAAAGAAAGCTCTGTGCCGTGTATATACCTGCATGCGGAATTGTCGGAGATACAGGGATCGATAGACGAACTGCACATAAGAAGTGGCACGCTCCAAGATTATGCGATCGTCATTTTTTTTTTTTAAACCCCTCTTTAGAACGGGTTTTCCATGGGGAAGGTGTCATCTGCACAGTATATACTTTGTTCAGGTTAACGGGAGGTAGTTGATTGCAGGAGTGCTGCATCCGGATAGTAAATTAGGTCCGAAGATTCACTTCAAAGGAAAAATACTGGTTATTTAAATACCAGTACTCATGTATCATCATATACCACATAAAATTTGGGTTAAAGTTCAAAAATTTTTGAAGTTTCGAACAGTCAAAATTATTAATTCATTTGAAACAATTTCGAACTTTTAGAAAAGATAAAGTTCAGAATATTAAAATTAACAAAGATCGAAATGCAGACACTGAAAGTCTAAGATCCAAAAATATAATGAACAGGTACGACGCTCTATGTGTGAATTTCGAGTTTTGGAGTTTTGGCATTTCGGATCTTTAGCTTTTGGATTTCGAACCATCGGTGTTTTTCGATGTGAAGTTATTCAAATCGACTATCGAGACTTCCGGGGAAATTTCCTACCGAAAATCTGATTTGATAGAAAATTCAACTCAGCCCTTAAAATTGTTACAGAAATCCGTCGGATCCTCAAAATGAAATTTATCAAATCCTCGAAATTTTTGAAAATTTTTCTTTTCACGCTTACTCTTTCGACGACATCCGCATAGTTGAGAATCCCGGGTATCACTTGCCGAGATAACAGTAGTGGGTTCTCCCGTACGTAGGTATATACGTACGCACAATTTAACTCCGTCTCGTTTCACGTCAGTATAACGCATCCGCACACACCTAGCTGTATTCACATGACAAGTGCAAAAGCCGTTCTTTGAGTCCAAGGTACCCAGGAGTATATTACGTAACTTATAGATACTCACATCTCGCATTGCATCCATAAAACGGCTTACAATATTACATACCAACGGTAACTATCGCATAGATATTTCTCAGTCTCAGTACTAGATTAACTTTATAATTAATTTCTATAATATACGCATTTATAAACGCGTAACACATGCTTCTGATTTCGATTCCATTTATGATTTATGTATTATCACTTCCTTATCCTCCGGGTTATGAAATCACTGTAAATCCCTTAATATCATCAAATGTATATTTCAGCTCTTCAGATGATATGAAACGATATCCTTTAATTATGAATACCCCAAGGTAACGGTTTGTAATTAAATATAAAACGAGGCAAGGAGATTTTTAATTGCGTTTTATAAAATTCTGAGTAATACTAATTGTCAGTCGAATATTATTTACAGAGAAAATTTTTGTCGCAAATTTTTAGACCGAATTTTTTGGTATGGATTGGGGTGAAGAATACCTAACCCTTTTCGCTACGTCGTCACGTACCTACCTAAAGCGATTCTTTTAGTTTCTTTTTTTTTTTTATTGTTATTTTCGTCTCATTTATTTTTACCGGAAAATTTTAGCTCAGGTCGTATATTTATTGCCGAATTTAATTCCGCTCGATTCGATTCCGGAACGGTGAAACAGAAGCGGATATTTGATAAACTTTTAGTTTTATTTCAGATTCTGTATTTCTTATATAAACTTTATTCTTGCTCGCTAGGTGTCGTATAAGTTTTCTTTCAAGACGTTGCGTTGGTTCCTCTTTTCTTTATTCTTGCGTCACTATATCTCTGAGTATCATTTAGGTATATGGAAGACCCTTTATATAGGAAGGTACACACTTATACACCTGTAACTGTACACCCTTGAACGAATTTCGTCGCGACAGAAACAGTGCCGTAAAATTTCGTCGGCACCCGAAGCCTTGAAACGGAACGAAAATGAAACGAAACGAAACGGAACGTTTCGCGAGAAGCAAAACTAAACGAAACGAAATCAAGCCACTTGTAATCAGGAGTGAAACACCGTTGAGTGAACGCAATTAAGATTTAACGTTGCTCGTTAGGCGGGAAAATGCAAATTTCCCTTAGAGTAAATGCCCGATGCTCCTTAATTTCCAGTTTTGCAAAACTTTGGAGACTTAGAAGCAAAAAATAATGATTAAACACTTGAGTCGTGTATAATGTATACGGCTAAAATTGCCAAAGCCGTTATATTGGCGTATGCAAATAGCGATATTTGAAGGTAGCAGCGTTGTGGTATAATATGTTTTTTTCTCAAGATAGAGAATTTTTAATGAGGTTCAACTGATGACGATACTTCTTTAGCCAAAAACTAAAGTACTGTTATACCTATATACACCTCCGCTTTGACATTGCCGAACGATTATACAATCTTTAAACTATTTGCCAAGATATATTCAAGAACTTACATCGTGCCAAATCTTCAGTATTTACGTCTGACTCTCACGCATCTCTGCCAGACACAGACACAGTGATACACATAACGCATATATACATATCCGCACAGAGTGGTCCATTAATCTGATTCAACCGCTACTTCTGTTTATATACTTACTCAAAAAAGACCCTAAATTTTTCTTCACATTTTTTTTTTTCAGAATTCCAAAAAAGGCCGCGGGAATTTTATTTCATCCATAAAACTGTCTCTCGATTTTATCTACTAGACCATTTCTATCTAAAGTTTATCTCAAGTTTATCTCTGAGTCAAAAACCGTCAACGGACTAATGGATTAGATTAATCAATTTGAATGGTCTAACTTATAGTGTGTTTCAAGGAATTACCCTGTGAAAATAATCACTGCAACTTGGACACAAGTTTGACCACATATCTTCAATCGTTTACACAACCGTAAAAATTTTCATACCAATCTTGGGAGGTAAAGATCATGTTATACTAACGACTGTTTTTTAATTAGAAGAAAAAAAAAACAAAGAAAGAAAAATAAATTCTTTGCAAGTGTTAAGCGCACTTAGACTAATTGTCTGAATCATATTGCAACTTCAGCAGTACAGACCACTTGAGCTATACGTATACTGACGATGAGATGTAATTCATGCTGGTAATAAGCTATTATTATCCTCGGATTTAACGCGTATTTATACTCTGATAGTACCGCTGCTCGATTAAAATTACTATATAAATTTAGTACTGAGTAATAAGTATTGTTCTATGACTAGAAATGAACAGCCCGACTCACTCTTCGTCGCATCTCACTCCTCCAGGACTAACTTAATTAGAAAATTTTATAACGTCTCGACATCGGTGGAGAAGACTCGGGGAAACTTATTCTTGAATAGTTAACTAGTTGAGTTGAGAGACTCGTTTAATAAATATTACATTGTTAATTAAATTAATACGGCTCATTTATTTCACCCTAACGAAAGATTGGCTTAATATAATTCGTTGTAGGGGATGAAAGACTGTTGTCGTTCATTAACACTGAATTGTATTAGTTATTTAAGGGGGTATATTATGTGTATACATATGTTCAGGATATAAAAAATCAGGAAACCGGTTGACCTGTGGGCCACCCTGAAAACTTCCCGCTGTGTTAAATACGTTACAATTAATTGATACTATTGTGTTTATAATAAATGAAAAAGGGTTATAAGTATAATTAGTTTTCCGTATACAAATCTTTTTTTCTTCAATTTTTATTCTTCGAATAACTTTGAAACTACTCGACCGATCGATTCCAAAATCTAATCAGATCTAAGTCTTGATAAACCGTTTCGCTCGCCATAAGAACCATTCCAATCGGTCGATTCGTTCTAAAGATATCGGACGATAAAAATATGTTTACACACACATACACACGCATACGGGCGTCCATCCAAAAAAAGTCAGAATAGCTTCTTAGGACCCCAAAACGTCGAGATCTGATGAAAACTCGATTTTCGAAAATCGGACCGAAACCAATAACTTCCCTTTTTTATGAAAATTTTCAATTTTCATTGCGGGAAGTTAAAAAAGATTTGTATAGGGAAAACTAATTATACTTATAACCTTCTTTAATTTATTATAAACACAATAGTATCAATTAATTGTAACGTATTTAACACAGCGGGAAGTTTTCGGGTTGGCCCACAGGTCAACCGGCTTCCTAATTTTTTTACTTATAGTCCTTAAATTTAGGACTCGCGTATAGACTAGAAGTTTTGACAAATGTTTGTTAGCTAGTTCGGACTTTATAAATTTGAAAATGTGTGCAAAATTGAACAATTTTTGATAATCCTAGTCTACATCAAAATCATATTAGTATCGAGTAAGCTCAAGTAGTTGAAGCCATAATTTAAAATTAATTCAATAATTAACAGCTATGTCTTTTTACAATTAAGCTCGCTTCAATCTCTGTTGGTAGCCACATGATATGAGTGACTTTAACATACTGATTTATGGATGACATTACGTAGGTAGAATAAAAGCCTAAAACAGGATATCTGTGGATTACTTATTTTAGTTGAAAAAATTTTTGAAAATATGTCTAATTTTTACATCCTGAACATTTAATCAAATATTTCTACAGTAAGACGGATTAGCTTCTTGATGCAGGTTAAGTTTATTGTTAAAGCAAGAAAAGCAGGTGTTGTTTTTTTGTTTTAGTAACTAAGGTGAAGGTTACTTTTCTATACTCGTTATTTTGCCACCAATTTGTTACCAAATGTATAAAAATGAGCTCATCAATTTGTTCGTAGAAATTTGTTGTATATATATTTTTGATGCAAATAGGTCAGTACTTTCTGATAGTTTAACGGCAGGATCGCTATTCCATTTCATCATACGAAATACTGTATACCGTACAGGAGTTTTTGTGTTCATCTTCCTTTTCAAAGAAATTAGCAATTGAATGAATGCCGGGATTCAGAACGTTTGCGTAGGTAAATCTTTTGCACGGAAAAATTAAGTGCATGAAGGATAAGTTCCTCTGTTTTTTTTTGTTTTTTTTTTTCATATTTCTGTTTTTTTGTCACACTTGTACATTTGGATGAGAAGAAAAAAAGTCTATTCAAATCTTGACTCAACTTTTCTACCTTTTCTGTTTATAGAATCTTACGTCAGAGGACTTTGTCCCGTTGAACGTGAGGCGCGTGGCCCGGTTGAGTACTCCGTGCCACCTGAGCCCTGACGTAGATATACTGGCACCTAAAAACAGTGAGTGCAAAAAATAGCTTGACGATGTCTTTTAAGTTAAGAAGACCAGCGAGTCTGGCTTAAAAAGTAATTTGACAAATGCGTGTAATCAAAAAATCTTCACGCAACGTAACAAAGTGATTTATAATAATGAATAGAGAGGATAAGAAATAGATGATCATAGAAGGAATAACGCGAGAGAAATACGAATTAAGAGAGAAGAGAACCGACGGAGTATATCGCTGAAATATTCACCGCGAATTCGTCTGCCCTATATTCTAGAGTTTCAAAATTTACAGTTACGAACGGACCAAACGAGACTATGAGAGTTCCGTAAATCTCGCTAAACGAACGAAGAAGGCAACGGTCTACTACGAATCGAGCTTTTTGCTATAACTCCTGTTTTTACCATCTTTATTTATTTTTATTTTTTATTTTTTTGTTCTTCTTCTTTCCTCTCTCTTTCTTGCTTTATACTCACATATGTGAACACATGTATCGTATTGGTATATGTTATACACACCTGTGAAAATATCTATATGTATACAGTGGGAACGCAAGGGATGCTGCGCTACTGGTCTCAACACATTGAAGGGATGAGAACCAGAGTTGGAAAACACGGTTTCACTTCTGTTCCCAAGACTTTCGGGGCCAATTTCACGAGATTACTTTCCGGGGTTGAAGGAGTTGAAAAGTGGGAAGATGATACCAAACCGGTGAAAAGTTGGCAAGACTACACCGAGCGAGGGACCGATTTTTTTTATTTTATTTTTTTGTTTCTGAGGGGTTAAGGCTGCAGACTTTCAAATTAAATAACGTCAAATACACGGCCTCCACTTTATCTTAGCTCAATACTCACGACAGGCGAAATAATTAACTCTACTTATTATCCTGGTAATGTATTTCCTGAATTAAAGAACGACAGTTAATGCCCTAATTACAAGTCGACCAATAATACTGATTCAGAGATGAATGAACGGAACAACTGATTTAACTCAAGTAAAAGCATGCTGCAGAACATTAAACCGTATGATTTATGAATCATTATATTCGAATGATCTGGTAGCTGCAAGTCTAGTAATAATAATTTTTTTTAAATTATAGTTATTTCTGAAACGCTGGGCTATAGCTATAATAAAATGTAGAATCAATAATAGAATTGAGTATTGAAAACGGTAAAAATTCTATGGCTTAATGTGCAATGAAATTGCTACTATAGGTATATATAGGTGTATATAAAATTTACTCTGGATAACCGTTTCAGACAGCGCCTGTTTCATGGCTTTGTAAAACGTATTAAGGTTAACTGTAAATTTCAACTTGCACTTGAGGGTTTTTAATAATAATTTAATGTCGTATGTCCCGGAATGCATAATCGTTGGTGATTAGACATTAGTTGCAATCAAATCGTTAGTCAAGACTCGAGTGTAATTATAACAGTGAGTGCCAGTGACCTGTATTCAAAACTCGATGTCACTTCCTTTAACTTAAATTTCAATATAGTCAGTTAACTATCTACCCAGGGTCTTGACTACCTCCGGTCTCATTGTCAATAACGTGCGAAACTGCGAACGGTGTAAAACTTGACACGCAAACCCGTACCATTGTAATTGTACTATTCATGATTAAAGTCTAACACTTTGACAATGAGATTCAGGCTCGTTTTAGTCCTTGATGAAAGTGGTAGGAAACGACTTAGAGTTTGTACGGTGATAGTCAGAGGTTCGTTAAGGTTTCAATTCGTACATAGGTTCGTTAATGTAGATTATTCGTATTGTTTAATCGAGTTCAATTACATGGAGAAGTAATTGATGTCATTATAGAATCAGGGAATTATAAGTCTGTGAGTTAGAATCCCTATATGGTACGAAATTAATGAATCTGAAATGGAATCGTGATAGCGTACGTGATAAATTGAGAAATTTTTACTATTTCCGACTTCCTGTAGGAATGAATTTTTAAATCTGTAAGCAATCTCCTAGTGAAACTAAATGTTTTATTTTCAATTTCGACTCAATTCTACCCGAAATTGCCAACAGCAGTTGGTCTTACTCGTTTACGTGATGGTAAAATACCCGCGGGTACATATTTATAAACACAGAGTAAAAAAACGTATACATACCTTAATATAGTGCAAGTAAATTTGTATATATATATATATATATATATATATATATATATATATATATATATATATATATATATATATATATATATATATATATATATATATATATATATATATATATATATATATATATATATATATATATATATATACAGAAAAGCAACACGTTCAAAGGCCTAATTTCAAATTCTCAACTCTGAGTTCTCAACTTTTGGTGTTACTAGTACCTACCCGTGGACTTTCTCATTAACACCTACTCTCGTTTGCATCTCATTTGTTACTCAGGTACTGCTGATACTGTTTTTATTTTTTTAGTGTTTTTCATCTTCTAATTCAGAAACACTTTTGATTACCTCCTCGTTCATCTCAATTTTTTGTTTTTCTTCTTTTTTATTTGACCGGGTTCTTCGAGATTTATTCTGAACCTTCTTCTTTTTCCTATTTCAATCCATAAAGTAACTCGATAATATTCAGTCACTCACATATGGCACAAAGTCAATACAACACACACACACATCTTTGTGTGGATAAGCAACGCTTTAACGACACACTGTCACCCATATATTCAAGAATGTGTTGTGCACTTGTATGACGGACATTGACGTTTCTCCGTTCTAAGCTTGGACAGGGTAATGTTATATGTATACGTTGATCGCCGTGCGAACGGTACACCCGCAACGCACTATACAACGTCAAAAGGCACTAGGTCATTGCCATTGCTCAGCGGTGCTGTCGTCCTTCATACATTTAAAGTCACTAAAATTTTAAGAACATTCGAGGGTTCTGAGGGTAGAAAAATGTCAAACCTATACGACTGAGTGTATGGAGTCTATAGACACTGTTTTCATACCTTGAAGGTAATAAAATTCTGAAATATATCCAAGTCAGCATTCGATTTAATGATCGTATAGCCGCGTTTTATCACATCATCAACCACGGTACTTATGTATCGATATATCACAGAAGAAGAGATTTTTTTATTTTTTGAAATAAAGCGAAAATTGTAACATAAGAAATGTCCGAAAAAAACCTTTTAAATCTTTACCAGAAACTTAGAGCCATGTTTTCTCACGAATTTTCATTTTCTTAATACTTATTAATAATTTACTAAACAAGAAACTCATCAAAGATTATTAATAATCAAATGATTAAAAATTTTCCCAAAAAGAAAAAATAATCCACGTACGTCTTTACCACTCGAAGGTATAATTCTCGCTGCACTTTTGATATCACGTTTAGATATTGATCACCACGAGGGTTGAAATCGGTCTGACGCTTTCGAGGCTCGAGGATGATTTTACGTGGCAGCGAGGTCTGTGCGAGACAAATTGCTCGTCAAATCCGTAACGAATTTAAAAATTGTACAAAACAGTACGACGTAGGTATATCTGTTAGATATCACTAGCAGCTCAGATCCTGTAGCCGCTATAACCTCGTCCGGAGAATTTGTCTAACGGTACCTACTACGACGCTGGAGGCAAGGCTGCAGCTATCATACCAACCGGGTTCAAGATCTCTGTGCAACATTTCCGGAAAAAAAATTCGGAAGGCCGTCGAAGGCTAACGAGATACGCAAAAGCATAATTAGAAGGCGGAAAGTGTCGGTTATGTTATTATTGTTATAGTAGTAATCCTGCAGTGATGTAAGCGAATTGAATTTAAGTATGTGAGCAACTTTCCGTTCTAAATTAAACTAGACTGTCCACCGGGAAATAATATTAAACCACGAGAAGGTTCACCGATCTCAAGATCCTCGCACAACCTTGAAGTTATAAAAATTGAATGACTCGATGATGAGTCATATGCCTTGTGGCTCTTGGCGCCATATTATATAGTGATGTGCCACAAAGTGAACGAGGTCAATGGTATAGGACCTTTCATCTGCACGGAGAAAGATATTAAAGCTATTAAAGAGTAGGTATAATGATTTACAAATTTTAATATCATCGAAGACAAATTGGTTATAAAGTGGCTGGGTTGAAGATCCGAATTGTAAAAGTTAAAATTCTGAATTTTAATATTACCGATTGACAATTTTTTGGAAGAATGTTTCCCTGGAGGTCTGGATAGTCGATTTGAAAAACTTCAAATCGAAAAACACTGAAGGTTCAAAATTCTG
The DNA here is from genome assembly GCA_963924015.1 of Macrophya annulata. Taxonomy (NCBI): domain Eukaryota; kingdom Metazoa; phylum Arthropoda; class Insecta; order Hymenoptera; family Tenthredinidae; genus Macrophya; species Macrophya annulata. The sequence goes on from OZ001259.1 coordinate 17,743,207, forward strand.
AAAGCTAAAGGATCCGAAAGGGTAAAACTCCGAAACTCAAAACTCACGCATAAACCGTCATCTGCTCCTTCAATAGGTTTTCGGATCCTTAGACTTTCAGACTTTTGAATTTTCTCAGTTTTGAAATGGCTAATATCAACATTCAAATCTTCCTGAATTTTAAGATTCTAAATGTCAAAGTTTCTAAAAACTGTAAATCGTCTCAAATGAATTCGTCATTTTGACTATTTGGAACTCTTAATATACAGAACTTCAACCCAGACCCGTTAAAATTTTATAACTCATTGTCAATATACCTAGAGGTAAAAAAATTGAATAGGAGTAAAAGAGAGAGGTTTATACTATCACCCTGCCACTGATATAGACGGGTATAAAATTTGATTAAATAGAAGGCGTAAATCGATGCGCGTTAAAGCCTGAAGGCAGTTTCGGTTGCCGTGATACTTAGTCGTTAGGCACATACATATGTAGATATACCGAGGTTTTTTTTTCATCTTTTTTGACCTTATAAGAAAATTTTTCCCGCCCACTTTAAAGCCATGCCAATAATTTATCTTCGATCACAGGTGTACGTAAATATGAAAATTATATTTCATGTTAAATTTTTCGATCAATCAGAATTATGATAATTAATTAATATACGTAAGGAATAATTTTGTTTAAAATAGCATAAGAATGATTACAACCATGAACGTTTATTTCTGGGATGACTAGATTTTATAACGTGGATAAGATGTGTCTAAAATTTTTTTCTGTTTTTTTTTCTTTAAGATACTGGCCCGCGATTAGACGGTTATATAGTCTTGATTCACATCGTGTTAGAGAATCTTGATAAGTCCGTAACATTTCTCACACATTCCTTATCTTAGGATAATTATTGTTGAGATTTGCGGTAGCAAGTATTCATGACATCCGAGCGTTTAGACTCTTATAGAGTGTAGAATAACTGTAGATTTATTTTGGGTTATATATACGAGGGTGCTGAACGCAAAAAAATGTTGAAATTCCTAAAAGAAAACCAAAAAATAAATAAATGAATAAAAATTACATAAAATAAGACCAAAATAAGAGGTTGAAATTGAGTAACGGAAAATGTTTCAATTTTATAACCTGAATCAAATTGTTACAGTTGCTACTTTTGGTAATAGATAAATTAAACTGTTACTAATTGAAGCGATTCGGTTTTTATTACTATACATCGCATCAAGCATATAGATTAGATTACTGTTACCTCTACCATCCGTGCAAGGCTCTGTTATGTAGAAACCCTATTAATTGACCTTTTCTACGCTAGTTTCGTATTATTAGATATATTAAACGAAAGAAGAAGAAGAAGAAGAAGAAAAAAAACAAAAATCTAATAATAATAATAATAATAATGTACCACCTGTAAAAACGTTGTGTAGAAATTCTTTATATATCTCATATACTTTTGTGAAAGAGAATAAAAATTAAAAAAGAAAAATAAAGTAAACCTAGAGATCACATCAAATTTTTAGTCTGTAGATGAAAGGATAGATTAATACTGTTACATTCCATGGCTAGAAGGTTTCTGAGGACGTTTTATCATCATCTATACTATGCTATATGTATAGGTATATAAATTTTTTTTGTTTTCCGTTCTCTTCCTCTCTCTGTTCCGTAAGGACTTAGGCGTGTTTTTACCACTTAGCTGTACACTCGAGCCAGAGTTTATTGCAGGCTATTAATTATCGCGCAACTCGAACAACTGAAGAAAAAAATTAAAAAAAAAAAAAATGTATACATAGGTATCTTCGCTGCAGTCAGACCTAACTATAAACTTATGGTAAGGTCAGTAAGAACGTTTCCGATAATCAATTTCTAAACTAAGCCGTTCCCAATATAATTGAAAAAACCAACACTATGCAGATAAACAGACATGTTTGAGAAGACGAAATTGCTACACGAAGCCAAGTAGAAACGCGATGTTGAAGTACACCGTATGCGAACTCAGATAAAACGGTTTCAACGTATACGAATGAGAGAAGCCAAGCAATTTCATGAAATTCAACTTCAAATTTAGCAAATGGATATACCAGTGTGGTACGAGCAGACAGAACTACATTTCGACATATTTTCAAGTGGGATAGGTACCCGAACTAAATCTAAGACAAATATTATCAAGTGACTTTTTCCTTTTTGTTTTTTTTTTTTTTTTTTTTTTATTTTCAATTATTTTAGTCTAGAAGTTAAAAGAACGAAATTTGTCTGAATATTTTCAAAACTTTCACACAATTGTTCTAACCATGAAAAAATTAAGCATCATCATAGCATGTTGGATCTTGTAATTTGACGGTTTTAGAAATTTCAAAAATCAAACTCCCTTTTTAACTTCAGGTCCCACTTCGGTAGATTATGAATTCGGATTGTTCTTAGCAATGATTATTGAACATAAAACAAATTTGGAGATAGTAAAATTCCTTACCAAGACTATGATGCCTGTATAGTGGCTCATAATATTACATTTCGATACTAGTGCGAAAGTTGAATTTTGTGCACGCGAAGCGGGTGCAAAATCGAACTTTGCGCCTGGTGTGTCGAAATAGTAAATTGTGTGTATCAAATTATGCTAAATTATAATAAGCGTGACGTGGGAAGTTACTGGGGTAATAGATTGATAAAAAAATGCAAGTTGAGTTTAAATAGATATTTTTCCATATCTAACAGGATCTACAACAGATCGAGGCTCTGAGTTAACCGCTAGTAGCCTAGGCGGTACAGCAGATGGTAAATAGCAAATGTACAAATCGCCTTACGTGTACTATATGTATAAAATACAGACTTCAATTTGAATTCCATAAATTAGCATACATTAGGATGGATCTTAATGTGTAAACGGTGCTATATTCTTTTTTTCTTCATTTCATCATTTTACCGGTATAACTTCATGCAGAGTATATTTCTCACAGATAAAACTACCCGCCACCGGTTGTCCAGGTGTTTATCACGATGATATACGGGCAGCAATACCAGTAATTTAGGTACATAATAACTAATGGGTGGAGTGACTATCGGGTCCGATAGTTGTCTACAAATTTTTGATATAAGAATTTAATCGATATGGGAAATCATTATGTCATAGATTATTCTCGGATGAAATTAAAAGGAGGATGTCATAGCCAGGGGTTATTCACCCGGGATTTTGCTGCAGATCGTACTAATAATATCGTCACAAATCGAATTATTTCTGATGATTTCAAAGGATGTAGAATGATTATAAACACTTGCGTATGATTTGTAACATCATAGATTGATCCACGTGAGTTTGGGCTGATTTTAACCGATTTAAGAGTAACACTTGACTTATTTTCGGTGTTACAGATGATTGCAGATAATTTTGAATATAGATCTATGGAAGTGCATATGATTTGAACAAAATTCAAACTGATTTGATTATCGAATGAAACTATGAGTGATATTAGGTGATTTAAAAGTAATTGTCAAGTAATTTCGTTATGAATTTCAGCGATTTCATGTGATTTTAGTTGACTGCAGCTCTGATTTCATAATTTCGACTAATTTCAATCGGTTTCGAATGACTTCGATTTAATTTCGAAAAATTTCCAACTGATTTGATTTTGTTTGAAGTACTGTTTTGTTATCGTGTCAGATAACAATACTCGTGTCAGATACAATACGATGACAATACTTTTCAAAGGATGAAATCCCCTTTAAAAAAGTGCGCGGAAAATTACTTTATGATGAGTCGATCATAAGTTTATGGCAGATTGAAGATTTTTCGAGCTCTCTTCTTCAAACTTACGTAATGATCTTTAAAAAAAGTTTCTCAAACTTGACTGATTTTTTGAAGATGGTTCTTGCAAAATGCTGATACAAAAAATCAGTTTCGATCTAAGAGAGATAGGTTTGACGTTTGGACGGTTAGACGGTTTGATAGTGGGAATGTCCCTTGGAATTAAGGGATGTTTAGAAATGTGTACGATGAATAATTAGCTAACGCCATTTGATTGCAGATATCTTGTAACTACAGATGTTCAATTTCATGTATCTCGATGAATTCCGCGATAGAAGGTTCGTGTCTTAGCACAAAAATCTAACTTGATGAAGACTACTGACTTGCAAGATTTTGTGAAAAACAAATATTTCAGACCTGACTGATTTTTCTAAGGTAGTTATCGCGAAACGCTGATACAAAAAATCAGTTTCAGACGCGCGCGTAGTGAGCCAGTATAGATGAAAAAGATTGTCAGAAGTGGGATTCGAACCCACGCCCACAGATGTGGACTGCGACCTGAACGCAGCGCCTTAGACCGCTCGGCCATCCTGACTTACAAAATACGATCAAAAAAGTATTTTAAAAATCTTTTTATTTTTAAATACGCATGTTCGATCATATATTCACCAAAATTGAACCTGTCATAAATAAGCAAACGTAGATAGACCGAGCATCACACATTTTATAACCAATGGCTCTGATAATGGACGATTTTATATCTCAATTGATAAATAAAATAGCCCCTCGGTGGTACAAGTTATGAAATAACGTACACTAGGTGAGTTTGATTCTGACACGTATGAAGTTGGACCCAAATTCGTTTGTCTTCTTTTTTGCTAGTATAAGCATAAGAAAAAACAAACAAAAGCATTGACTGGAACTTCATACGTTTCAGAATCAAATTCAACTAGTATAGGTACGTATATCGAATGATTATACGTATACTTATAGTTGTGTATATAAAACTTAGGTATTTTATAAAGATCGTTAAGTATACAGAAAATAAAAGTGAATCGCCTTGAGATTTTTAATTAACTTCGATCGATTATTTTTCTTTATCTTTCTATTAATAATCGGTAGGAATATAACATACATTTAAAATAAAGGCTTTGAACAATCCGGACAACGTCTGCACTGTAGGTATTCTATATCGTAATCTATCGGTAAAATGAGGTACTATAGTCTCGACCACATCTCGCGATAGATAGAGCCACCGCGTTAGCTTTCGAAGAGATCTTTACCTCCTAGAAAGAGACTTGAAAGCTAATATTACAATCTAGATATTGTCATATAACATATTTTTCTATTTTTCATTCGTTTTTTCCTTTCAATTTTTTTTCTATTCATATTTAGTTTTATTTTTTTTTCAAACATGAAATTCCGAGCTGCTCTTTAAACGCTAACTTAGCGAAATTGAAACAGTATTACGAGCTTTTTTCATTGACCTTTTATTTTGGTGTTATAGAATAGAGACGCACTGAATAGAGATAACGTGATTTACTTATATATTTATCAATCTCCTTTTGAATATAACTAAAGTGAACGGAATTCAGAAAGCGAGTTATAGTTTGTCTACATATAACATATACCTATATCAATCGGAAATCGAATATCATGTTCCTCTGATAGTAAAAAAATAAAATCCACTTTTTCACCTGTACACAATCATTTTTGATCTCCACCAAATTCTTTTAGGATAATAAAACCGGCGAGATAAGTAAAAAGAAATTGAAAAAAAAAAAAAATTGTGCACGTTCTTAAAGACGTTATAAAAACTCACCGCACATATGACATTTCATCGCTAGGATACGTATACCTACCTCTACACATATGTATAAGTTATCGATCCTAAAACTATAACAGCAATAAACTTTATACATAATATCATTACGACATCTGTAGTACCTACTTGCTCCAGAAATGAGCACCGATTAATTTGAAGACAGTAACACGAAGGAATGACGTATCATACATATCGTTTTAAAATTCAATAAACATAAAAAAAATTATTCAAAAATTATTCATCAACGTAAAATAGTTGACAGTATGAATATTTAAAAAAAAATTTTATTTCAAACCTTTGATGTAATAAAATATCAAAGCCATTTCGTAATTACAGTAATCAATTGTTTGGAAATTAGTATACCGTTAGTTTTTGCGTATACTGAGAGTATAGGTATATACATATATACATATATATATATATATATATATATACACCTGGACACAAAACATGGTTAACTATTGCCAGACGAAAGGAAAATTTAATTATTCAACAGCCAATTATACCATTTAATTTATTCATTACGACTCATTAGCCAACAGAATAATGCGAAACAATTACTACTGAATGAACTTCACTTAGTCGTTAGTATAATAATATATGTATATGTATATACCAGATACCTATATATATATACATGTAACTATAGATACGTGAATAGGGTCTAAGCATTGTATAGCAGGGGACAATTATTGCCAAAATTTTATCAACTGTTGAGTAAATATTGTGCAGAAATTATTTAATTCATATTGATTGTATTTTGGATATAGAGTTGGAAATATTTTTCAGGCATAAGATTTTGTAACGAGCTTTTGGCAATTTGAACTTTGTAAGGATGTCTTGTGTTAGCAGTAACAGAAACATCAAATTTTCGAGTACATCAATGTTATCGCGGTAGTCAGCAACGTTTAGTTAATTTAATTAGAATCCGTGTTTCCTCCAGCTTTCCCTCACGTATACGTATGTAGGTATATACCTATACAAATACATATATATTCTATGGTGTGTTTCATTCATTCAAGTAATTCACTCACCGTTGATTATAATATTCTGTTCATTATCCGTATTTGGGTGAATCATGGAGGATTACTGTCAACCAATTTCAGGTATCATATCATCCGTGTATATATTTTCAAGAATTTATACCGTGGGTTTAGGTTGAATTCCCTTATTTTGAAAGTTCTGAGAGATTAAAATTACGAATTCATTTTAGATGATTTCGAATTAACAAAAATGGTAAAGTTCAGAATATTAAAATTCAGAAAGATCGGAATGCAGACAGCTCAAGACTCGAAAAGTCCAAAACTCCGAAAGTTCAAGAATCCGAAAACGTGATGGAGAGGCATGACGGTTCTTAGCTGTCAGAATTTTAAACCTTCGGTGTTTCTCGATTTCAAGTTTTCCAAATCAACTATACACAGACTTTCGGATAAATACGCTTTCTACAAACTATGATTTAGTAATATTGTCATTCGGTATTCTGACCATAATTCGAAACGTTAAAGATTCGAAACCTCAATCTGGTCTCCTTATCGTATCTATACCTGCCATAAAATTTCAAGCCATTTTCCAACCGGTGATATGAACCCGTTAAAAAAATATTTTTACATAACTATACGTATGTACGATATTCGATACTTTACCAATATGCACACGACCTGATCTCGTAAAGAAAGTATCGACGTGTGGCTGGCTTTACCATAAGACGTGATTGTACAGAGTTTTCAATAATCAATACCTTACTTACTCGCATCAAACTTTATCGCTGAATGAATAAATATTCTATACCGTATAAATATATATATTTTTCGTTTTTTTTTTTTTTTTTTTTACCACCACTGAACCGCGTACAAATACGATGGCTGTCAGTTTTTCACATTTATCGACTATCCGATGGTCCAGATTTTAGTTACGGCTGCTCTGTCCATTTGAAATTTTGAATAGAGTACATCGTGCTTGTAGGTGAACTATTCGTCAATTACAAATAGTCGATAAAAAAAGAATCAAAAGGTAAAAATTATGAAAATAAAGTAAAATAAAATAAAATTTCAGTCCGTTAGCTCACAGGCAAGGTTAATACGGTAGGTACAGAGACCGACGTTCTTGCGTAATTACATATACCTATATGTATATTCTCCAGGCTAATGAGTCGGTAAACGTAAATCCGAGCATACATCGATAATCTATGTTCTACAATCTGAATTCTAGTGTAATATATCTATGCCACATCTAAAACGATGTTAAGTTTATCGATTCACTAAAATAAGTTTAGATCAGTCAACACATAAGGCACTTCCTGTAACGTTAGACAGTGTACGTGATCGCAAGAATAATCCAATTAACTTCCATACGGAATCATATTTTCGTGTAAAAATAATCCAGACATAAAATTATTATTGAAAATGAAGGTGTAGGATAAATGGTAAGTGCTAAAACGTTCGAGATACTTGTAAAGGTTTGTTATAACATCGAGAAGATCAGTTCACTGTGGTAAAATGGGGGTTGATGGTAAATCGATATCGGACCTTTTCCGCAAACATATTGGCTATGTTTTCCGCTCGAAAACCTCTGCGATGCGCCAAAAACTTGGATATTATAGTTCGGGTTTGAGATCTTGAGAGACGAATTGACCGGAGGCCAACAAGCTCCGGTAAAGTATCAATCATTCTGTTGGTCAATTTTTTTTTTTCATTTTTCTTTATATTTAGCGTTTTTTTTTTTTTTTTTTCTCAGTGAGAAATACTTCGCCTATAACCCTTCACTTATATCGTTCTCGTATCTTTTACTCGAGATGACAAACGGCGTAATGTACCAAACCTGAAAGCAATTTCTCGCGCTGTTGGTCTCCTTCGGTTTAGTACCGGACTTACTTATAGGTACCGTGTATCACCCATACTTCCGTCAAGTAGCTGTACGTATATATGCAAATACTATTTGTTAACATAAATTGAGTGTGTAAATGTGTACACAGCTACCTATAGGTATATCTCTCCATATCCGTTTGGATAAGCATTTTTTCATTTTTTTTTTTTCTTCCACTCGTTAGAGCCGTACTTTCAGGATCAATAAAGTCCTTTATCAAGCTCTCGCACTATTAGATCGAGTTTTGACTTCACGTTTCTGCCCAAATACATGTTTTGTTCATTTTACTTTATACGTCAGATAGCTTTTGACGATACTACACTAGCTCGGAAAGGTTTGAGAAGCAATATCTATGCTGCAGAGATGACTGAAAGTGGAGAAATAGGTGGTTTACTACTCTGCGATCTAATATCGTTTAATTTACGTCCTTACCCTAAAGGTTCATTAGAAATGAAAAAAATAAAAAATTATTTTCAAATTTGCATCATTTTGTTTTTTTTTTTTTTTTATTCCGATCAGAAGTTTACGCCTTAATCAAAAATCAATTGCGGTGTTTCTCGCAAAACAGAAAAAAAAAAAAAAAAACTTTTTCACAGCTGTTACACTCGAGAAATATGCATATTCTATATGCAAAATCGTGATCTTATAAAAGTCTAGAACTCTAGACTCTAGACTTTAGAATCTTCTCGTATATTCCTTGCAGCATTAAAAATCGCTTACACTTAGAATAGCTAGACACGAATATGTACGCCGTACTCTGATTCAGAAGACACCGTCAATTTACTGTCGGAAGGTTCTCGTGCGGTGGTGTTAAAGGGTGCAATGTGTCAAGACCCAAGGGGTAGCGAAACTGTGACAGTAATACGATAAATTTGATACTATCCTCGAGGCTTGAGTTTGCGATAACGGAAAAGTAATCTCCCGCAACGGTAGTTGAATAAAAATTATTCGACTCGCAATATCAATTATTTAATCGACGTTATGGCATGGGAAGAATTTTTTTTTTATTATCTGTTTATCTTGGCCTCGACACATCGAGGGTTGGAAGATTTTTCAGTAACGAACAAACCAGCAGTGATGTTTTAGATTCACGTGAAATATATTATTCCGTTTAATACCTTTTCAAATTTTCACAATGAAAAGTGTACAATATTCAAAGCGCGATTGAATGGTCTAAATGTTTCTAGACTCTATAGGTTGGTGTTTAAAAAACCAAAGTACCAAAAAAAAAAAAAACACAACATAAACATAAAATAAAATTACATTTTGGTTATGAAAATGAAGACAGCAATCGTTTTATCAAAAAGCATGCAATGAAGGTGTGTGTAGGTATAATTTTACCGTTGGAAGTTATAAGAAAAAAATATAGTGATCTTGAAACCTATGCTTACCCTGGCCTCAGGGGAAAGGCGACCAAAAATATTATCCCACATATTATCGTCGATCGACTCCCTCCCGAAATTACAACGAAGAAAGAAGTAGGTACCTACAAGGGTCTATACCTTCGTTTGTATTCTTTACCTTGTGTAAGATTTAATCAACGGTGATTCACTTCATTTTTCAAACACTATACGGATTTTCACTTTCACAGGTTAAACGCGAGACTGTAAATTTTATACATAACCAGTCTTGTTTCTTATCGCGGACTAACTCATCCTATATGTGACATACGTGCATGACAGGAATGATAAAATATGATCACATGTAGCCGGAAGCCTTAAACTTTTTTTTACCTTAAGGTCTTTGTTGAAAATTGAATTTTCAAATGCGCAGAGCTAAACAAATTTTTTGTGTAAAGAAATTAACATACTGAAATTAATTTTTGGCAAGAAAAAAAAACATGAATGCAAAAAAAAACTTCAACACTTTCACCAAAACTGTCCAGGTACAATTAGTTTGTTTACCTGATTATCACGATAGATTCCAGATTCATTGGACACCGAAAATTGCATAATCAGAGGCCTATAAAGCTATAATAAAAATCACGAATAAAATCAATGAAATTGATTTTGGTATTTCAGAATCACGTTAAAATTAAAATTATTTAAAATCGCATGTAATCATTCAAAATATTAATTTCAATTGAAATTATTTGTGCACTGATTATAGTGTAAGTGAATATAGCACTTCGTAATTTCCGCTTATATATAAACCTCAGTATAAGGATAGAGAAATTACGAAAAAGAATTACCGTATAAATTTGCAGTAAATTTTATCAGATATACCTAGAATGTGAAATTTTTCAAGAAATAAATCAAGCTACAAATAGATCAAATTTACAGACACATTGTTATAGAGTTAAAGTTTTTCAATCCATCTACCATTTTTCTATGATATAATCGTACGTAATAATGCCTCGAAATATCGTCATTCCGTTTATCGAAACCCACGATTCAACATATGCATTTATTACGTGGGAAGATTGAAGTAGTTCGTTCGAGATTTAAGAGTGGTTTAAAATTTCGTTAGATTTCCTTATAAACAAGTATAAACGCTATATGAAGAACAACTTTCGACGTTAAAAGCTTTGCCGTATATATTCTCGACGTTTATTCAAGTTCTAGACATATAAAGACGAATCAGAGACTCAAGACGACAAATAAAAAAAAAATAAAAAGAAAAAGAAAAAGTAAAGAAAAAAATCTCCAAAGCTCACAGACAACTTTTCAAGCGAATTGTAACCGACCCGTGCACTTTAGAGAGAAATGCATTCGTGGGGAAAGGGAATGGCATAGCTCGATTCAACAGCATGCAGCAGTGCGTTCGATACAGTGCGTATGCTTTAACCTACACATACGGTTCAAGTAAAACTTTCACGAAATCATTGGCTCGATGTCACTTATCACGTATACTTAGCCACAGGCCAAAGAAGCCCATTACAGAGGGTAGATAGTTCATTTCCCCCTAAAATCAATACAGAAGAAAGTAAAAGGAAACGGGTCGAAAAACAATTCGGAAGATCTGCTGTCCAGTCAAAGAACGATTCAAATTTTTTTTGAAACGATACGAGTCAGATTTTTGTAATCAAAAAATAAAATAAATTAAAAAAAAAAAAAAAAGGTGTTAAATATATGAATCAGTTTATACAAGTGGTTGAGAATAATTTCTATAATAAACGAAAGGAAGATAATTTTATGAGCTTTTTTTATTCTGTGTGCGAATATTTTAGCACTTGACGTAAAAATAAATTTACCACTTTGAGATGATCGTGAGTTTAGTGAAAATATAAAAAAACGAAATTTAAAGTACTTTATAGAAATTTGTATAAAGTAAAATAAATAGAATCGATTAAACTGACGGTGGGATAAAAACTGGACTACAAAATGATCAAATTTTTAAAATATGTATCCCTAATGTTGGTGGGGTTTCATTGTGTCGTGAAAATTTTATCCGAAAATGAATCCAACATTCTACGATTGAGTAAACCTGGAGCGATATTACAACCGGTCATTGTCGAATATCCGAAGTATAACATAACCGAAGATTTTACGGAAACATCAGGCGTAGTTGTCGACCGAAAACCATTGGTTGGATTTAGTAAAAACAATCCAGAACTAGACTGGAAAAAATATCTGACAATCACTGAGAAAGACGTGAAGATAGACAGGGATTTAGACCTGGATTTCATGGAGGAGAAATTGGGTAAAACTGCGAACAGCATTCAGTGGCTGTCAGATCTCTACGATCCCTTGAAATGGAAAAAGATCCCTGGTAAATTGAGTGAAAATTGTAAAAACGAAATGGATATCTTTTTGCACTCTCTAAGAAACGGTAGCCTATGGGCTGCTAAAAGTAAGTATAAAATATTCTCAACAAGATCCTTTTTACAATTTTCAATCAAATTCTATATATAATAATAATTCCTTAATTGTTTTATCGCTGCATAATTTTCGCCTTCACTAAGCTTCCCTTTCGTTATCACGTTTCCTAATACGTAGCAGATATAGGTATACCCTATAACGAGAAAAGACAAAATCTCATGGCCAATTCAAGGAGCATCAGACGTGCACGAAAGTATCTCCCTGGCTCAGCTGACGACGTCCTATTTCGGGTTTTATCGCTACACCATCCTTGTTCCCTTTCTTCTTATTCTTTTGTTTCATTTCATCAAAAGATGATTCCGCAAAAATCTCGTCCCGTTTCAATTAAGCTCAAGAGTTTCACAATTTACTTGTACATGATCTATTTATGGATCTTAATGCATTCGCCATTCACTTTATAATTGCATTAATTGTTATTCAACATTCCGTTAAAAATTATAAAACATTATGAGGGCGATTATCTCTCATCATCGTCTGACCGACCATTGGACGTAAAAATAAAGTAATTAGTAACGACTTTAGAACACTTAAAAAAAAAAAAGAAGAATTTTATCGTAGGAAGAAATTTGTCGTCAACCTCATTAAATTTCCGCAACATCACTCTCTCTTTCTCTCTCTTTCTCTCGTTTTATTCTAACAAAGGACTACCGCAACGAAGTTCTTTTGCTGATTTAAGTGATTATTTTTATGGCCCAGTTATTCGTTGAGATGATAAAGAAACAAAAAAAAAATAAATAAATAAAACAAAAACGTATAAAAAGAAAAAAGAAGAAAATAGAAAAGGGAGAGTAAAAATTAGACAAGGTGTGTCGTATAGGAAGATAGAAACGATATTATAGAATAGAATGCAGTAATCTTAGTATTTTTTAGGCTTCGGATATTACAACGTGTTGCAACAGTGTCATATGATAGATATTATCGTGGAGAAAGTTCAGTTGCACTTTTAACCGATGAGAATGTGCAATCCAGCCTAGTTTAACCCTCGGCACGATCCAACGTACTGCAATTTGATGGACGTTCCAATTTAGTACGCCCAGTGAATAGCAAAGTTATAACAAATCGAAGTGAGGTATCGGTATAGGTACTCAATTTTATTGAATCGAGAATACTCGACCTAAATTTAATTAAAATTGGAGTACGTAACAATTCTTTCCATCGATTGATCGACATTGGCCTTGTCAATTGAACGATTTCCCACTCATTGGTTAAATTTCTATTAAATTTTTCTACGATTATGGATAAACGTTATTCAATAACACGAATCAAGATTAAAGAAATCATTATTAAACTCACAGATCAATAACGTCTAGGGTGATTCTAAAGTTATCGTAAATTTCTACAACCAAAGTTTTTAGCTTCCGGAAACTTTTGGAAATCTTTAAGTTTTAGGTCAGGTGTGAGAAGGAAACTTCGCGTCCTCATCTGACTTCACTTGCATCAGTGTTGAGTTTGCACTTTCTACACTCCATGCAGTTGTTTCTTTTTTGTTTTATTTTTATTTTTTTCATCCGCGTCTTGCTGACCGGTGATTTTACGTAACTGGCAATGACCTCTTACCAAGGCAGGCGTACCAACTATATAGCCAAGTTAATTTATAACGATCTTTACGATACAATAACATCCGCACAATTATACTTAAATATCTATTTGCACCTACATCATCGAATGATTATCTTCGATTCAAGTATCTGCGATTGTTTCTTTAAGTATAAACACTAATCGTTTCTATTTCCGCAAAATTAAACTTTTCTTTTCGTAATACTTCTAAAGTTTTCCTTTTCTTTGCATCTGCACGTATGGACGTTTACAGAACGTGGAAATTGCACGGACAAGATAAATATAACAATTGGCAATAACGATAGCAAATACGTGCCCCACATACGATATGAACAAAACAAATATTGTTTGTTAGTAAGTAAGCTGACGATACACGTAAGACGGAAATAATAATGCGTCAAATTTAAGGTTCCAAAATTTTTTGGACCAAGTCCAAAGCGAGAGTGCTGCTCTGTGAATTTGTGAAAATTCATGGATTTGAAAAGTCGGTATATTATGGCTGTGAAATTCTCCCTCAAAAGAATAGAATCTCGTAAAGAATTTGAAGAAATCAATTACAAAAACCCCAAACTGAACCACAACCACGTAGTAAAACGAAATTTGTTAAATTATTATTTAGACCAACTGCGGAAGTCTCCCACTATAGGCTAACTATCATGAAATTTTTTAATTGGATGATGATCCTTATCCCATGGTTCTAGTTATCGGAAATTTGATACAGAGGGTTAACGATAGCTGGCTCTATTACGAATTGAGATATCTAGTTCTCTTCTTCGGATAAAATATGATTCAAAAGTGTTAATAAGTGATACTAAAATTTGATTTTTTCTTTTCAATGGTTGACAATTATATAAGGGATAGATAGGGGAAGAATTATATAAGGGATAGAAGGGAAAGAACGATATTTATGTGTACACACATATACCTATATTGGTATATTGTATCAAATCGTTTTCGAATGATGAAATAATAAAAACTTAGAAAAAAGCCGGATATTGTATCATAGATATGATATGTACTCAGATGTTCCCTGTCAAGTAAATACGTCGTCCCCTCAGTTCATGGCTGATCGTTTCAACTGCAAGCATTAAGGGTGACAGTAGACAATTTCCTCTGCAAATTGTTTGCTCTTGACACTACATAGCTCTATTTGTCTTGATCGTTGCTCTATGATCGGAGAGATCTAATTGTTTAGCCATCTTATTGCTCCGTTATTGCATAGCTTGGATGCTGACTGCAGATGACATTTCTTGTCTCTCGGTAGCAGATAGCCTTAACCTTTGAAGAAAAAAAAACAAAACGTGAATGTTTTATAAAATAAAAACCCATGATAAAAAAATGAAATTAGGAATTATTTAGATAAATTACTGTGGTGTAAAATTCGATTTATTTTTATTCATTAAACTGAAGGGGGTATAGAACGAGTCAATTTTGGGTACGATTATTTTAACAGAGATATATATTTCGGAGCTAGAAAGCGGGACAATAGCTGTAACATCTAATTTATTTCTCGTTTTTAAGGTTCATACGAGCAATAACTCGTAATATATCTACATTAACGTTCATTTCAGAGACGGTAGGATAGTAAAGTTTATTCGTGTGGAAATCCCACGTGATAAAAAATAATAGCTATGTGTATTTATGCAGCTTGCCAGAGAGAGAAAGAGATAGAGAGTTATGTATACCTATATCGTATTAAAAATGAATCCAGAATGTTAGAGAGATATTAAAATATAATAAACACACATCAGTGGAAGGGATTTGCAAAGGAACAAAAAAAAAAAGAAATCACGTTTCCTTTTATTTGCAGATTATAATGCCGGATTACTACCATACGTCATCGATTATAATTCTTATTATTACTCAATCTTCCAAATCGATAAATAAATTATCCGTTATAGAAACTTTTCAGAGGATATTTATTGCAAAAAATTTTTGTCGATAATTTGTATTGCTGATTTCTTATAGACAGCGTGAAATAAAACACCGTTTATTAATTCAACATTTCGTTCATTGAAAATTGTAGATATAAAAAAAATTGATTAAAGACTCTGGTTTATACTATACACCGAGTTTTAAATTCAACGTTCCTTTTTCATACAGCGTAGATACCTACGTTTTGTTCAAAAAATAAAAAATAAAAAAACAGATATCAACGAGCGTTATAACCGCATGGAAAACCCTTTCCGTTTATACGCGTAGGTTATACTTCCTGTTTCACCGCAACTGATATGAATAAAATAATATGATATAAAAGTTGTCGAATGATACACCGTATATTTTTAGAGTTATTCCGAATAAACGAGAGATCGTAGCGGTTCTGGTGCACAACTGCCTCACTTTTATTGAGATCTTTGTAGTCTCACGTGCGGTTACTGTACCGTGAAATAAACCAAAAAGTAATGTTATTCTTTATCAGATAGTAGAAAAAGAAAAGTGAAAAATATAAAACCGTTAATACACATATTTTTGAACTGGGTTAATATTTCGAAAAATAAATTTTCTCATTCAACGATTTTACTATTAAGCACCGGTAAATTTGACCCTGTACGCGTATACCCGAAAACTTTGAGATCTTATTAAAATATATATAAATGTTACATTATCGGAATTGAAAGCAGCGTTTTTTTTTTTTTTTTTTTCATCGTTGCAAGTACTTTCATACAGCGTGAATAAAGTTGTACCTATACTTTGAATCGGAAGTTCAATATTCCTTAGTAAAGTTATTTAAACCCGTGATTATTCTATATCCTTATATAATAAAGCCGGAACAAGCTACACTAGGTATATATGCAAGAATTAATTGAATAATTCATTAATTCATTATGTAAATTTTGAGGAAAACTTTATTTCCACACGTTATAATTTCCTCATTTTATCTATATAACTACCTTTCACTATCTTAGTGTTCGATGCAAGTGGTCGTTACTCGTCCCAGTTTCACTTTGGAAATGATTTTTGGCTTGGATCGAGTACTTTATGTAAAGAACTGGACATCGCAGAGAGAAAAAGACCGGCCGGTTTACCGGACGATTCACCCCCTTACCACATCAAATTTCATGTTGCTAGGATGTACCTGACGTTACCTGCTGACGTCGCACCTTCGGTGAGCAAAACTGTTGATGAATAAATTATATAGATAAATAAAAAAGAAATAAGGAATGAAAATTATGGCAGTGAACGAGGTTCGCATTTCTCGACTGCAGAAATCCACCTGCATTAAAAATCTTTAAGTGGCTTTTGTCACTTTTCAAGATTTCTCAAACCTGGATAAGGCTTTTGATCCGTCAGGGATTAGCGGGGATTAGAGTTCACCACGTAAGGGGTAGACGAGTATTCGACCTCGTGTTACGTGGCTTGAAAATGTAAAACAGAAAAATACGAAAAAAAAAAGAAAATGAGATAGAAAGTTTAGGAAAAAATATGACAAGAAGCCGAAGTGTGAAAGAAAACGACACAAAAAAAAAAAAAAAAAAAAAAAAGGATTGTAAGCTGATTCGATAAAATATTTTACTCCCGAAGTAAGAAGTACAAGGCTTAAGGAGATTTGGTTGGATTTATCAAAATACTCTGGGCGCATATATTGTCTCGAATTCACATAAATTTAACGTCTGCAATTAAATCTTAGGAATATGTACAGGGGACAAATTCAGCGATGATCAATATATTTGTGAGAAACGGGTAAAATATTATTCGCTGAATTAAATAACGAAAACTGGAAAAATTCTAGTCTTCAATAAACCTGCAAATTTTCTTTTAATTTTTTTTACCGTCATCTCCATAATATACGAGGTGTTTTTTTTTTTCATTTTTTTTATCTTCTTTTTTTCACGTAGTTATGATGAAAATTCTCTTCCCTATTCTCCCACAGACCCGACAAATTTTTCTCGGCCTTTGCCTACCTGGTTCCTGTGACCGCGTCTCTTTAACCTCGATGCTGAGGGCGACTGCTGACAGAGTTGAGAGGGAGGGAAATTTTACGCATCGTTCATCCGGACCGAAAATTCATATTGCCAAGGTGAAGTCTGTTCCAGCAAGCGACTACTCTCTCTGGCTTGATCCAAAGGTCCACGTCCTATCGTAAGTAAAAAAAAAAAGAAAAAAAAGGAACAATCACGGCCACTCCTCTTTCCGCTAAGCCCCGAGGCTCTAGGTCCTACCGCACAAGCAAAAGGGAAAATTCGTTTCTCCTCACGAAACGGGAGGCACACTCCTCTACAGTTTCCACTATACCTTTACACATCCATGAAGGTAGGTAGGTAGGTAGGTAGGTTGCGGCCCACTGATCACATGATCGATCCAAACCCAGTCTGACCTCTTAGGACTTTTTTCTCGAAAGTTTTTTTTTTTTTTTCTCTTTTTTTCTTTCTCCTTTTCATTTCTTTTCTTTTCTTTTCTTTTTACAGCCATGTCCTTGTATACTTTCACCGTCTATACTCGTTGCTATTCGCGATTAAATTATCCATATAAAAGCCGGATTTTCATCCACGTGTGAAATCACTGGAAATTCACAATCCGCGGGATATAAATTCGGATGACAATATCAAATGCGAGTGACGTAAAGTTACTGAGTTTTTCTTTTCTTTTTTTATGGAATAGCAATTCGACGTGACATGGATAGATCGGACTTTTGCGAGTTCCACATTGTGCGACTTACCAGAAATTATCCGCTAATACAATGAAGCCGTTTTATTCATTATGAGAAACTTCCGTACTTACAAACGCGTTAATTTTTGATCCAGCTAATCCATATACTTTATAATAATCTGGATGAGATCTACCGAGAATATAAGACGAGAGATTTCAAAGCATTGAACGAATTCTTGTTTAAAAGAGAAACTGAATAAATCTTATTCCAAAATACTGAAATTCAAATATATCATAAATTGATAAAAGAAATTTTTTACATTTCTTATTATCTCGATATACCTTAGACTGAATAATTTCTAGGTATGTATAAGTTAATTTGGTAAGCGAATATACTAAAGGCTATAATAAAGGGACGTTTGTTTCGTATATAACGTCTATAAGGGTTGTACGAACCACAAACTCTCCAGATCTTATCTGACCGTCAGCTACCAACCACAAAGAGCTAGCAGCAACCTTTCTGAGAAACTGATTTAATTAGCTTTGAGGTTCAAAGGTGAAATATATGCGATGAAAACAGCTTAGGACGTTATAATACATAAGGAGTAAAAGGGACTACGACAGCGTTGCCTTCAAAATCTTTTCATCTGTTGATTTATGTATACATAATAAATTCGTTAAACTTCGAAACGAGAAAAATCTAAAATGACCCTTGAATATAGATACAATAGGAAAATTCAAGTCTTATATGATCTCGGTTAACCAGTAGTCAGTACTCTATAGCAGGAATAATAAAAGTTAAGTATTCCTCGGGCATACCGGGACTTCCGGTTACCTAATGTTATAAGCAGTGTGCAAACTCGTTCGTTCGCAACTCGTAGCGAATCACGAATAGCTTGACGATGTCCAATGACCCGGTTTTGGTTGGAAAGCCAAAGAGTTCTTGACGTCTGGCAGAGAGACAAAACAGAAAAAATCACTCGATTAGAAATGATTGATCAATAATTAATTTTTTGCTAATATATAAAACAGAATGAAAATGCTCCCATTTCCGGGAATAATCGATACAGAAATCAAAAGTAAAAAAAAAAAAAAAACACGTGAGAACTTGAAGGGTTCAAAATTTAAAGCCAATGGTACGTATAATGGTCAATAATCTTTGGCAGAACAGGATTCGGATGGAGATGCGTTAACACGTACAGTACAGTATAGATTGTATTTATACATACCTATAGCTATAAAGACTTTCAACTTTCTTTCCTTGAATTTGCAACTTTTCTTACGCAACATCGTGTCGTTGCGTTAGCTTACAGCGTGCAGCATATGTTATCCTCGTCCACTTTTTGGTGTCAGATATTATAAATGAAATACTTATCCGGGTTTATATTCAGAATCGTTTAAGATGCCTCTCAGGTAGCTACTATACGTAAACTGAAGATATCCAGAAATGTATTTTCGAGGTGTTGAACGGCCTCTAACATAATATACGAATGATGAATGTAAAAAAGGTGAATATATTTCAAGCTTTTTCCATGTTTTCGATACTTTTTTGTATTTCAAAATAAACCCTAAGCGAAACCCGCTCTTTCCTGATGTGAATTTAAATAAAATTCTGGTTTTGATATGGAACTAGATTTCGATGAAAAAAGTTCCTTTTCCAATAATCTTAGACAATGATTTTCATTCACCATTGAGCAAATTTTTTTAACATATTCACATTTTGATATTGAAAAAAGATACCTGCTGGTAGGCTCAAATTTAAATGAAAGTACAAAGTGAAGGGTGTTTCAGATATTTCATTATATTGTGGGTTTATCGTGGTCTGAAATTTCTATACGAGCTGAGATCTTTACTTTAATAATTAATACGAAGACGTGGAAAATTATAGAGGTGTACAATATGACCGACTAATCACAACTGCGAAACCCTGCCTAGTAAGCATTCCAAGCTAACAGGATCCCCCTGAAACCTCAAACATTTGATATAACTATGTACGTATAGTAATATACTCCATAATTTGCACAGCTGTCACGGGTTCACTTGGTATGTACTGGATTTCCACCAAATACAAATCATATTCTAGTCTGACAAGCCACGCTGCATGCAATATTGCAAATTTAGATGATAGCACTAAAGACGATGAATAAGACGAGTATTATGAACTCTAAGAGAACGGGAATTGTACAAGACGTTGCTATGCACTTCTTCAATCTCCAAATAGAAATACACTACTACAGTGGTATAAGTAATCAAAAATGTTCAATCAGCGAGCTAAAGCTTCCCTGAAGATCCTTATGGCTAATTTAACTGAACTTTCTTTCAGTATTTTTAAATTACTTTATATTCAAGACAGGAATGATATTTATTAATCTGTTGGTTCAAAAGTAAAAAGAGGAAAGGTATGCTAATCAAAAACTCTTGACTATATACGCGAGTTTTTAAGAACTTTTGTATAATAACTTTACAATGGTCAGGTAAAATGAATAACATAATATTAATAATAATAATTTTGGTAAGAAGTCTTTGCCTGAGTGATAACACGCGGTAATATATATATAATTGTCAAATGAACGAAATGTAATGAATTTTTTGAAGTGGGTATATGTACTCGACGTTTATCCGAGTTAAAACAGGAACACTCCAGTTGTGATTCTTTGGTGATTTATACCCGGTTATTTGTATTCCGTTGTTGTTTCTTCTCTCTTTACAGTGGAATTGAATAAATAACGTGAGTATTTCGCAAAGTGATAATTTTATTTGCTTATTGGCTTTGGTAGGAGCTCCAAAGCATAAGACTGGAATAATTATTATTCAGTCTGGATGTATCCGCAAATAACCGCATTATGATTGCATTGAATTTATAGTACATCAAGTTAAATAAATGCATATTTAACCAAGTAATCTTCATCTCAATGCCAATATCAGCACCGTTATAAGTAATTGCAAAAGTTTTGCTGTAGTTTAATCGCTGCTGCTGTTACTACTACTGCACTGTACTGCATTTCACTTTCTCTCAAATCCAATGTAAGTATTTAAACTAAAGAGTGACATATAATTATTTTAGTATGTATCGATGAAAGTGGATTAATTAAATATCTAAAATCCTAAAAAAAAACTTTCAAATATTATATTACCGAACGTCGAATGAATAATCCTTTTGATTTATGCTACGTAGGATACTGCAGTTATTATTGATTACAAGACATAAATTTCTGTGGTTCAAGGTAGGCTACAATCTACGTTCTAGATTCGCAACTAATGCCTGGACGTCACGGAGTATACAGACTGATACAAACATGTTCAATCGACATTATCAGTATTAGTTACAATTCGAATGAGACGATCATTTTTATTGGTAAGGGAAGTATGAGGCGACAGAATGACGCACGTTGATCGTAACGTTTCTCTGAGTGATTAGATTCCTTATTTTTTCTTTTTTTTGATCTCTCTTTTTTTATTTATCGCGATTCTATCAAAATCGTTCGATTAGCTGATTTACAATTTCCATACGCCACTTGGTATAATTGATATGAAATATTCGAATACTGACGTGAGTTTCGCATGTGGAAATAACGAATTAATAAATTCTTGCACTAATATGTTCTGTGTGGCTTATTATACCACAACCTCAATTATTTTCGTTGTAGTTAAGACAATTAGCTTGTCAGATAATTTTACAATAAACATTATAAGAAAATTGCCATCTCTAATTATTAACAATAGTTTCGTAAACTCTAAAGCTAATCAAATATTATACCTGTCGTTGGTACATCGTAACGATTTTTTAATTTTTTTTCTTTTCATTTTTTAATCGATGCAGTTGGATGACTTAACTGCATTTACTTCACTCTTATTGCTCACTATAACATTTGTCTTACATAAACATATAATAGAAAGCCTCTACTGCACACTGCGTGAAAGTATATACGATATCGCTCTCAAATGCATTCCGTAACGACTAATTTCTTAACTGCAGAGAGTGAATCGGGATAAAAATTTTTTACGTAATATAACTTAGACGTGCAGATTTATTAACAAAGTTTTATACAATCTCTTGAATTTATACAATAACTCAAACGAGTTTAAGCGACATCTTATTGCGGTTTTTAATTCTTTTTTTATTAATTTTTTTTTCCTTTTCTTTTTTGAAAATTTAATTTGGGACTCATAAAGACATTACAAAAAAAAAAAAAAAAATGATAAATTTATTATCTGACTTACGATTAGACACGATTTTGAAAAAATATTACGAACGAACGAGGTTTAATATTGAATAACAGACATTAGAAATTATATTTATGTAATATAAGTCCAAGTTACGGTTACTTGAACAGATAATACAGTAGCTACATTTATTTTAAATTGCTATTAAACGAGTCATAGTGATGCTTTTTTAAAGCTGCAGTACGATATGTAGTTCCGAATAGCTGTTTCGAAAATTTTTCATGTCTTTATAGAGTAACACGAGTTTTTTTCATTTCAAAGTGTTTTTCTGTTATACTCGTATATATACGGGCAATAGAGCGACGTCGTTGCGTTTCACGCATCGCAGAACTGTTTTGTGTCCTGGTTCACAATTGAAATCTAAAAAAAATATAGGTACAGCGTTTGAAAACGATCGTAAGAATAAAAAAACAAAGATTAGATTAGAGAATTCTGCTTTTTGACTATTGTAGAATAACTTGATAGACTGTAGCGAATACCACTGGCAATAAAACAACGAGGAGGGATGCGGGCTGTGCGATTCAACCATTAAAGCTTAGCCCTGAAATACCATAATTAACACAGAGCCTTGTGTTCCATTGTCCCGGGAGACTGAGAGGACTCGCTTAAAACCCGCCTCTCCCCTTTTTTTTCCTATAGAGGTAAAACCGAGCTAAAATTGTATACACCGTCATATTTTTTTATGCTACTTTAATAACGGAATAATTTAGCGAACAACGGTTCGTTGCTAGAGCTAAGAATGTAATATGGTGGTACTGTGTAAGCGAAACGCGAACGAAGAGTCGTAAAGTTAGAACGCGCACGTTGGGACCCTTTTCGACGTTATATTTTGACTCACAAAATAGAAAGAGTCACGTGCAAGGGTGACATACCCATATATGTGTGTACGTATGTATATTAATAAAACGACAAGAAAAACGAAAAAAAAAAAGAATTTCAGTTTTTCTTCATCTTAATCGTACATCTGTATTTCGTTTTACAGTACCGTTCAGCAAATGTGCTTATTGCTGTAAATTTTGCTTAGGGATATCTATAGTAATTCCCTTGATCAATCATGGGATGAAAATGATCGTAAATACTGGAACAGGTATACATAAATATATATGTATGTATATGTATGCAAGTATATACGCCTTTGCACATGAACGGATGCTTTGATCAACGAGGTTGATTGATTAGCGAATTAATTTTTGATCTTGTCAGTTGATCGACTGATCGCCCAAATTATTTTACGGTTGCGTACATATACCTATACCCTACCCTATTCCACGATAAATTTATATATACATATATATGTATAATAGATATATAGAAATTTATACGTAAAATTAATTTTCCCCGCATCAAATATACGAACGTATACGTATTGTACAGTCTGTTGACTATATTTGCGGTTGAAATACGAATCTCCGATAAATTCTTTTCATATACCTACTTTCAGAAACGGAAAAAGGAAGAGAATAAAAAAAATAAATAAATAAAAGTATAGATATAGACGTGAATTTCATAGTAAATATAAGATATATGAAACCTTTACCGCATATGTGTAGCAAAGTATATGCCGATACTATGAATTTTTTATTTTCAGTGGTGTCGTGGGAGTGATACTGTTTCTGATGATACTCGCAACAGTATACGAGTACAATGAGACCGGAGAGAAAGAATCAGACGTGGAAAGTCCAAACATCGGAAACAATAATGAAAGAATCAGTACGTATCCAGACAAAAATTTTCCAGAAGAACGTCGTATATCTATAATTCAAGATAACAGCAAAGAATTGATCGAAAAAAGTGAGATGGTAGAAAAACAGGGTAAGAACACGGGAACGAAAGAGGTCAAAAGAGAAAAAGGTACGTAGTTTTTTTTTGCTTTTGTGTTTTTTTTTTTTTTTTTTTATCGGTTCGGTGTGATTGCAGTGCAAAAATGGTTTGCTCAGATTTGAGGTCTCAGCGGATACCGTAGATTCAAACTGCACAATTTACGGTGAAACATGGTCTATAAGGTGTTCCGCGAACAAATCGTCTGCAACCCTGGATAAGCAATAATATAATGTTCGGTCAGGCGTCAGCATCTTGAACGTGTGATTTTTACTCAAAGTTGGATAAATGGAGGCGGGTTATAAATCTGATTCAACCCTTCCGATAAAACGCTAGTCTCTGTAATAATCCGTTTCTAGTTTCTAACAAGAAATTCATAAACCACTGACTGGATTAAACCGCGAGACTCTCATCAGTCTAAGAACAGATCAGATTTTAGTGAAGTGGAATGGAGTGAAGTGGATCGGCATTTTTTATCATCGACATTGCATAAAGCGGGAGATTATTAAAATTTTCTATACCTATGGTCTAGACGCGTAGTCATCTTTACGGCCGTATAGTCGATAATACGCTATCTGATAGTAGAATTTTAATTCTGAATTATATCGTTCGGAAATTATTTTCTCTTCACTCGGTTAAAAACACCGTTATTTTACGAGACGATTTATTTCAACTTTCATCATTTTAGGTGAAAAAAATATTATACCTCAAAAATGCGGTTTTGTCTCAAGTGATGAATATCTTATCCTCACATCATGAATACCGAATGTCAACGATGTATGTGCCCGTTACGATGATCTATTCTTGTAATAAGTTCAGCGCTAGTTTATGGACTGTTAAAAAATTTTCAAATTTTGACAAGCTAAAATATTTTCTTCTTATTTATTGTTGCAGGATTTTGGCTGAAATGTCTGTTGGCTTTCAACCCGATTACCAACGGGAGTAAAATAATAAGCACAGAACCGGCAGCCAGAGACAGTTTAACCTGCCTACATGGATTGAGGGTGTTTTCACTGGGTTGGGTAGTAATGGTCCATACTTATTTACAGATGTTCTCTATAGCCGGTAAGTAAGAATAATTAATAACAAGAGTAATTGTAGTTCTAGGTCAAAAAGTGAATTGACGATCCTGTAACAGATGAAAATTTAACGTATGCCTACTGATTAGATATTTCGAAAATCTTTTCATCTATTTTAAGTAGAAAACTGGCGCTCGTGAGCTCTGAAAGTAAAACAGTTTTACAGATCCTTTCTCTCTCATGATATAGCTAAAGAACTTTTCACGGCACGTTTCAACCTGAGAACTCTTTTCTTACATTTTTTTTTTTTTTCCACTGTCACTTCCTTGGTCTTCTCTCTTCTCAGTTTCTTTTGTACTCGTTATTTCGCCTGTCTACCAGGCAATGAATTTAAGTTGAAATGATGGCCAGTCACACCATGATGCTTTGTCACTTTTGCAAAAAGCCGTAATTAATTAGGTTCGTTTTTTATTTTTTTCTTAATAATTTTCCATTTTATTCTTTAATATTATTCAGAGAATAAAACTTTGCGGACGATCACCGAGAGGAGCTTCATGTTCCAAACTGTAAGCAACGCTACGTTTTCAGTAGACACGTTCTTTTTCATCAGGTAAATTGAACATGCTAATCGACCGTTAACCCAAAATTTGGCAAAGTCAATAAAGGGCTTACCAATTCTGTACAATCTCATAAACAAAAAAAAAAAAAAAAAAGCACGGAACTTATCACATTTCAATTATTTCAGTGGCCTCCTGTTAACAGTACTGTACTATCGCTCCCTCGGTGGTGTGAAGACGCACAAGAAAAACTTTCTTAAATCAAGTTCCCTCAAGTTCTCAGTAATGATTTTGTACAGATTCATAAGGTAAGTCTAATAAACCGTTAATTTCATTACTTTTGAAGAAAAATAGCCGACCTTGAAATATCCAAAACCCTTTCAGATTGACACCAGCATACTTGTTCGCGTTAGGAATGAACGAAGTTGCAATGAGACATGCCCAAGCACGAACAGTATTTTTTCCAGCAGTCATGGATCATCTGACATGCGATAAATACTGGTGGAGGAATGCTCTATATCTTAACTCTCTTTATCCGCGAACGGAAATGGTGAGTTAACAAAAGTATCTTGTTTGAAGATGTTGAATCTCTGGTTAACGTACCTCAGCATTGGAACTTATAAAGGCGTTATTTAAGTGGCGTGAATCAGCTTTGAACAAGTTGCCAAAGTACATTCGACCAGGTTCTAGGTTCTCCAAAGTATTTTCTACAGGTCACCGCGCCAAGAAGTTGAATTAATTATCGGCAAACGATCTGGGAAAACTCTTACATAGGTATATGTATATATGTACCTATATATGAGCCCGGTAGTTATTCAGTGCTATCTGATCTCAATTGGTGTCTATATATGAATCACTTCAGAGCGAACCTTGGGAAAGGAATAAAACCTTCGGATAAAAGAAGTCGAGTCTCGTTAAAATTCGCAGTCACTAAGCCTTTGAAGTATCAAAGGCAAAATATCCAAAAATTTCAAATATCGGAGTTTATTGCCAGACTGAAAGTTTGATTAAAGAATTTCAATCCCCTCATCGACACTCATATCCATTGTTGTCAGTATTTAGAAAAAAAAAAAAAAAGGTTATTATTGATCCGTCAATATCATCGATCACGTGTTATTATCGAAACGTTCATTAATTACCTGCAAATAACGTACTGACAGGTCAAGAGTTCATAAATCATTTAAAAAATTTTCCAGTGTATGCTCTGGAGTTGGTACATGGCTAACGATACTCAGTTTTACGTACTTGGAATATTCCTGCTTCTACTTTCGGTTAAATACTTCAAGCTCGTTGCAGTATCCGTAATTTTTCTCATCGTATCATCTTGTTTCACGACATTCTCAATAGCATATCAAAATGACTACGTGGCCAGGTAACTGAATCACTTCGTATTGATACTCGCTCAATTTTAATGCCTCTTTTAACTAATTTTATTCGATTTTCATTAATCAGAATTCAGGAACCGTTCGCCTTATTTGACGAACTCTACGACAAACCGTGGCTCAGAGCTGGGCCATACCTAATCGGCACCATCACCGGATACTACTTATTCAAAACAAACTGCATCATTCAAACACCACTTGTAAGTAAACTCAGACAAACTTGAAACTTAAAATTTTTTAAAAGATCATCAAGATTCCCACGTATGTATGTACATACATACATACATACATACATACATACATTGACATTTTTTTTTCCTTCAAACTTACCAGTATGTCAAAGTGATCGGATGGCTTTTATCAGCCTCCATCATGGTCTCCGTTGTCTATGGCCTCTATCCAGACAGTATCACAGTAACGTTAAGTTCGGTCTATGCATCCTTGGGACACACGGCATGGTCAGTTGCAGTAGCATTCATCGTTGTACAATGCTGCACAGGATCTGCTTCCATAGTCGACGGTTTACTGTCGCTAAGACTCATGTATCCCCTCTCAAGACTTACTTATTGCGCTTACTTGGTGCATCCTGTAATCATGATGATTACCACGGTGCAGATGGACGGTCCGTTGCATTTGCACAACGGTATTGTGGTGAGTATCAACCAGATATTTATTTACGGAGAAAAATTTTTAAAATATTTCCCGAGTATATTTATATACCGTTTTTTGGTGATTACACAACCTAGCTGATTTTTTTTTTTCTAATCCAGAAATTAATTTTCAGCAATAAACATTGATTTAACTTTTATCCCTGTAGTGTAATGAAAGTCTTAAAAATTCCGTAAATAAATTTACACACATCGCGAGATACTTCTTTGGTATATATCTAACATCCTGTTTCGCTAACGTAATTTTCATGCCCTTTTTTGCCTGGAGAATCACATTTTGCTATTAACGTGAGGTCATTTGATACATCACCTGCCCTACAAGAACACTGAAACCTCAGTATGGTGTAAGAACCGTTGGTCATGTTTCTACACATGTATACGTATAAAGTTGTAACTTCATTAGCTTACTGGTATATACATGGATACGTATACTTGTATTTCGGTGGGCAATTTTTTTAGACAAATTTATAATAGAACGCAAAGTATCAGTCAGGCATCGGATGTGTGGATAAATTTCCGTATGGGAAGGCCTTAGAGTTATACATAGATTTTTAAACAAAGTGAATTGTTCAAATTTGAGGATATTATTTTTATTAAAAATTCTTCGACACCCAATGATGTGATAGACTGATACATACTTGTCTCTAATTCTGTATTATCCGTTGTTTCAGTTGATAGTTTACTTCGGAAACCTTGTGGCATCGTATCTACTTTCTTTCTGCATTTCTCTGACTCTCGAGGCACCAGTTGTTAATCTTTTAAAACTAGTATTCGTATCTAATAAACGAGCGAGGTAAGACTGAATCGATGATAAATCGCATCGATTGCTCGTTGAATATTGTATAAAGAGGGTAACGGGGTGCATCCAAGAGTGATTATGAAATATATATATATATATATATATATATATATATATATATATATATATATATATATATATATATATATATATATATATATATATATATATATATATATATATATATATATATATATATATATATATATATATATATATAAAATTATGAATGTCTTTAGTGTGGATATAAAATCGTGAGTAGATTAAAATCAAATTTTTTTTTTCAAATAACCATAATGTTATATATAAGCACGAGTACATGTTGTATCAATTTATGTAAATATACGTATAGCATATACCCTGTAAATGAATTTTATAAAGATGCGTAGCTATGAGACGACACATGACCGCAGAAAGTTACAGAATACTAGAAACCTTCACCACATTTATATAACTTGATTTGCGAAGAAGTTTCGAACTATGCCTTATCATTAGAGAGTGAAAAACTGCGTCGTGATAGATAAACGTAGTTTTCGCTACTTCTGATATATAAATAAAATTGAAAATTGAACAGCCAATTTATAAATGTATTGCTCTTTCTCTGGGAAAATTCGGTGACTATTTTCTCCCTTATTCTATCTTAGCGCTAACAATTTCCCCATAGGTTTGTATGATTGAGAAATTTATTGATGCTACGGTGACAGGAGAGAAGGAATCAATTTCGTCAAGCTCCATATGCGCCCTTCGATCACGACGATTGAAAATCGATCGATAAATTTTAGTCTATTATATTTTTTGTAATAATCTATATTTTTTATGATAAAATGAAAATAATTTGACCACTGGGAATAAGACAAAATATAACTTCCGATCAGATAAGTTATGTCATGATATCGAACGATCATTGCTGTAATAAAAATCAGTCAAATGTCCGAATGATAATGATTGTACATTCGTCATAATACTATGAAAGGGTAAGTAATGAGCATAAGCTCGTTAATTATGAGACTATGGAAGGTTTATCGACAATTATTTTGCTTATTTGCTAAGAATTTTTCCGTCTTTTTTTAAAAAAAGAAAAATTGTCTAGGGCTGAATTTTTAATGAAACATTGAATGTCACAGAATTCGTTCATTAAATGTGTGCCTTTCATTGAAGTTGAGTGAACAGCTGTGTCGAAACGTTAGAATTCAATAAACCCGCTGAAACTGTGACGTTAATTAGACTAAATGAAATTACAAATGACATTTCAATGCGGCAGCATATTTTCAGCAAAATTTGGGTACAGTAAATATTGTCCGGAATGTTACCAGATTCAATCAATCAATGTCAATGAAACTGAATAGAAATGAACGACGAGACTGATACATATGGCTGTTAAAAATGTAGCTTAAAATTCATCAGATTTGAAATTTTGAAACATAAAAATAAAAAATTAACTATAACTAAGGGCATTACTTCGTGCCGCGGTATTATATTTATAAAAATATTTTCGAATACCTTAAATTACGGTTATTTAATCAGATTTATGTATTTTCATTACAAAACAGAAGCCTGTTTATTCATCTACTGGTTTATAATTTTAAAAAATATAATTCAAATGTGCGGTTCAACCGTGAATTTTCACAGTCACATTTTTATAACGCCAAATTAGTAGCGAAGAAAACTCATTTCATGGTCCAGTATTTGGGAGTACACACTTATTCTCTTTAAGCTTAGTTAATTATCTCCGGGCACGAAACACTCCTAAATCCACCTGAAGCGTTTAGTCTTCTTTCCGCAAGATTTCACAAGACAAACGCTCGGCTATTCAGTTTGTCTGCTAATTACCAGGGTGCTGTGAAAAAGAAAAGTTTCTATTCGCAAAGCCCTCCAAAGCCAACATTCGGAAAGCTTGTACGGTCTAAGCCAAACAGACTGGTAAACTTAGACCGGTCAAATCCACAGATGTATTATATATATATGACCCACAGAATTCACACTGAGCTTGGTAATCCAGTCTAAGCCCCAAAATTCTATCAAACAACGACACCAGCTTGTGTGAACCCATCAGCCATTGGCTCACCAATGTACCTCATCAAACCAGCCATATACTGCACCCTCTGTATTCCCTCAATCATAACAAACCCCTACAGTAAAGCAATCCCTTGAATTCTGTACCTTTCTCTATAACTATTCTATCTTTCCCACCGCAGAGTCTGCCTTAAATTCGCCCTATGGAATTTCTCCGATCGCCAATATACGGTAAATTGCAGTCTGCACGCCCTACATTGATTAGCATAATCGACTCCTGGCATCTGGTGGTAGGCTTTATGCGTATACCCGAGAGACTAATCTCTACTCGATACACCGTGTTTTATTGGAATAGTGTGGTTTGCAAATTTCACGAAACGCGTATGCGATAATGATCAATCGCACTTATACCATTTGAATCGCATCGGGTAATTGGAGGGTACATATTTGATTGGTAATGGTCATTGAATTTCACTTTTTTTTTTAGACTTGGACTATGCCCAGTGTATAACGATGATAAAAATGTTCAATGTAATGGTACATGTGAAGGATTGACATTAAATCATGGTCTGATATTCCGTTTTTAAGAATTAACTTGTGACTTGAATCGTTTCAAGATTCCACGATTTATGTGTATTTATAATTCATGTAATTAATACGCAATTTCAATATTATAATTACAAATTTTGCACGATGGTTGTTTTCAGTTATTTAAAACACGATTTAGTCCTTGCATTCCATACAGGCACAGAAAAACTACCGCGGAAAAGTTGAGCTATTTAAAAGAGTGGTCAGCTGATTTGCATAAAAAATTCAACGTGATATCGATCTGTGATGGGAATTCCAGACACGAACGCGCTGCACTAACCCTTTGATAAACAAATACAAAAAAATAAATTCTTTAGCGTAATGGATACTTTGGAATAAATTATTTTCAGACTTCAGAGTATAAAACTAATATTGATGGTAAATTTTTCATGATAAATCTCGGTTTTGTAGAATTATTTTTAACTTCCCATGTCCATGTTTTTATGGTCTCTGGGACTTGAGGAGATACCTATAGGTATAAAAAAAAAATCAACAAGCACAATCTTTATCACGTATCATATAAAGTCCCCAAGGTTCGGCACAAAATCCATTTGGATATTGGACCTTGCACGTAATTCGCAAATTCGTAAAAGCTCGCGTCGTTTGCCAGGTATTATTATGCCCAGTTATACCTACGATATAAGCGCTACACCCTTTTACTACACGCAGAATATACATCGGATACACAATGTTCTTAACCTGGCTTAACGTAGCCTACTTCGGCAGCTCTTGTTCACGAAAATACCGACCAACGAATATTTAAGTGCGATAGGACCAAGCCAGGAATAGCCTGAACAAACGGCGCTTGCGCTTAGAAATCCAGAAGCTTTCGGTTGAAAGTTCAGTCGAGGAAACAGTGCGGGCGTGAAAACACGTGTCGAGGTAAGTCTCCGGGCATTTGACACGAGGGGACGTCTAGAGATAAGGTGAACGGGATTGATTAGAAAGTTTTTTAAACATGATAATTCTTCGCATTAAAAGCTTTTGGAAATTGGAATAGTGATAAAAATCAGTGAAATTATTTAAACATTATCCCGAAAGGAAGACTGTTGCAGCCTTTGATTAGGGGAAGATAATCATTCCACTGTTATCACAGGTCTGTTAAGTGGTTTATACGTATAATTCAACTGTCCAGTTATAAGTGAAAAATTATTTCAATTGCTTTTATAAATTACCGTAAATTATCCGGTCTCAACTTTTCGAAAGTCAATCTACCGGTGAGGGGGAAAAACAAGAGGAGTTAAAATTTCAATTTTAAAAAATCAGCCCGAGGATAAATTTCGTTCAAATTGAGTGTAGGGGTCATATCGATGTAATTTTTTTATTAATTTGATTTATGGTTTTTTTTATTTTGTGTTTACTTTCAAACTCACTTTCCATAAATTAATTTAAGCAATTAAAATTTTTGGCTATTCTAGTAGTGGGGTGAAAACACGAAAACCTTTGATTAACAAATATGAAAATACTAATTGGATGAAGAATTAAAACATGGGATGTTAATTAATTTTGTTAGATTTTTCGTTTTTCAACATTGCTAACTTCCCACGTCAACTTAATCGCCATTTAGGTGTGTAAATTTAAGCTTTTCGCTTTACGTGCTTATCGTGTAGTGATTTTGACGCAGGTATACACACCCCGGGTATACGTATGACATAAAACACGCAAATACTACGAATGTTATATAAATCGTATATCAAATTTAATAACCAGTTGAGATTTTTCATTGTTTCAAGACATATTCGATATTGCGCGAGAGATTGAGAGGGAACAAGAAATATAAAAAAATTAAAAAATAAGCTTTAAGAATTAATAATCGCTCGATCAGCGAGTACCGTTTGACACTGAATAATTAAATTCGATTTACGATTAGAATTTTTCAATCAAAATACCACGCATAAAACGTTTTAATACGATTCCACTAATTGACAATTGACTTTTGACAGAAATTAATATTGGAATTATAAATCGACGTGATTTTTAATCCGATTGACTGATTCATTTCTCTTCTTAATGAAATTTTTTAGAAAAATTATTTCCTGTCGGAATATCCGATTTTTAATCCTTATACAGAAAAAAAAAAAAAAAAAAATTACATCTACACATCTTCATTTCTCATAGACAATACAGAAACAATCGATTAAATAACCGAACGAAGGGTCAATACAATTCAACTACAGATAGACCGTAAATCCACTAGTGGATTACTTACTCGTTGAAAATTCACAAACGTGAACAATTGACGAGCACAAATTGCATTGCTAATGCATTTCTCTTGTCGTAGCAATGGTTAATTCGAAATTTCACTTAGAATTGTGGCAAACGCAGTTTGCCAAGCGTATACGCGTCGGTTAGACGTTCAAAGCTCTAAGTTAATTCTTACTGAAAGTTAGTGGAGCTGGATTAAACCAATGGCATTGCATAAGCATAAGATCCGCACTAACTGATTGTCAAATTAATACCGTGATGTAAATTGAAAATCTTTTTAGCCCTTGATCGTCATGGATATTAAAATGTCCAAAAACAGAATTAGAAATCGGTGTGGGTACTGACTTTAAGCTATACACTCCGAATTGAGTCAAGATTTTAACTAAGTAAGTTTTCCACTCTTTGTAAAAGCCTTTATAATCCCTGCCCAAAATCTTGGATTCTATTGTTTTCAACCGGCATTTAAATCCCTGCAGCCAAGTCGACCGGGCTTGTGGAAAAACCTGAAGTGATTTTTTTTTTCCTTTATTTTTTGTGATTATTATTACTTCTTGCTTCCTATTTTCATTTTATGCCTCGTTTGTTTGAGACCGTAATTTAACAAGGCACACGTCATGTCAGCAAGATATCCCTGAAATTTTACCTATCCTTTTCGCCAATGCTAAATTTTTCAGACACGTGTATTCAGACAATTTTTTTTTTTTTTCGTACTATACTCGTATATACAAAAAACATTAATTTTTTATCCAGTTTATTGTTCAGAATAAACCTTACAGAATAAATTACAAATTTGTATTGACAGAATTTCTATTCGTATTTTTTTATTTATTTATTTTTTTTCACGTTATATTTTAATTTCTCTTTTGATGACGTATGTTGCAAATACCCTGTATCGCGAGATTTTAGCTTAATCACAATAGTCCAGTGTTATAATTGTCACGGTTATTTATTATTCATTAAAATCGAAATTGTCAAGCTGTGCAATGATTATATATGAATTTGTTTGTTGAAATGAAATTCGGTCACTGTTAATCCAATTCGAAATACCTACCACAGTAAATATTATCAACCATAGTGTGTATATAGATTGAATCGAATGATTAACCATCGACAATTAGAATCGCAGTTTGTGGTTGAATGAATTCGCGCCATCCCACAATCGAAAAAAAAAAGAAAAAAAAAATCACCGAAATTTCACCCCATAAAATTCTTCGCTGAATACCAAACATGTAACTTATTGCGCGTGCCGTGAATTTCTATTTTGTCAATCTTTGTAGAAATTCTACCTTCCTTCTTGGATTCTGTATACTAGGCCGTAGGACAATATAGCGCCACGTTGGTATGCGACTGTGAGCTTATTGCAAAGCTTCGAATTTTCTGAAACAATTTGTAAAAAACATAAAAAAAAAGATTAAAAAAAAATTCCTATAACATGCATAAGTTACGTCCAGTAGATAGACGGCCAACGATGACCAGCAAACTCCTGAAACATGGCAAGATTCCGGGCGATAAAGGATCCTATCTAATGGGTTTGGTAGCGGATGGATTTAGGATGGTTAAAAGACTCACAGCATCGATTATAGCCGATGGATTTGAGGTTGTGGTTGAAGCGTTGGTTTAGGGTAGACAAATGATGGTCAGATCAAAACCCGAGGGATCTCATCTTATTCTTTATAGATAAGTAAGTACCTAATAATGATCGATTATATATTAGCGATGAAAGAAAAGATAAATTATTGATTTATATATATATATATATATATATATATATACGAGGTATGAAGTTAAATAATGAATTAAAGATTAAATTCTAAAGAATCCGAAGAGACAAGGGTAGGTAATAAATAGCGAATACAGAACTCAGATAGTTGAATTATTTAAAGTAATATCCCTGCGAGATTCATGCGATTGAAATCATTTTGGACTCAGTAAAGTTTGTTATACGAAAGGACGAATCTTCTTGCCATACCAAATCATTTAGATAAGGAACTTTACCTACTGCCATGAGTGAAACTTAATTCTAATTATTTGTCTCGCTAGAAAGTTTTGGCCTAAGACAAAGCTGGTGTTAAAACTGTGAGGATCCGGAGGGGTAGACACACGAATGCTGCTGCAGAACCTTAAGTCTTGAATGTTGAATTTGAGTCCTGAATACCACTTTATATAGCCCTAGGAAGAAGCCTGAGAGACCTGTCTACTCTACACATCTTACGAAATTAATTATAAAGTAAGACTGAAAGTTTATCAACCAGGACGATCAAGGCTGTGAGTGATTTACGTAATGGCACGGGCGTTTTCGTGATCCTAGCATTTCTAAATTCTTAGCTTTACTATTTATCTGAACCTTGAGCCTATCTTCAAGTCCTTTCCGGCGTCTTGACGTAAAACATAGGGGTTACAAAAAAATAAAAATAAAAAAAAAAAAATATAATAGAAAAATAAAAATAAAATCCACGAAAAAAATATCTCTTTAAAAGAGCTTTTTAATTGAGGAAGCTTTTAGACCGTCTGTAGATGAAATGGTCGCGATTTGTTTCCCCGTGATATAACTCATCTGAGTAAGTAACGTAATTGCCTCGAGGCGCACGCCTCTAGCGTATATACCTGACTATAATATTAATACACTTGTGTATAAAATGATATGAATTTAGGTTGTAATTTTGAGAGTTTTGTCATTGATCCCCATTACCCTTATTTTATAAAATCGAAGGATCGTATTGTCACTTAAAACTATGAGAAAGTTTTAGTTTCCAATTTTTTACGGGATAAAAGATTGAATGAAATTTTTTTGAACAAAATTTCGCAGTCTTAAAATTTCAATTAATCTAATCTTGGGTCTTATAAGTATATATCTGAATTATTTAGTTCTTGAAAAATAATAATCATTACTCGAGGTAAAGAAAGAAAATTCACAAACGATATTCGCTTCATGCCGATAATCACAGGCTTCAAACCCATTATACTTTCACAGCTGCCGATAAATTGAGCCCTATCGAAAGTTCAAATAAAATACGCGACTGACAAGCACGGGCGAAATTCACCCTCCGACGACAGCACGACACTTTGAATTCGAGCCGAATACCTTCGCCTCAATTATATTCGATCAAACTCCGGTGCTTGGTATTTTCCTTTTTTTTTTTTCTTTTTTTTTTTTATTCTTTAACTTTATTTTCCCCCTTTTCGAGTCAGTGGTAAGCGAAAAGGATTTTGTAATTACTTCTTGTAAGTCTTTGGGATCAATCTACTCCAATTACTGTTCCGCACAGCTAAAGTGATTCAAATTTATAGAAATATACTTATTGTTAATAAATAATAAATTTTGGAGTCTAAAATTTTAGAAATTCCTTGATTTTTGATGAAAGACATTTTTGGTTTCAATTTCGGAAAGTAATCGTTTGCTCCGAATCAACCAAAATCTTATACAATTGTAATCTGATATAAATACGACGAGTTTTAAATATTCATTCAAACCTGATCTACACCAAATTTCTCCGAAGAATACCTCGAGATAATTCCAAAGTAAATAGAGGTATATGTATAAATACATTTATGAATAAATAAAGCGAATGATTCCAAAAATTGTTTAGTATTTCAGACTCATTGGAGCTCATATACATTCATCACTTATCGTCCTTTCTATTCATCGCTAAATAACTCACTGTGATTCTATAAAAGGATGAATAAACTAACATTCTCCATTTATTGAACAGAATACGAGAACTCGGAATCACATTTAACTGAAAACAAGTAGGAAGTCGATTCTCGAAGTAGGTATATAAATACGTATTGTCATTCATATCTATACCGTTGTGCATTCATAAGTTACAAACAGATTCTAGGACAGAGCAAAATGAAAAACTAAACTAACTTGTATATCTGGGTTATTTGATATTTCAAAATTAAGGTGTGAAATTACATTCACGTGTAGGTGTATAGGTGTTACGTATAATATGGGGAAACATTCACGCGAGTGAACTGGAAAAGCATGTTTATCATTGAAATTACCAATTGTAATTAATTCTAGTGTTAAATTGTAAAAGCACGGGGGGGGGAGAGTGGGGAATAACAATTTCATCTGTTTACTGCTTGAAACTCGGTGAGAAAATATTTGCTTAGGATATCTGAGGGCAGGGGGGGTTAAAATGAATGAGAAAAGGGAGATTTTTGGGGTCGATGATGAGTTTGGACCATTAATGGTAAAAGAGTCGATAATGAAATCTCCCGAAAATACTCTAGCGCTTAAATCAATTATAAACGGCTCAGTTTAGTAATTGTTCTACTTGACTGGCACCCTTGAATCTAATTATCAATTAATGAAACTAATTTCAATGTAGAAAATGAGGCGAGGGATATAAGAGCGAGTGTGGTAGGTACTAGACATCATGTAAAAGTAATTCAAATAAAAAATCGAGTAACAATTAAATTCGACAAATTTATACCATCCAGTGAAAATTCATGAGGGATACTAAAAACACAGACCATATATACGTAATACAGTTTTCATACATTTCATTTCCGGGATTATCTACCAGGAAAATACCCGAGGCGTAAAAAAAACCAATCGAACCTCTGAGACGAAGTACATCGGAGAAGGAGTCTGCGAAAATCAAATAAAAAAAACGACAATGGAAAAAATAAAGAAAAATACTCTAACCAGTCCAAATAACGAAAGAACGAGACCCTAAAGCTAAGGGTAGATAACATAAACTCGAATCTATTTCGCTACATCGATATCTACGCAACTATGTACACGATATTAAAGACATGTGTGTGGACATCTATATTAATCTGGTAATTAAGCACAAGTTTCATAGACACAATTAGTGGTGGTAGAAGTGAGCCTAGTTAAACTAATGGACTATATTGCAATTTGTTCTAAGTGGATACGTAATTTCCTAATGCTTTTCTCATCTGATTAGATATTAACTTTATCCGAACTCTATACCATTCCGAAAGTTAAATCGTCGATCGTTCGAGTGCCATGTGTGACAGAGATACATCACATACATAACCCATCGACGTTTAACCCTTGTAATAGAAGAAAATACTTGAGACATTTTCTGGAAGTATGGGTGTACGAATGAAGTGTTCATCCTGCGAAAGTATCACGGAGTCAATTTATTCTGTTCCTATATCTTGGCCCGTTTCAAGAACTGAGTATCCCCTTTGTGGTCAGACAATAATTTATCCTTTCATAAGAAGCGAACCCTAGAGTTGTCAAATAAGTGTCTCAGGACGGTATTCATAGTTAGGTCTTACTTCCGAAATCGTCTTAAGTCAACTCCAGACTCGACTTGATTTACCAAGAGCCTGTTCTCAAAACGATCTTGAAAGTAAAACCTAACCATGAATGCCTAGCGGCCTCAGTTGTAGCTGTAGCAAAGCAAAAGGACAATGCATACCTTATTGATAAAGTCGACAATGGATTAGTGAACTCATGGTCAAGATCAAAACCACTCGTGGAGATTCCTTTTATTTTTTTTCTTTCTACGATCTTTCATGTAGGTATTGGTGATCATAAAAATCGTTAATGATACAGATCATACAACTTACAGAGCTGTCGTATTTCATATTCAAATTTGTCAGATTTTAAAGCATGGTTTTCTGTTAGCTTTTTGGGGTAGTTATTGGTACAGTAAGTAAACCGCGAGGTGTACCATCACTCTAAAGGGTTCAATGAAGATGCACTGAAGAACAACAAAAGATTTTCCCTTAGGATGAACAGGCCTTTTACTAGGTGATATCGTATAACCACATCCCAGTTATCCCTGGATTATGAGGAATGTATTTATTTGCATAATAATAGGTGGGAAATAATTCAAACCCAAAAGGGTACCACACGACCAACCGTGATGGTGGGTTAGAAATTCTCATTGTTTCAGACTTTCAAATTTAAGGCTTTGGGGTCAGCATCCCTTGTGAAGGACTTCATGCATTTCATTTATTTCGTAATTATGAGAGTATGAATGAAAATCAATTTTCGCATGCATCTAAGAGCAGAAAATATGTCCAAAAAAAAATTGCATACTGCTTTCAGTACCTTTTAAATAACACACGTCTCTGAGTTGAAAGAAAAATCTGTTTCAAGAATTCGCACTAACTGAAACTGTGAATATTGTAGGAGGTAAATTGCAATGCAGTTGTATAAAAGTACCTACGCCAGTGGCATGTTGTAACAGTTTTCTTAGGACAGTTTCATCCTAAAGTCTAAGATAAATACGTGCAGAGAGAAGTAACGTTCTGTGAACTTTTACGGTATATAGTAGTGTAAAATATATACA
Organism: Macrophya annulata; assembly: GCA_963924015.1. Taxonomy (NCBI): domain Eukaryota; kingdom Metazoa; phylum Arthropoda; class Insecta; order Hymenoptera; family Tenthredinidae; genus Macrophya; species Macrophya annulata. The sequence goes on from OZ001259.1 coordinate 17,783,128, forward strand.
AATTTTTTATTATTTTTTTTATTGTTTTTTTTCTTAGCAATTCGCAACAGATTCTAAAAGCTCCGACAAGAACGGTAATTATCCAGCTTATAAGATTTTCGCAAAAGGCTAATTAAAAAGAATTATTACTCTCCTGGGTTTCGAGAATTACTTCTTTGAAAATAAAATTTTGTTTCTCACCTTTTTAAACAAGACGTAGAGTCTCCAACATGAAATAAAAAATAAAAAATAAAAATTGTACTCCCCAGAAGCGAAACACCGATTTTTAAATCTCCAAAGTGAATTACATTGATCATAACTAAAACCGTTCCGTAAAATTATTTTTAAATTCACATATCCAAAATCCGTATAAAAATATTCCTTAGGATGAAATTGCGAATATCATCATAATTCTATATTTTTAAACCCTCGAATAAAGACTAACCTAAAATTGCAACAAATCGAGACAAACCCTTACCTCGGGCTTGCAAAATGTCCCGAAATAATGTGCTAAACATGCTTATCTCAAGATGCAACGTCGCCTCTAACGGCATTATAGGATTATACACATTATAACCGATATATAACGACGACAATATTGAGATACATTAGATTATCTCATATGCATAAGGTAGTCACCACGTTATACTGTCGGTTTAAAAGCTCGCCAAACTGTTAGTGACGAGTTGGTGAAACGATTGCATAGAAATTACCTTCATGCAAAGCACGTACGAAAGTCTTTTGATTTGCATATCGATTATCTTAACCATTGCCGGTTTACACTGAAGGATTAAATCGGGTTTTCCGTTAAGTTTAGACCGTAAAATTAATGGATCAAATCCGAAGAAGTGATATTCCCGTTTTCGTAGAACTGCAATTTTAATAGGATATAATTTCAATATTCAGAAATGTTCGAAATTTAGCTGCTAATTAGCATTACGAGCCAGAAGCTAAAACGACGCGGTGTGATGTACGTCGTGCCATGCAGCAGCAGCTGTAACGTATAAATCGAAGTCTCTCCGCAAACACAGAGAGAGAGAGAGAGAGAGAGAGAGAGAGAGAGAGAGAGAGAGAGAGAGAGAGAAAGAAATAAAAATAAAAATGTGAAAAACACGGGGAAAACTCTAAACCGAGATAAATAAATCGACAAAGTTATTTCTGTTTTTCAAAGAAAAATAAACCAATGCATACCAATCCATCCATTTCACCTCTATATCTAACCAACTGAAGAATCGTGCGATTTTGCATTGGACGTTCCAATACATCACTCTTACGAAGCACGTAACAGAAGAGAGCTTTGAATACGTCCCGTTGAATAACGATTGAAGAACAATTTTCGAATGAATGATTAATTTACTATTTTAGTTGTAAAACATTCGGACCCAGCTCAAGGGCAATTACATAAATTTTTTATATATGTACTCTCAAAGGTTTCCATGAGTGACATTTAATTTGATGAAAATTGGCAGATTATCTCATGCTGAAATTAGATGAAAGAGATACGAACTGGAGGTATAACTAACGAGTATAGAATCAGCTACGAGATTATTTCTCTTGAAATAATATCCCTAACCCTCCAGTCTCGTTATCGTTAACACTCTGACCGAATGAAATTGGGAACGAATAAGTGTCGGGATCATAAGCTTCTCCACGAATATCCAAGGGCACAAAAGATCTCTGCACCATCGTCTGAACAGTAAAGATACAATCCTTATTATCCAGGAAAAAGAATGGACCCATGGGATGGAGCTGGGAAATCCGTACTCTAAAGGAAAATCCGCACTCCGTAAGATGGATACTAGTGTACTTAAGATCCTGAGCATTGTTACAACAAACAAAAGTCACGTAGAGTAGCTCTACCTATAAAAAAATGTTAAATGACCATAAAGAACAGTAAGCTATAATTTCGATATGCATTCATGCGATACTAAAGTGTTCCAACATTGTTCCATCCCAACTAGATTAAACTTTTATTTCTCCAGCTGTGTCTATACTCCATAGATGTCCACATCGATTAAAATATTGCGATACCTTCATCTTGACGCAAACTAATTATGATTAATCACATTTCGAATACCATGTATGCTGTCTAATAACTTTCTATCAAATATTTGGAAAATATTATGTGGTGCATCTAGTCTGATATTAGGATACAAATCAATATATGTATAAGCAGATCTGGTACCATATTTCGTTCCCATAGTTTTGTTTTTGTGCTTGTTAACGACTAGTGACTAGAACAAAGGTGAAGAACAATTAAAATCGTTTATCCTCTACGAAGTCTGGCCAAGTTTCGTAATAAGGTAGTAAAGAAAGTAAGAGAGAGGACTTACCTTCAGCCAGACTACCGGTACGAGTTATATATACATTCGATTCGGGAAGAACTTTTAATGAATGAAATTGGGTTTGCGGATGGCATATCTAAGACGATTTCTCTAGAGACGAAGAGGGGATCCACGGTTGTCAGATTTTTTTAGTCCTAATGATATCCTGCGGTAAATTTTTAATTAGTCGGATTAATCTTGCACGCTAAGATACGTACCTTACCTGACCTGATTCGAGCTTGCAGTCCAAAGTAATTCTTCATTTTTAATGTCACTATTTCTCAGGAATTTACGAAGTGAAATTTCATTTTTCGCGTGAATAACGCGGGGTAAATATATACCGAAAAAATTACATCGCTATTATATTGACGGCGTTTTTATTTTCGGCTAAATTCTGGCCGCAGAGTATCATTTAATTGATCCAGAAATTTGTCATTAAAAACTGTTTCTAAAATCGAACTACAAAGCATAAAATTTTCAATACAGTTATTTGTGGATAAAATCCAGCATGATTTTTTTGAATTACGTAGCTACTCCTCCGCATAATTCCTTACAAATAAAATCGTATTGTATGAATGAAAAATAACAACTGGTAGATGCTGCCAATGATAGATAAAAGAATTGATCGTTTTTCAGTTTACTAGAAATATTATTCTGAAGTATCTCACCGTTTTGGCGGAGCTAGTAAATCGGACTAAATCTATCTCCTTGGATTGATACGTCGCCAGTTTGGAACCTTTAAATCTCCGATTTGAAATTCGCTATCAATTCCCAGTTCTCCATACTTTTCCATTCAAGATAAAGAAAAAAGATTCAGACTTTCAATACAAAGCGAGTACCTACGCCACGATCCGAAGTATGTAAGCTATTTCAGTTTTATATACCTATGCACACGTTTTCTCTGCATGTGCAGCTACGAACGATTCTTTGAAACTGAGAATACCTTTATAAATATATATTCACTTTGAAACGAAATATATTTCAATTTCGTAGACATTCGAAGACTTTGATCTCGTTGAAATCTCAGACTCGACGACAAGGTTCGTGTGATATATGTCAGCCCATTGTCAACAGGTATTACAAGAGCAAATAAAAATTTTGAACTGATGATTTTTGTCAAATTTTTAACGTTTTTCTTTATCATTCCCTTGAACTTTAAAGCAACAGCAGTTATTAACGTACCTAGAGAATTTCATGAGAAGAAAATAGCTATTGATTATCACTAACCAATAAATTCAATTTTACAGATATTCTATCATGCGATATTGATATCTGATACCGCAAAGGCATCGGATTCAACAGAATTATGTCCAAAATCGAAGAGTATTAATTAATATGGACAATTTTAAACCTCTAACTGTAAATGTCAAGAAATATGATATAAGTAGAAAATTTACGAGGCGATCAAGACTGAACATCAGGATGGTTAACAAAAACAGAAATTTTCTAGAATCAATTGCTCATCCGTAGTTCCATACGTTTTCAAAAAACAAAGAAAAAAGTTCTTCCGAAGGCTCCAGCCTATAAAAGCAATTTTAGTTCTGCCTCATCAACGATTGAATTATGCCGAAATCGCTATTTTCAGTCATTTTTTATTTCGAGTATTCAACTGCTCACCGATATACTTATTACCTTTCCTCAAAAAATGATTTTTGGAAAAAGAGAGATCGGTAGGACAATATTTACTACTGCCTTATGGAGGTTGAAATTTTGACGAATGCTGCTCATCTGTAAATCACTGTCTGCTCGTCGGTTTTACGCTGACGGAAAACGAAAGAGCAATATGATGTCTCAAAATTGAATTTTTTAATTTTTTTTTCGAACTTTTGGTTGGTTGAGATCGATGAGGCACTCAATTATTAATCATCTTGCATCTCTTCGTTTGCAAAAAATATTTTTTTGGGGAAAGGAGCAAGCGAGTTGTGAAATCGTATGAAACTACGGATGAGCAACTGATTCTATAAAATTCGTGTTTTTAACTTCCCGCTTTAGCAAGAGGGAAGTTATTGTAATCACCGCGAAAATGAAAAGTTGAGTTTTCAACAGATCTCCACGTTTCAAGGTCAAGAGAATCACCTCCGACCATTTCCAGATGGACGTCTGTATGTGTGTATGTATGAATGGATGGATGGATGGATGGACGTGTGTGATCACTTTTTTTGTCCGACGATATCTCGAGAACGAATGATCGGATTCCGATGAATTTGATATCAATCGACGCGGATTTTCTGAGCTTAGAACTGATTAGATTCTGGATTTGATCAGTCCAGTAGTTTTCTAGATATCCGAAGAACAAAATTTTGAAAAAAATAATTTAATCGACGATATTTCAAGAAAGGATCGACGGATTCGAATAAAAATTAGTATCTCAAGGTTTTCTCGATCGTTGATCACGGATACAAGGTCAGATTTTTTTCACCCCTCTCATCTAAAAATTGTCTACCAATAATTATATTAGAAAATCTTCATACATGTGTTTTGTTTTTCTCGAAAGATTTGGGCGGGAAGTTTTAGGTCTGGCCCGCGATCGTGGTCAGCCGATTTACCTGCTTGTTTTTGTAACCACCCTACTGGACATGTGTAATGTATTTAAATAAAAATCGTTTTTACACATACATATAGTGGTAATTTTTATAAGCATGGGAATAACGCTTACATAACGGCTTGCGACGTCAATCTAGTATCAAAAGGTATCACGGGCAAATAACCACCGATATCTGGCTACGACATCAAAGACTGAACAATGATGCCTCCTCTGAGTATATGTATGTATGTATATAAATGGATATGTCTGCGCTATGTTCCTTGAAGCCCTTTCCAACTCCGGCATCCCTTCGTCCTTTCTCCGTTCCCAAGTCCCTTCTTGCCTTCTTTACCCTCCTTGATTCTCATCCGACTGGAAAAATCCCCAGAACTCACCCTGCACCATCATTCTCAAATAGCATTCCGAATCAGCAACATAAAATGCGGCGACAGGACGGGGTGTCACATCTGTCGGGGTGCTTAGGACACTCCATTCTTTTTTCTTTTTTTTTTTTTCTAGTGTTCGGTACTTATTTGTATTAAACAGCTTTACTATTTCACTACTATTTTATTATTTTAAATAAATGAATGAAATTTGGAGAAATGAAAATATTTTATTATGAAAAATTTACAAGTTCCGATGATCATGCGATCTTACAAAAGAAAAAATATTTATATTTCTTCATTTGATCTGCCTACGATCATCTCTGGGGAGTGACTTCGACATATTTCTCGAAAGTGCTCGAGGCTGTCAGTTTCTGTGCCAAAGTTCTTCAAATTGAAGGATACCTATACGCAACACGTGTCAAGAAATAAGTCCAAGTCATTGTATGGGAAATTATTCTAGCGGTGTCACGTGTCACAGTGTCAGTTCCTCTTGTCCTCATTTCGATCTTTTCAACATTTTGCTATTTATTCCTTAGCTATAGAAATAAATGTCAAGTTCGTCAGGTTATATGAAAGTGGTTTTTAACAGAAGATTTAAAGGTTCGTCCGGCAGCAAAGAAAAGTATAGAAGAATCATGAAATCAAGGATTTAGTCTTCTGATTACGTCAGCAGAATCCAACCTACCAGCTACCGGAAATAGTCCTTTCGTCGACAAAATACTCTCCAGAAGCCAGAAAATCTTGAATGGAATTTGAGATTCCTTTGTCAAGTTCTCGGTTTGAGCTTCTTCCCTCTCTGATTCTTCTCGAATACCTTTCAAGTCAAATTGTTATCTATGCGTAGGTACAAACCAGCATAGAACAAAAACAAAAATACGTAAAAAACTATGAAAATTATCACTCAGATATATCTACTTCATGTTTGACTGAGAATGAGGTCATGATAATGAAGCGTCTTGTCTGTAACATTAATTGCTGTGGTTACTCCGACAATGAGCCAGCAGGCATATCTTTGATCATAGAATCTACAATTTCAACCATTTTCATAGTGACTGGTGTGTATAACATTGTATAATTCAATAGTTTCCTCATTCATCTTCTCATTTCTCTTCGCTGGAGAATTTCTAATCAGTTTGTAAAGGCATAGTGAAATTTCATCTCATCTCGTGTTAGGGTACATCAAAGCTATATTCAAAGGCAGACGATTTCGTTCACCGACGAATTGCAGAGAGAAGCTTTTACTGAAAATTTATTGAACTTGTAAGAATTAAAGTTTTTTTTGTCATGTAGACTCGTTCATACTAATTATCAATGTCAATGGCTTTTCAAGTATGAAATACTATCAGTTCCATTATCGAATGTAAGATTTTCGTGTGAGAGAGAAAAAGAGAAATTTAGGCAAAGTAAAGGGACGAAATTAAAGAGCTATCCAAAGATATCAATGGTTTGATTTATCGGTGAATTACACCCGAAGGAAACCATACGAAAGTGAATAATTTATACCGATTCAAACAGAGGGGAATTACACCGACTATAGTTCGGTTCAAGAAATTGACGAATTACCACGCGTTGCCTTCAATCTTGTAGATATTATTACAGGCTGTGAATCTGGCATAAAAAAGATGAAAAAAAAAAAAATATCCCAAAGTCGAGTGGCTGATGTCGAACTAGCAGAAGCGAGATGAAGTAAAGAAACGTATTAAGAATAGACGAAAAATAAGAGGAGAACAAAAAGTCCCCTTTATTTTGTATGTATAGGGAGAACAACCGAGGCGGCGTTGTTTCTTTTTTATTTTTTCCATCTTTATTTTATTTTATTTTATTTTTCTCAGGGTATTTTATGTCACGTCATTAACCCAGATCCGGCAACCGAATTAAATTTCGGTAACTGTGGGGCTTGGTTTTCTCAATAAAAAAAAAAAAAAAAAAAATAGAAAAAAAAAAATTTAAGACTAATCAGACACCTTCACATGTAGTTTGATTTAATTTTTCTATCCTTGCCGCTGAACTTTATCTAAATTTCCTATCAGAATTCATCGTCTTTATTTAGGCCGAGGTTAGACTAAAAAGTCGATGATATAACGCGAGAATCAACGATTGAACTCGCTATGACCTCGATCTTCAAGTTTTTACATAAATTAAAGTGTTTCGTATCTGGATATGATAATTCAGACGAAAAAAAAGAAACCTTTGACTCTTTGGCGTTCTTTTATTCCGCATGGAATTTAGTGTGCGAATCATAGAAGGTATGCTCTATAGTACAACAGAATGAAAACTAGGGCACCGAGTCCAACTGCTATTTATAACCATTTCTATGCTACATGTAGTACGTAGATACATGGCTAAGTTTTTTTTTACATGTATACCTAGGAGTTCAAAGATTATTTTTTTTTTCTCTTGTTATCACGAAATAACCGAATTTTTGTCTAGTATAAAAAAATTTGAAAAAAAAAGCTCCGTGATTTGATAAAAAGTAATTTGTAGACGTTGTGATGTTTAATACCTGCAGGTTTTAGAGATAAGATTAACTTTTTTTTTATTTATTTCATTTTATTTATTTTTTTTTTTTTTTGTTCTCTGAACGGTTTCCGTCTTACGAGATAAAATTGTCTGCACGTACCTACTTTGGAGCAGACGCGGCCGGAAACTAGATTGGAGATCTTATTCTTTTGGTGTTGATTTAGCAATTTGATACCTATACTATTTATTTTGTCAACTTTGACGGGATAAATCTTCCCGTTTCATTACCTGCACTCAAAACGACAATAAAAAATCTTGAACGAATTGAATGTTGAGTAAATTTTCTGAAGAAATAAATTAATAACAATAATAATAATAACATTAATAGGATAATCCGATCGTCCAGTTATCTCTGAAATAAAATTTAACGAGTCCGATTCTTCCTGTAAATATATCTATGTACATTTTTATTTCCACTATACGAACAAATTTGAAATAGTATGGAAAAAACAGGAAAAAGTAATTTACAAAAATAAAATAAAATACCAAGTCCTTTAGTTATATAATTTTATTGCAATTTCCTCTCCATTCGTGAAACAACGAATAAATTATTATTAATATTTATGGTTATTAATACTGATTCTTAATAAATTGCTCGACATTATGCTGGATTCTACATAAAATTAATGATACTTTATACTTTGTTAGATAAATTTAGAATCCTGCAGTCCTATTCCCACGCGATATATTGGTTATAGCTGTATAGGTCAAAGTGCGAGTTACTCCGATCTGTCGCACAATTCGCAGCTGTACCCGCAGGTCACATCGATTTTAATACAATTTACGATGATTTGATGAGTAAGTGAGATAGACAAGCCTTTCACACGACCCTCGGCACTGGTATATCGATTATCGTATATTTTACCACTGGCAACTTTGCTCGAAAGTTTCAAACTGAGGGTTTATTTTTTTAATAGCGTTTTCGCTTATAGGCGCAAAAGGGCGTTAGGGTAATATAATTTTCTACCATTTATCAGGTTATAAATGTAAAACTCTATACTTATTATCGCTTTTGGTATATATTATTGTATCCCGTAAACCCCTCCAACGATTGAATTGAAGATAATTATTTTAGCTATACGAGTTTCACGAGCGACTAAAATCCAAGTCGTTATAAGCTAACGGTGTACTAACAAAATACATACGGTGTTATATACACTCAAACATTTCGGGGTAGGAAACAATATTTGCCCTGTTCTTGCGATAACAAAGCCAAACCCCCCCTCCTCCAAGTTACGCATGGACAAAGTCAAAGCCCTCAGTAATAGCCATGCAGCTTCTGAAATCGAAGGTATTATAACATATTATACAATATTTACATTATAAACTAAGCTTGACATAACCCTACATAATATTCCCATGTAACATACACCAAGACAAAAAGAAACTTTGTGAATAAAGGGGTTAGAGCTAAAAAAACCAGGAGACAACTCTTTGATCATCAAAAAATTTCCATACTGTAATTTCTTTTTGTTCTCTAAAGTTTCGTCCAATTTTTTTTAATTATTCTATGATCCAATCCATTTCAACAAGTAAATTAAATCCCTTATTTAAAAATATCCAATAACTTTAAACAATGATCCTATAAGTTTGTAAATTTTACTTGAGGATACGTCGTATCGATTCATATTAAATATACAAACGATTATAAGTTTCAACACTTTTAATGAAAACTTACGATACGTCATAACGTATCATGAATTATTTTAAGATCAAGAAATCCATGCAAGTTTTTTATGATTGTAGTATAATCACGTTCCCTCATTCCTCGTTAGCGATGAAAATTGAAATAAACCGAATCCTGAATCCATCATATCGAATCTTGAATAGAAATAAAATTCAATGTGATTCTTCGCGGTAGGAAAAATCTCCGCAGTATATTTCGATGGGAATGAGCGAGGTCAAAGTCGCTATTTCCGATCAAACAGAACAGAAGATGAACTAGGTACAAACTGTAATGATGTACGATTGCAATTCGTATTTCGGATTGTGTGCAGCTATATTATCAAAAAAGTCAACGTCACCTTACTTCAAGCTGAGCACATTTTACCCCTGCAACATATATCCTCAAGGGGTTAAAGCGTGGCACTATGTCAGCGTTTTACCCTACTAATGCTTAAAATACACGAACAAAGTATACATATATATCCCAAATAGCCATAAATATGTAATCTGCATAAAAATATGTTAATATTCTTCATATGTATTAAACATGTATAACATTATATGCATGTGTTTTAAGAATTGTAAGTAAAGAACTCTTATGAACTGTGTATATCGCATCACGGTATACGCCAATATCCGATATGCCTATACATATCGAGTGAGCTGTCTATATGGCAGCTGTGTGTTAAGTCTCTGACATTCTATGAAGCTCGCTTTCTCGCTCGGTCGATATCAGTGGAAAATATACTGCGAAAAGCTCTGAAGAAAGTGGAGGTATAGGTATGGTAAAGGTGGATAAAAGCAGCGGAAGCTTATGCATACACGTACACGGAAGCTGGGAGTCAGGCCAGCTTCCTTGAATTAATGATTGATTCGATCTCTAGAACCGGCAAGAGTAACGTAACTTATTTAAAAAACGTAGGAAAGGCAACATTTCCCCATGGATTCGATGCCCGGGTCTCAATAACTGGCCGATATTATATATAGATATTGACAGTTTTGTGGGGCACTGTTTTAGACTTTTTTTTCATTCTTTTTCGTATATATAATATACCTTACGGGTATTTAGATGCGATACTAACACATGTATAAGGTATGTTTGTGGTAAGGTCGAAGTAACTGAAAGTAATCTTCGATTCAATCTTTTATTCCCCGAGCTCTTGCTACATTACAATTTTCATTTTTCAATTCATTTTCTTTTATTCCTATAATATACCTGCGCCAGTCCCACTCACTTCTCTTACTCTCTTGATAGCTGACCTCACAATAATCGTAGAAGTTTTACTTCTGTATTATTTTCTGTTAAGTTCTGTCTGTTATAGTCTGAATATATCCATAACGATAGCGACTTTGAGTTGCAGTCTTCTTCAAATACTCATTCAATATTCTGCAGATGGAAATATTGAACGATTCTTCAATATAGGTGTGTGTATGTACCTTCGTTGTTGGATACTCAAGAAATAACGAGATATATGAATCCACAAGAGGATAAGAATAATTTTATTCCGCGCGCATTGTATTAAAAAATTACGATTTTATTACAACGGCCATCGACGGATTCTAATTCAATTCCGTGGCTGAATTGGTGAAATGTTTTCAAGTTTCCCGAAGCTTCTGGAATCACCATCTCTCAATCTATACATACATACTTCACAAGTAAATACTGTTCCTAATTGTCATTTCACCCGAGCGTGACCCGACTGGATACTATATCCTCATGTAGAACCACGAAAAGGACCAAACTTTGGCGTCCTATTTTCTACTCCGGTCGTTAAATGCAGCCGAGGTCCTTTCGTGTTGTAAGAACGAAGTCTGCAGCCTCCCATTTCTATATTGCTTTTACTGAAGCTCGTAGGGTTTGGCCATACATCCCAAGTATAGAGAGAAAATATTTATATACCCTTCGGTTCAGAAGTGGAAAAATAATTATCATTAGACGAACGTATCATATAAATACAAAAATTAATATAAATAAATGAAGGAACGATTTCATTCATATTAGACCTCTTATACCTATATCATTCTGATCAAATTGCAGAGTAAAGAAGATAGACCCTTCAAGATGCAAAATCAATTAAAGATGTTCCGTCTAGAAGTATCAGAGTGTCTACAGAGCCTCGACTTTGAAATACCAGGCATTTTTCAGCACTTTTTCATGACATTATATCGTATTTAGGTATGAGTCCAGGACCTGGTACGGAGTTCCAGGACCTGTTGTAGACATCCTCAGTATCTATGCAACACATACTATCACTATCGTATAACTTGTAACTTCTTTAAAATTCTTTCCCTCTGCGTCTATCGATATACATTTTCCAAGTGTAATATGTAGCTTCAAGGAACGAATCCAAGTTTATAAGGTATGACGTATACCTATATAGGTATACACACCATTCCTTGCACTGGTGAAATTGAAACCGCGGCATTGCATTGTGGGTCCTCGAAATACCACGATATGCCATATTCATTTCGTTGCGAAAGTTTTGACTCGTCTACAAAACTGACTACAGTACAGTAGTTGGTCGTTTACAAAATCGTTACTACCAGGGTGATTTTCCGTGTTCCGTTAGGAGAGGCGTTACCAGGAAGTAGTTCAGTTCCGGAGGCTAGGTAGGCGGCCAATGGCTATAACATTAGTCGTAACTTTCGACTGACCACAATGGCTAAGCCAGGAAACACTCTCAGGGGTTAAAGATACGCGATGGAACATTTTCGACAATTTCAAACTGGTCGTAGCTAACCCGCAAGTGTAACAATTTCTTTCTTTATCACCGCTCGCCTCTATTTGATTACTCGAATTTTAATTATGTCCTTAAATTTCATAGAATCGATCATTTTGATGGGTTTGAAAATCCGAATTACTTAAAGTTTGACATCCGCATTTGTGTTAACCGGGTAAAACAATACTTAAAGTTACAAGCCATAGAAACGCTTGAAATCTTAAGAGGGTAGTAGAAATTTGTTAACCGTACAGATTCACGAAGTAAAATTAAGTTTGCCATATATATAGTTTAAATTTTGCGCAGTGTAACGCTGCAGTGCAGTGGTTATAATGTGAAAAATTCATAGCATATTATATGATACAGCTACTCTTACTTTCGTGTTATAATTTTTGATCATCCGGTTTGGTAAGTTAATATTTCTCTACAGGAGAAGCAATAGCGTTACGTACACCCCTCAATTTCGAGTTTTAGTGGCACGTATATTTTTTAATTAAAAAAAAAAAAAAACATACTACACGGTCTAATTAAACATTGTAAACCAACTGGGAATAGCGGTATGTTTAACGTCTGCAGGTATTACAGTCTCACAATCAGCTAAGCTTTCTGATGTATAATGTTTAAATTTCAGATTTTATTACGCCCTACGAGTTACGATCTAAATATAGGGAAAAAAAATTTATTAACCACGAAATTCTCTACTCGAAGAGTTATTAATTTACCAATTACATCCACTGTGTGTATTCTTATTAGAAAGTTCGTATATACGCGATACGATATTTACCTATATTGGTTGGAAAAATGATCAATTAATAACGGGATGATAATTTTCTCGTTTCAATAACCACGTAACAACTTTACTCGTTATTTTTTAGCCTCATTTTATGTCCGAAAGTGTGATTTTCTACAACTTTATACCACCGTTAAGATACTTCGGGATAAACCCCTATCAGTGGCTGACCAGAAAATCCCTGTTTATAGGAGATTTGTCACGAAATCACCAGATTGTCTTTTTTTAATCTCTTTTTATTGCGACGTCTTTTCTTTTTCTGTGTTAAATAATCTCTACACGATGTAGTGCGTCTATTAACGATATTATAATTAGTAAATATGTACTAACAATTAAGAGGCGAATGCTTAATCTAATAATTAATGAAAATATATACATAATCCAAAATCGGGTACAACCCTCATCGAATAGATAGCTAATTTTTTTCCTTATAATACTACCTCGCAAAATAACAAGCTAAAAATTTTTTCAACATTTTTCGAGTAGCCGATTCAAAGTAATGATTTTTGATTTTTATTTAAGCTTCGCTGTTTTTTAAATATTAAATAATGAATCAATTTTTCTACATGGTATTAAAATCGATTAGACGAAAATGTATTTCTTACCTCCGTCATTATCTGATTTGTGAAAATCGTTTTCAAACAGCTGCTGTATAGGGTAGCGAACTTCGGTTATGAATTGCGATACAGGAAATTCTCTTTCTATTTCTCTGTTTATTTAGAATAACAATTTATCTTCCGGTATCATGAATACTCCTAGCGATATGGCAAACTTAAATTTTCCCATCTTGTCATATTCTACAACTTCTTCTTCTTCATTCTCGGCAACCCATCTGTCCGTCGAAAAATGACCGATGAAAAATAAAGAACTCCAGTTGAGAATAGTTTTGGTAAATAAATGACAGTCGTGCATCAAGCCATCTGGGGCAGAGTGCCAAAATTTCGGCAATATTTATATCATGTTATTTTAAGTTATTTGAACGTAGAGAACTTGCAGAAATTTATAATTCAAAGGGGTTGATAAAAAAAAAAAAAGGTGGAATAAATTCTAAACATTTGTTATCAAGGATGAGACAGTTATTCTCGATACTTTTAACTGGATGAAGACCAAGTTTATAGGGTTCCATTCGTTGCGCCACATTCATCAATGTCGTCTTTCTTGCCAATAGTATATTCCGAAAACTGAACAAAGGGAGTATCTGCCCTGAACTGATTCTCAATAGCGAAAGAATAAAAAAAAGGGACAGTCAAAGAGGACAACGGAAAGTGTCGTACATAAAGAAGGCTACTACGCCTCAACGACGAGATACCAAAAGTGTTTTTTAAAGTCAAAGGAAAATACGAAGCAAAGAATAATAACCGATAATACCGAATCAAATTATTCCACATAAACTTTCTTGAAATTATGCATTATCGAGGATAAAAATCTGTCATTCATGAGATAATATTTTCATTTAAAACCAAGATATGTTCACTGCAGCGAAGGAATACCCCATCCAAGATCAACCAAGAAATATATTATACTGAAAATTTGGAAAACTGTTGTGAATTCACTAACCGATTACGATTGTCCTAATAAATTAGTAAAAAAGTTTTAATTCTATTCTTTTTTTTTTGAGCTTAGATTTTCGTTGTTAGTTAATTATAATCATAATCCCGGGTTCAAGAAAGTCTTTTTATTATATATCGGTGAAAGTAACTCATGCGAGTCAAGGCAGGCAGCTAGTTGATGCAATTATGGTTATTTTATAATTGTATTTTATACCGAGCTTCTGGAGACGACGAACTTTATCTTCACGATTATTTTTAACTCCGCACACTCCACCACTATGAATATTATTTTGATTTTTTCTATTTTTTTCTTATTCCTTGAATTAATATTTAAAGAGTAAACTAAGCCAACGGACTTCGCTTTGCAGTCATTCGTTTCTGCTAATTGCACAAATTGCGAATACACAGAAGCTTTGAACAAGGAATATTGCATCGTTAATTCGGCCCAAGATGTATACACGGTATAGATTGATCTTCTTTTTCTTCAATTTTTAAGTTAACTTTATGTTTAAATATAGAAAGTGAATTTTGAATACAGAGCTTTTACACAAAACGATTATGCAAATTTTTTTCTATTATTTATGAAGAACTTTCACAGCAGTTTTATTTGGATACGAAATCAGAATTTGAAGTCAGAACTACAGTTTAGCCGATAGCATTAAATACCGATAATTATAAGAGAGTCTTGAAATTCATAAGCTTCAAATAGAGCCAATAGATATACTTGAAATTGAATGGAGACTATTATTCGCAGCTGCAATTAGACTGATTATGAAATTTTATATCGAAGGTACCAGGACTGTAAAATTCACAATGACAAACTGAAATAATGAATTTTAGTTTTTAGATCTGTAAGCACTGTATTTTAAAAATTTTGAAAATAACGCATAAGAAGAGTGTTAAGAAATGCGGAGTCGATAGATGATTAAATCTGCAGATTATTGAGGAGTATGAATAACGTTTCATAAGGATTTAATTTCAAGTCATCAGATTTATCGAGGCAAGCTTCATTACCTTAAATTCCAGGAATGCCATCAAAGACAATAGTCAGACTTTACCCTCGTTCAAAACTTAGTGAAAGATCCCTAAATTCATCCCGTTATTCAACTGTTTTATATTACAAAAAGCTCATAAAAGACACGATCCGTGTAAAGTAAACCTAATAAATCACTGAATAAAAGTGAATATTGCGTCTCAGAAAGTACCTACTTAGTCGAAATTTCTCTCGGTTTCTGATCGACGCGCAATTTGGGAATGAAAACAGACCCTCAAATTCGTTTCAGTTGAAACTCCCGAAGCTTGAAGAGCAACGCGTTTTTACTTAATTTCGTTTATATTTTTTAAATGGATGTATAATCCCGCTGGACCTAATTTGTCGATCGCGCTTCAAACCAATATTCCAACCAAATTCCTACCTAACCAAATTCTGTTGATTAAAAAAAAAAAAAAAAAGGTTGGAGGGTTCGCTTTGGAAAAATCGAACTGTCAAAGTAAGCGTATAAAATAAAACTCGGGGTGAACGGCCGTTCAATAGTCCATATTGCTTATATATCTATACATCCGCGGAAAAAAGTTTGTAACAAAAATTTAGTGGGTTGGTAGGTAGGTATACCTTTATGAAAAAAATTAAAAAAAAAAATAATAAAAAACTTTAATATCATTTTATTTGCATTCTTTTTTTTTATGAAAGTATACGAGCAAAATTACACAAAGGAGAACAAGGAACGAAGATAGTCTTCATCAACTGCAAGCAATGAGTTCAGAAACACCTTGTTTCATATCTAAACTTTCTGCTAATGATATCTCTCTTTATCTTGCTGTGAAATTAGCAGCGCTAAAAACCGCCTGTAGAAATTTATAAGATACTTCAAAACTGTAGTGTTATAAGCATATTCGATGAACCGGAGAAAGATATAAATGAAGAGAAATAATTTCGCTAGATTCTTAAATTTCAGGAATATATACAAATCCACGCGACCACGTACGAAGATATTGATCGAAAAAGAAAAGAGTGAAAAAAAAGCTGTAATAAAAAAAACCACCCTAAGGGTATATATACGTATAGAAAAAGTTCTTTCTTTTTTTTTTTTTTTGTTGGCGCACCCTTCCCACGTATCAGACGGATTGTAAAATAGACTTGCTATACAGGTCATTGTCCTCGGGCAAAGTTTAGAACCCATCCATTCCCGACCCACAAAACTCACACTTTATCAATTTTTTTTTTGTTTTTGAAATTCATATAAACACGACATATATCTCAATCAGTTCTGTATAAAAAGATATAAACATCTATCTAGCGATCGTATCACATACTATACTCATAGTCTTTGATTACGTATCTTATAAAAATTTTATTTATACACAAAATCTTTCAAAATCACGCATATGTATATAAGAAATTTTGTCTACGTTTTATAATGGATAGTGAATATACCGAACTTTCAATCACTTTAAAGTTCAGGAAATGAAACTACGATTTGAAAGATGATTTTTAATTAAATATATGAACTCATCGAAGAATCTTATTTGTGTAAACTAAATTTGATACTCGTATTTAAATACATGTAAATCATTTTCATAAGTGAATACATCCAAATTTCTGTCTAATAATGGAATCGTGTGACAACGTTGGAAAATTAAGCTCTGAGGAGGAGTATAATTCTAAATTGGACTAGGGAACTACGTCATACGTGAATGTATGCTATGTATAATCCACCAGTTTAGTATATAATATATAGCAGATTTATCCTAGAAATGCCCTCGCATGGTAGGTACCCACTGTACCTCGTCATAGTATAGTATGTATAGCTTTATCGACTCTAGGGAGTTATTACGAGCAAAATCACCTCCGAGGTAGGTATACCTACACTTTGTTACCGGAATATTGAAAATTTATAAACGTGTTTGGTCACGGACTAATTTTCAATTCAGTTTTCAGTTTACCTCTAGTTAGTTGTGCTTTTTCGATACACTTTCAAAACCAATTACAAACTGTTATTGTCTATCAAACATTTCTATTTTAACAAAAAATTATTGGGTTGATTGCGGACTTGGAATCGATAAAAATTTTCGTCCCATAGAGTGAAGGAATACGAAATAACAAACTAACGAATAAATATATTGAATTTTATTCATGCCATCCTCGAAATTATATACGTAAAGCACATGGTAGTAAGTATTTTAAATTCATATCAAAATCTCGTTCATTTTAAAATATGGAGATGACTGGATAAAAAATGGCTGGCTCTTAATACCCAGGCGAGCCTATTCAATTTATTTTAAATTATTAAAAAATGTTTAAATAAAAAAATATTTTTGAAACGTCAACCGGCATACTTCCTTTTTTTTTTTTAAATCCAACGTCTGATAGCTCTTTCGATATAAAATATCTGAAAGAACAAATTAGGTACAAAAAAGAAAATTCCGTTTTCTTCTCTCCGAATCAAAAAGTTTTGGTCCTTTATTTCTGTATGAAGTGTCACATATCACATTTCTTGACCCTGTCACGAACTAAGCCGCGAAAGTAAGAAGTAGAGGTGCTCAGGGTATACCGTTATGTCATTTAGGTATCCACAATTCCGCGAGGACTTATACTGAGTACCTACCCCAGCTGTTTGGGACAGGGTTAGAACTCTGGCGGTATACATTCTCGAGAGAATTCCGAATGAAATTTATTTCGTCGGGTCGTACTTTTCACCAGAGTGTCGCTCGACGCTTACAGAGTGTTGAGATCGAAATGAGAGAATTGTTAAAGGCGGCACCCCCGAGTCCCCAGTTATTTGAAATGTTACAGTAATTTAGCCACAGTAAATACTGGAGAAGGATTAATCAACGAAAAATATACCTGTACAAGTACATTTAAGGAGGGTGGCTAGTCAAAAATCAATACTTTTTGGTAAATTTATAAGGGGATAGTCAAGACATTGGGTATCCATATGATTATTATATTTGTGATCTGATGATGTCCTTAAAAATTAAATTAAACAAAAAATACCAAAATTATGAACAAACGGTAAGATATCGATTTTTCATTTTAAATCGCTTTCAAATATTGAAAAATCCAGTGGATTCGTTCGATTTCACTCTTCGATGGCTTATTTTGTTTAGACAAGTATTTTTTATAAATTCACTGTAAAAAATTATTATTTTTGTCAATTGGCATTTCTATATCGTTATTTGTTGAACGGAATCGACCAGGGTCCAATCTTGTAAAATTGAATATTCAACGTCACCAATGCGATGAAAAAAAAGTGAGCCAGTGGTATTGTGGAGAATATTTTTCTGAACATAAAAAACCATCGACGAATGAAATCGAACCAATCTACTAGATTTTTCATTATTTGAAAGCGATTTAAAATAAAAAATCGATATCTTACCGTTTGTTCATAACTTTGGTATTTGTTTTTTTCTTTGATTGAATTTTTAGGAGTATCATTAAATCACAAATATAATAATCATACGAATACCCAATGTCTTGACTATCCCTTGATAAATTTAATAAATAGTATTGATTTTTGACGAGCCAACCTTCTTAATAATGAATTTCAGAATTCGTTATAAAATAAATTTATACATATACATCAAATGATCATTGCGCATCGAGGAAACTCACACAGGTATAAGGTACGATAATAAACGTAACCTGCACAGTATATGCTTACAACGTACTACGAACAAGTTTAATGCCTTTACGTTCGTCGTTAGGAAGCTGATACGTGCTCTGAATATGAAGGGACGATGAACCAGCACCTATAATTTCATTTAGAATTATATCTAATCGAAAGAGAGTGGACCGGGTATCCAACCAAGTCAAATAAATATGACAAAATTTCATCAATAAGAGCTACCCATTATTGAAATTAAAGTGTTAATAATTTATTGTAACACGTATTTGTTTCGAGTGATAGAAAAATGTGCTGAAAAATTTTTTTATTTTTATTTTTAGCAAATGAAACACAGTTTTCGTAGCTGTAAACGGTTGGAAAAATGTATCTTACTGTTGGACAAACGGTCGTCTGTTCATTTTTCCGCTAAAAATTTAATTAATACTTTCCTATTGTTGAATCGTATTTAGTTCAATTAATCTGTAGTCCGGTAGATACATAGACGATTAAATTAATTAAGTTATAGATTAATTATGAATAGAAAAAGTGAATTCAGAATTGCTATAATTCATAAATGAAATACTATAGACGTTGTTGAAGGGACTTTAAAATGAATCCATTCATTTTAAACAGGTTAATTAATTCAGGGGTTTGTAATGAAAATTCTATGAAATTTCTAATGGACTTTTCTATACTTATATGCAAAGTGTGTTAACATGAATAAATTTTTTCTTTTATTTATTCTCACTGTCTGTGTTTACACGGAGCTTTAATTCTCTCTGAGGATTCGTAAGCTCTTCGTCATTCTCTTGGCCAATGTATAGTCACAACCTAACTTCATAAATTCTGCTTATCCAAAATTATACTCGTCGTATGATCTCAAAACACAAAATTTAATGCCGGACTTTTGCTATTCGAATCACAGGAGAAAATGAGTAGAAAAAAAGTCTTGCCTACCTAAGCTGTAGGTAGGTACAGCATCTCGTGATTAGATTACGGCCACTGTTTGCTATGGGTTTTAATCTTTTTTTCGTCATTTGAGATTTTACTTTGTCTCCAAAATTTCGTGTGGTAAATATTTTTCTAGAACTTATGAACACGTTTTAAAATCCGGTTTAATATTTATTATGAATTTTTGTTCGACGGGCTTAAAAAAATTGATCAAAAATAACGGAGAATATTAATTTACAAAATTCAAAAAAATACCTTCCACTTTTTTCTTAGTTTATGTGTTACATGATTATTGCTATTCACGAGCAAAGGCCGCAGTGAATGTTCCAATATAAAATCGATTAAGACGTGGTGATATTTTCAGTCCTAGTGACAATGAGCAGCTAAGATAGAACGAGGTTATCCTTATTTCCTTATCTCACATCCCTACTGTCATGAAAACACAGCATTCTAATGGTGTGAAAATATTTTCAACAATCAAAGAAGTCAACATCTCTTTGTGATCGTTGAATAGAGCCTTAACGAGGGGCGAAAAGTAACCCTGAATTTTTCCTTATTTTTTCATTTGCAACCGTTTTTTGTTATATTTTTCCTCTCTGTAACATCCATATGTATATCTACCTTCCCCTGTTTCGGTCATTTGTAGCCTGGAAATTAGAAAATTAGGAACTACAATTTCACCGTGTAGGCTTTGAGGTTCGGGTCATTCCCAAGGGGCGTGAAACCAGGACTTCAACTTCAGAAAAGTTCCTAATTATTAATATGCTAGTGTATGTTCCTATTAATTTCAGTAGGTGGGGGTATATCATGCTTTCAGATTTTACTTTGAAACCAACTTCGTGTTTCACAAAGTAGTAGTCAGATACATGGCGTCGGAAGGGTTGCGATCTTGATGACGTCAGACGTCGCTCATTCCTCAAAGATCGAAGGAAACCCTTTAGTCCTCAAGTTACGACGCGTGCAGACAAGGCTCTCTTAGTTTTTCAGATCCTTTATATCGCAAAGGATGCTCTTAACTCGGATATCGTCACCCCCCTGTTCGACTACAAAGTACGTTTAGTGGGAACAAAGCTGGGTAGCTACGTTAAAAAGCTCAAGTTAACTCAGCTCTTGAAATGGCACCGTGATGGCACCAATGAACAAGCACCATTCTCAAGTAGCTCGTTTTCACCTAGTTTCTTTTTTTTTCTTCTTCTTCTTCTTTCCCTTCCTCGACGAGCACCTCGACACAAAGGCGTGTTATACGTACGTATACATTCCCCTGCTAATGTTAATACACATTTTTAAATAATCAGAGAATTCTGTTCGCCTGGACACATGAGTTCATTTGCCTACTGAACCGTCAGAAACCGAGAGTTAACAATATTCATACCAACGATCTTCGAATTTACCTACATATATCGATATTAATGCATTGTTATATGTTTTTCAGTTTGAATAACAGGAAAATTTAGTTTGAGACTGAATATATATCGTGGAAATTTTTAGGAGTTATACTAAAAGCTGAAAACGATAAAAGCGATATGACATAGATTGACACAAAAAAAAAAAAAATACAAAAACAGAATAATATCAAATCGTTGTAGCATCACAGCTGTACATTCAGCGAATTTAGATTGCAAATCAAGCTGACAAAACTTTCGCTTTACTCTTTCCTGTATAAGAAAAGCTGATTACTTTTTATACTTTTATAGAAGTACTGTTCCGAGTGAACTCTGACTTTAAGAAAATGTAGGATTTCGATCATTTCATCGAACTCGATAACCTCGCTTAACTATGGGGGTAATCTAATACAAGCGTAATATACTTTATTAAGCAAGTATATGTATAACTAAGACTTGATAGTCACCACATCACTGGCGGAAATAATCTTACAATAACAGGAGACTTTAGCAGAAGAAGACACCAAAGTGGTGTTAACTCACCTATTAACGTCACATATTTGTGATATATATTTACTACTAAACCTATAAACTGTGGGAGAGAAACTTTACCTATGACCCACAATCCCGTAACCAGTTAATTATAACCGCTCAGTTTCATTGTACCATAAATTCTATACAGGAGATAAATATACCCAGACATCACCCTTGGTGGTATAATAATGTAGACCCACATCTTAACCATACTGGAAAATAGTATTAAAAGATTGTCAAATATGTAGACAATGTAGGTAGGGCATTCCATGCCCAGTCAACCAGTCTGTGACCCAAACCATTTTACATTTTGTTCGCATTTCATTATATGATTGCTCGTACTTCACAAAAAAAGAACACCAAAAAATTCAAGAAAATATGGTTCCTAGACCCGACTATTTTGTTTTTTCAATTATTTGAGGTTTATCTCTTTCTATTTTCTTCAGAGAAATTTCAATAATTCGTAATAACAATTTCAACAAAAGTAACAATTCTATGTTCCCGAAATTTTCCCGAACTAAAATAATTATACGTTCACGAAAATTCGTAAAAAAAGAAAACAAAAATCACTTTAAATAAAATATTCTTCTGTTTTTTGAAATTATTGAAATAAAGTATTCAATTCCTTTTATGAAAGCTATAATGAAAAAACAGGAATCCTACAATCGTTTTAGTTTTTAAATTATCGTTGTTTATCATAGAATATATGTATATGTGTGCGAATTTTCAAAAATTATAAAAATGAGGTTTCTAAGATAGGAACAGATTCCTAAAATTTCTAAAAGATTACTAAGATAAAAATCAAAGGAAAAACGGTTTGATCAAAAAATTAAATTCACTTATTCGCGATGGTTTTTCATGTTCTCAGACGTTTAGATTTCATAGCAAAGAGGCGAAAAAATATTGAATATAATACATCCCTGTGGTTTTCTGGTCGGTAGATTCAGCCCACTAAATACCAATCAAAGCGTAGGTGGTACTGGGCACTCACAGGGACTACAACCGCCCATAGTGTATATGGGTAACAATCTAGAACCTACAGGGAACCCTTAATATACTTAATCAGCTTATAGCAAAAAAAAAAAAAGAAAAAGAAAATAAAAAAAGGCAACTTGCCGGTGGTAAAGTGCTTGAAAAAAATCGACCACGATTTTTTTTCTGTGGCGTATCACCGCGTCGAATTAAAAGGCCTAAAACACTTTCAACGTTGGACTAGATCATTAAATTATGGTATAATCGGTTTCGTTCCGTTTCATTGATTGCAATTCCGTGATTTGTATAATTGTAAAATCTTTTAGATTTGGTTAAATCGACCGTTAGTTAAACTGGGTCAAATACCAGCGTGAGATTACAGCTCTATTCGTTGTTTCAAAGGCTATCAAGCAGTGCCCATTTCAATTCATACCTCTAATTGGAGATAATGAGAATTCAAGGGAATTTACTATTAGCCCTAGCTCGCTAGTGGTAATATACTCTAGGCACGGATAATGTCTATGCAATGTGATAGTATCGAAATCCGTTATCATAAATCATAAAACAGCCGATATTCTTGAAAATAATTTGGCAGATGCTAAATATAATGCGAAAATTAATTAATCTGCACTTTTAAAATCCTATCTCAGTTTCACCGATTTATTATAAAATGTAAAAACGAAATTTTTGCTGTTGTCGCTATTTTTCAATCGAATTTTAGTCAACTAAAGCACGTTCATTTCTGTGTGCTTTATCAACCGCTGATATTATAGCTCTACTGCCTATAGGGTGATTGTATTTTCCGTATTTCATTCCAACTCGAGTTATACACGAGATTCAAATATTTATCTTAGAATATGGGTTCAAATAGCTTTCATTTAAGCCCAATTTTTATGCAATCGGTGCACGGAGAGCTGAGATATAATATTCCGATTTACAGAAATCGTCAGTTCGATCAAAAAATTTCGTCGTCTCCATCTCCATCGTCGTTGCCACCCTGCAGCCATGTTGCCAGTTCCTTTCAGAACGAAGTAGCCTTACCGTGGTGTGAGTACAATATATTTAGTCAGTAAAAGTTTCGTTTGCCAGTCTGCATGTTATATGCTTCTGCGACACTTTATACGACGCGAAAAATATAGGCATCTGCGTGATGAAAGAGCTAATATAAGACATTAAAAAATAGTTATATTTCTCATCTTTCATTTTAAATATTATTAGATCGATATAAACGAAGTATACTCATTCAATAAGAATTTTACTAATACATTATAATGATATATAATATAATAAAAATAAAAATTTCAATTCGTTTTTATAATGCCTGAAAATTAAAATGGAAAATTTCTGCCAAGCTGCATTTTGATTTTTTAGGTCATGAAAATAGTCACTGTCAAATTGTCAGATGCATATTTCTGGATCTAGATGAATGAGGAAAGTACGAGCCTCATGACACGAGTTTTGGTTAAGTATAATACGAAAACTATACACCATACAAAAAAATGTTGAGCATAAAAAAGTTGCAGTTTAAAGCAAAGTTACAAGTGATTACATACGAAAAAAGCTGTCGGTTCCCGAAAGTTGGAAAAAAATTATTATAAAGATAGGTCTCGAAATTTCTCACAAGCCATACGTCTTTTGGGGCTAAGAGTTTCAGAGAATATTCCTCTATAGTGTGAAAAGAACGTGCATGAATTTTATTATAGACCCAGATTTAGTTCAGGAGATATGAATCTTTTACTGAAATCATTTTGAAACAAAAACAACAACAAAAATTTTGTATCGCAAAGACTTCGTATTGACTCATAAAATATTTAAAAACCGTTAAATAAATAGAACTTTCATTCCGTCAACTTCGCTGTGCTGAAGAAGTTGTATTTTTGGTTGGAAATAAATTCGGTAAAAAATTCATATATCTCCGAACCGAAATCTGGCTCCATGATAAAATTTGTACTTTTTCTTTTTACACTATAAAGGAATATCCTCTGAAATTTTGAGCGATAAAAAACGTATGGTTGTTGAGAAATTTGAACAACTAATTTTATAATAATTTTCTTTGAACTTTTCAGAACCACCGTGTTATTTTGGACGTCATCACTTTGAAGTTTACTTCAAACTGAAACTTTTTTAAACACCTAACATTTTTCGTACGATGTGTAGTTTCCGAGATATACTCAATTATAATACGGATATTGTCGATTTTCGCATATATCGTATCAGCTGCTAACGTTTGAACGTTGTTTTAATATAATTCTATAAAAATTCATACACACTCTTATCAACTGCCACAAATATTTCTTAAAGTTTGAACCAATTTTGAGAGGATCATAATTCATACAATTTATTATGAACAAGATTAATTAGTACGAATCGAGATGGTACAAAAAGTAATGAAATCCCTCCAAAAAGCACCTCTGGTGCAAAAACCTTTCGCCAAGTACATTAATGTGGTATTTTCCACAAAAATAGTGTTGCAGCCATTTAATCTACAAAAGTATTGAAATCAATGGACATTGCCAAGTACGATCAGTTTTGTAAAGTTAGAAATTTACTAATTCAAACTTGAAGGGCTTAATTAACGTCTGTTACAGAGTAGTGTGAATCTAACTCATGTTCAAAGCTCGAATAACGATAGAATCGACGTAAATTCAATGGATAAATTTTGAATAGAGCTTCTGAGTATAAACGTGTGTAACTATTTGCATAGTCTTCAATTTACGTGTACGCATACTAGATGATCAATTTGATATCAAATCATATTTCAAACTAGCCCAAGCATTAGATGGATGTTAGAATTGTTCAGATAAAATTTATTTGTTAGTTTAATCTAAGCTGATTTTAAAAATACCCATTTGCTAATGCTTTTTATGATTTTAACTGTCGAACAATCAACTCGCACAGAGAATTGGAGACATCGAGTACTTCATGCAAACAAGAATATAAAATTTTTGTAGATTTTTCAAAATAAACACATTCAGTTACTTAATTATACGCAGCAAACCAAACTCTGATATCGATATATCTAAATACGAACGTGAAATTCGAAAGCTAAACGCTATATGGTTTTAATGGAAGCAATTTATGGACCTTCGATCATACGAACTTTCAATTCTCTTTGAAGTATATACCGGAGTTAAGCACTTAGTTCTGTCGAGAGATGTACCAATACTAAACGTACGGGACTGTACCCATGTAGATTAACATGTGGTAGGCTCGGGCGAGCCAGCAATATACAGGGTGTCGCGAAATTCGCGTACTTGCTGTATATACCAGTGGATTCCTTATGAAAAATTAAGACGAAAGTTACCCATGCAAAAAAGTCCGCGAGGACTTAGTTTTCTTGTAAAATAAACTTATCAACGAACCAATCAGCATTCGGCTTTAGAAAAAACTGGCTAAAATCGGCATCGCTGTCCGCCTTACTACCGAAAACAAGACCAGCGGAGCGAAGAACTCGACACATAGTCTCGACACGAGTCTTGATCTCGGTAGTGGAACGGGTAGCGATGCGGATCTTAGGTTAGTCTTTTCTGAAGCCGAACGCTGATTGATTCGATGATAAGTTCATTTTACAAGAAAACTAAGTCTTTGCGAACTTTTTTGTATGGGTAACTTTCGTCTTAATTTTTCGCAAGGAATCTGCTGGTATACAGTGAGTGCGAAAATTTTTCAACACCCTGTATATATGTACGCGAATATCTACGTGCGAAATATGTGCAGAGCCGTGATACGTGATGTACAGCTGTAATGAAGCACATGAGGGCTAATCCTCTGCGAAAGACGTATCACATATCGTTGGGTTTCATGGATACCTACACATCTAGTAATAGAATGCGATCTAGTAATAGATGTGTAGTTAAGTGGATATAGGCAGGACTATTCAAAGGCACGTTTAATCAGATCACGTACATATTGTGTCAGATGTACAAGATTTCTCTGAACCATGTATGTACATTTGAAGCCGGGTCAACGTTCCGAATTTGAAAAGCTCCGAACGGTCAAAATTCTGAATTTTAATATTACCGAATCACAGTTTTTAGAAACATTATTTCCCCGAAAGTTTGTAAGGTTGATTTCAAAAACTTCAAATCAAAAAATAACGAAGGTTTAAAATTTCGAAAGCTGAAGACCTGAAACTTGAAATTCACGTATAGATCGCGTTGTGCCCCTTCATTAAATTTTCGGATTCTCAGACTCGGAGTTTTGAATTTTTTGAATTTTTCGCTGTCTGCATTCCGATCTTTACGAATTATAATACTCTCAATTTTAACGGTTCTGAAAATTCAAAATCATCTCAAATGAATTCGTAATTTTAACCGTTCGAAACTTTTCAAAATTTCGAACTTCAACTTAGTCCTTACATTTAATTGATTACCGGTTCAAAACTGGAATGTCAAACTAGTTGGGGATCAAATTCATCGACTAAATCTCTGAGCGGAAATTATTCGCGTGTGAAAATTCCTAGTTGTTTATCAGTTGCTCATACGTGAATTGAAATAGGGTCTCTCAATATTCTCATCGGAATAATTGAATCACGATATCGAATATGCTTACATGTTCACTTCGCTAAGATCCAGCAGAAGATCAGTCTCAGCTGTATAGAAAGAATAATAGAAGGGCGTAGGATGACTTTGATTGAAACGGTTCAGGATTCTGACACGAACGTGAAGTTCTACGGTTGGATCTTCTTGTGCTATGATTTATAACGGACCTTGATTGCCCTTCGGCAATTAATTTGCATACCGTAAAATAAGTTTTGTGGACTTGGAGGCTGGATTTAAATGAAGTTAGTGGATTAATCAAAAGGGGGGAAATCCAAAACTTTTTAAATCAATCATAACTGACTTTGATTATGTGAAATCAAAAAAAATGGTATGTTTTATGGTTGAATCAAAAAATAAAAATAAAAAAAAACGTAATAGAATTTCAAAATAAAGATACAAATCTGAGATAATTTCGAATCCGAATACATACCGATATGTAATTTTTTTATACGTTTTACTTTTTCGTATCAACGAGATTTCCATCTACATGCATCATTTCGTACCACTGCAACGGAAATGAAGTATTATATCCCATCGGGCATATCATCGATTGGAAATTGTTATCAAATACCGCCAGAAGTGTAGCATGCTGCAAATGCTTTTAAAGCGAATTGCAGACCTGCTAAAGCAGAAAAGCGAAATGATATGAGGATGAAAAATGCATCTAAAAGCTTTGCACGACCGTCACGCGGTAAGCTTGGATTAGGTTGTGGTGAATTTTAGACACGACGTACACTTGACGAGGTTGATTCTGAGCCGGAAATGAAAATCAGAAAATTTACTAGACTGATTGGTACTAGGGAAGTAGCTAGACACTCTGCTGCAAAACACGAGCTGTCTGCTAAGTTTCGAAAAGATCACCTCGGAATGACGTCACTCGGTGTCAGACTCCGTCTAGCAGACAGCTCCTGCTGGTTTCGCAGTAGACTGTCTAGCTACTTGCCTAGTAACAATCAGCCTAGTAAATTTTCTGATTTTCATTTCCGGCTCAGAATCAACCTCGCCAAGTGTACATACATACCTTTTCATTTAATATTAACGCCTGTACGCTTCAACTATATATATAACGTGTCACGAAAATGGATAGTATTATACTATGGGATCACAGGTTTTTAAAGTCAACTTTAATCACCGTCTACAATTCCGCAAACAACTCATAATGTAAAATTTGAAATGAAAAATTTTCTACTTTATTTTCGTTTCGTCAATTTTTTTATTAAATTTTTATTAAGATACTCCAGTTTACATCGCTGTGTAGTTATATACCTGAAGGTAAGGTATAGGTATCTATACCTGTACCTCCTAACTTTCTGGAAAGTCAATTACACAACATTTAATTTATACAACTTGTTATTGACTGCAACTAATTCAATGATGCAGTTGCTATGCAAATTAGTATAACAAACCAAGTTAATTGTAGTTTCATAGAAGCGAATAAATTTTCGCTTCAAGAATCAACCCCTGATTAACAGTCTATCGAGTAATTGAAATAAATAAATAAATAAATAAACCAAGTTTGTCAGCAAAAGTATTCTGCTATCGCACCTGAATTAGTGCAAGTCCCATTTTTTGATTGCTAAATTCTAGACTTAGAAGATGGTAAAACTGTGATGAAATTAAAGAAATACAGAGTTGGGGTTAGATAATTAAAAGGACTGGTTTCAACTTCGACATTCACATTGCAGAGCAAATCGTATGTTTTCGGTCTTCTTTCTATGCCCAGTGATTATTGATCAGTAAATATAACTTGCGAACGATTACTCCGAAGTATCTGCGGTTGATCGTTCAACCCGTACTCTTTATCCGGCAGTAAACCATCCGATACTTTACCCTAGTTCAATCAGGTGATCCCAAACGTGTCTAGTTTACGATTCGATTCATCCGTTCCGGGTTCACCTTAAACGAGGGTTATACCTTACGGACTATTTCACCAAGATCAATTTGTATTCGTGTAAGAAACTGCAGGGAGAAAGATCAAATAAACATTGTCAACTGACAGGGCACGAGACCGTTGTCAATGTAATGACACTAGAAGAAATAGATATAGGTAAGCGAGAAAGTCATGTATATAATATGTAGTTACGACCACGTGCGTGACAGACCGAGGGGATGATTCAAACAAATCGAGGTAATATCCTCAGTTGTAGGTAGGTAGATATATGTTGCAGAGAAGACAAAGTCACGAAAGTTTCATCTAATGTTCCAAATAGTAAGTTGCTATTTTATTTTTTTTTTTCTCGAATCGCACCCCTTGTTTCCACGCTAGAAAACGCAATCAATGTCACCAGACGAATTCCCAATGTCCTCCTTCTTATTCCACAGTATTACATGGACGTACCGTATTCTTCATAGCTCAGACTTAGAGGTCGACAAGGTCTTGTGTGGGTATAGAGACGGAATAGCTATCGTAAGTTATGCGATGTCACGATTTCATTGGTATTCAGATTGAAGTGACTCCCTTAGAGTCCTTCCAATGCTAAAACCTCATAGCTCCTTGGTTCTCAGTGGCCCCTTCTCAGTTATCTTTCGCTCCCCCTGATCCCTAGGTCAATCTCAGGGTTCCCCTGCCCTTTGAGGGATGGTCTTATTCCGGGGAAGTTAAGAGAAAGGGGTATCAGCTCAAGCTAACAGGTCAAGTTTACAAACGACTCTCTACTCCACCCTTAATTAATCTCGTCTACGTCCGTCACGACACGCACCGCAAATTAGCAGGAGCATAAGGACTAAACAAACGAAAGTCGTATAAATTATAATTTACAATGGTGTGGTCGGGTCTAATTGTTTCTACCAAATGTGGCTAATTAGCACCAACTCCTAGCTAAGCTTTGTGCAAAAGTCCTTACCGGTCTGGGTGGAAGTAGCTATTCATATAGACATAAGACTAATGGTGTCTCTTTAGTCAATTATTTTATGGTTCAATAATTGCAAAGCCTAAGTCCACGAAGATATTCTCTCCCTTTGTATAATAATAATAATTCCATACTCAATATATACCTAGGAGTCCTTAGAAACATGGGATATTCCATCTTCAAAGATCGCTGAATCATGGGTTGCATACAGCTTCAATTCCGAAGAAGGTACACAGAATAAAATAACCTCTTTTACTCTTTGAACGTCACACAAATTTTTTATATTTTCTCTCTTGTTTGCTTTTCTATTTTCTGATTTTTGATGGGGTATATTTCATTTTTTTTTAAATTGTGAAATTGGGTCTGTATAAAGTCTGCAATATGATAACGTACCACGTTAATCTTCAAACTGCACTTTAACATGACAAACTGTTCCTATTTTTGGTTACTTCTAGCGTGTAAGCACACCTTAATATTAGGGCTGTATATCACCCGGTGAGGATCGACCCCGGTACCTATATTTTCAAGCCCGGTTGACTCCAAGGTGAAAAATCCTGGGATGGTCAGAAAAGGGCAGGTTTGCGTTGACAAAAAGAAGTGTAATTTCAAAGGGGTGTTGAAGTGGCAAAGAGTGGATAGACCCCTAGATGCTTAAACCGCTCAATGGACAAAGATACTTTACGTGAGGTGCAGAATAAAAGGAATTTTTATACCATGGTGAGAAAAGAAGCTTTACGATATAAAAGCAAGTAGGTTTGATGGGCGACCGTCATACTATGGCAATGAAACAGCAAAGTGTAACTAAAGTTTTCAAAACACCTTTTTTTGGCTTAAATTTCGTAAAGGAGCGGTCGGACTTGACTGTAACGATTAAGCTTTAATCTATGTCTTTATTTCGTTAGGTTCTATGGTCGTTTAATTAAATTACTTTCTAAATACATCTAATAGTGGGAGACTGACGCAACGGGGTATTTTGTAGATGTAATAAATGGCTCAGCATCTATTGCACTAGTGAAGCTAGTTTTAATTAAACTTTGTCTTCATTTAGAAGTTCATCGTGGCGCTAATTTCCAATTACAAAATCGTACAGAGCCATTTATTTCACAGCGTGAGAACGTAATTGATTTATTTATTTATTTTATACAAGTTTTTAAACGGTACCAAAAAAACGGTAAGTAATCACCTCGATGATTCAAGAAGTAAAGAACAAAAAATGGTATCTGTCGTATGCAGATACTGTTTTAGGTTATATTCTTGAAATATATTCACGAGCTTTATACATCGACTCAATTAATGCCTTCATTATTTATCCGCATTCTACCACTGGAGGATAGAAATTTCCACACAGTGCACTAAACCGCAATTGTCTTCGTTCGCTGACACCACAATTTCTGAATTATCTATCATCTAGAAGCAAGTAATCAGTTGCATTAGTGAAAAATCTCTCACTTGCAATGAAAATCATCCATTCAGCAGGACGAAAATTATGTCTGTAGTATTTTAACACTCAAATGAAAAGTGCCACTAAACTTTACATGTCAACGTCGTCTCGGCGCCTACAGTCTATCGAGTTTTGTTCTCATTAACATCAATGCTGATAACGACTCTGATGAAGAGAGATTTTATCGACGACAAAGTTCTGTCGTGTTTAAAAGGGAAAATAGAAAATTTAAAGTAGTGATCAAAATTTCCTATTATCATATTTCGAAGACTGTTCTGGCTCATCATTATCTCCGATAAATTCACTTGATATTTTTGCAGTCTGTGCATCAACTTCCTGACCCATTCACAAGCTGGAAATCCGAATATAAAGATGAAGGAATTTTTACCGAGTGAATAAAGGCGATCGAAATGCAGACTATTGGGTATCTATCAGACTCCCGCGTTGTCAATGACCATCGTTATGTTCGAAACTATCGTATCTTTCCACGTTCCGATGGCTCAGTATCTGCTGTTCCTCTTTCTTCTCAGTATCGTTTCATTTCGAGGGTTTCTTTTTACGGTAACTTTTTCGGATCAGAGATACGACGGTAAAAGTTAATATCCTCAGTGGAGCAAGAAAAATACTATTTCAGAGCAATTTCAACGGTTTGTAGTCAACAGGGATCGATACCGCAATGCGATAAGATAGAATTGCTAAATTTAGAGCAGAAAATTTTATCTTTGATTTTTTTCTAAAAGTTCATGTCGATCGATCAATTCCAAATTTAACACACAAACTCAAATCGCACGATTTGTAAAAGTGAATATTTAAAGATGTTTTAAAAATTCTTGATTCAATTTTCATCCAATGCGCAAAGAATAAACGAACGTTGATACTCTGTCGAAAGAGTCGTTGCAATTTGATGAAAAAAAAAAAAAAAAAAATCAACAAAAAATTGTTCAATTTTAACGAAGGAGGAAAACGATAATAATAACAACAGTAAGCATTTTAAAACGCCCGAGTGGTCGCTATTGATTAATTGAAGGTACAGAACTGGGGAGGAAGAGTATAAAGGTAACAGCGTGGTAATTGGGTTGCTTCGCAAGCTCAAAATTAAATACGGAAGTTAAGCTACGTGGTTGGTAAAAAAAATTAGGTTAAAAAAACAGTGATGAAAAAATCATAGCCAAAATTTTTTCATGGAAAAAAAATGATACGAAATTTCAAATAAATACAACTGTACTTTATAATTATGAAATAAACTACTCGTTGTAGAAAATACTCGACAAATATTTGACCTCTGAAAATAATGAAAAAAGATCACTAACTTTATCTTGAAAACTCGTCATATTTAAGCCCCTCTATTATATGTATAGACCTTCGTATCTCGCGCGGAAAGTGTTAAAGTAGAGAAATAAGACAGATAACTTCTGCAATCACAACGTTAACAATAAGATGATTCGTATTGAAAACTGATATAAATTATGTCAGAACCGTATTAACTTTCCACACATTACAACTAATTGATAATTGTTATCATTTACACGTTCTGTTACAGACGTGTTCATCGAGGATTGCGGAAATGTCGGTCGAAGTGAGAGCAGGTCGGCCCACGGTGCCGTCAGTTCCTCAATCGAAAAGACCTACAATATTGGTATATCCAACGGGTAAGTCGACGGTCAAGTACTCTTTGACCAACAATAAAATCTAATTTCGACTTTTGAAAGTTGAGAGTTTTCCGTTCCGCCGTCTCGAAACCTCGATCTTATATTTCTATACTAAAGTGTTTCTTGTTTCTTGTTTCCTTTTTCTTGTTATGTTCGATCAGCTGATACGATTTTCTAATTTAAAAGTACGTGAAATACTGTTTTATCACACGTTCGATACAGCATTACGGCTTCTTGCTACCTGAAAGCTCCAGCTTTTATTGATGGTTAGAATTATTGCACTCCTGCCGATTTCTTTTACCATTAATATCCCGCAGATTTATATACCTAATACTCAACTTATTGCCGATAACAACCTGTACCTTCTCGACGACTTAACCGAACTTAATAAGACCCTGTACCACGGCTTTCCAATTCCTAATCGCCCATCCTAATTTCGCGTTGTGGCTACGGAGCATCACTCCTGTAACATCCATTTCCATGATCCGATCTGAATATAATAACCTTTTGCTGGGTGAAAAGACAGTAAAGACCTTCGTAACAAGAGTTGTTTCTGTAGAGTTGATCCCTAAACGATGTTATAATTAATCTAAAACTAATCTTGACAAAATCTCAATTCACGGTGACAGGCAATGCGGTCATTATAGAGATTCAGAATTTCGTATAAGACCACAAGCTCGTATAGTCTCCGAAAGTGCTTCCCTTTGGTTACCAAATATTCCGCAATACTTTGGGATAAATTTGAATAATAGGAAGACTTTGCATTCGGTATTGTGAACAGATATATTCAGGCAGTACTGATAAAAGACGAACAGATAGGTATAGATCTGTATATACGGGTACTATACAATGGTGTGTATAATATTTCATTGTCAAGCAGCAACGCCGAGTAATCCTATTATGTCTAATGCATGAAGGTCAACGAACTTTGAAATTGCTTAGAAATTTAGTAAGATGGTAAAATTCTGATCATTTTGGATTAAGTTTATGAGTTCAGAGAATCTTAAATTAATATCTAAACAAGAAAAACGAAACAAATTGTTCGACTTGTTCCAAATTTTATATAATATGGATCGTTGAAGCTCTTTTATTCGTTAATAGATTGTCGACTGGACCAAGAATATCCGCGATAAAAAATTTGAATTAATTATAAACATGAAGCATATCCAATGATACGCCGCAATTAATCTCAGTCTGCACTCATGACTCGCTTTATATGAAAGAGTCTCGTTTTTTGTTTCTCATATTTATTTCGAGGAATGGAATA
The DNA here is from genome assembly GCA_963924015.1 of Macrophya annulata. NCBI lineage: Eukaryota > Metazoa > Arthropoda > Insecta > Hymenoptera > Tenthredinidae > Macrophya > Macrophya annulata. Next base: position 17,817,776 of record OZ001259.1, read on the forward strand.
GAAATAAAAAAAAAAAACCAAAAAGAAAATACCGGGAAAAAGAGACTCAAGCGAATAATTCTTCGAGGGTAGTATATCGGGCCCTTGAGGCCCTCTTGACTCTCATGGACCTCGGACTTTGCTCATCACTTTCTGAACCTGCGAAAGTAGAGTACAACTTCCCTTGAGATTTGGTATCGGATTTCGAGTCCCTGGCGTACCTATCGGAAACCTTTTCCTCATATCAATGTCACATGTTCGTAGAAGTACACACTGTGTGCCTCGATCTTTTTCTCAAATGAAAGAAAAATCGCAAAAGAAATTACTGCTAAGATGTTTCGCGTTCGTTCGATGTTATACAATAGTGCCTCCTTTCAGTGACCGTGCAGCCAGATGCTTTGGGAAAACGTATCATTTGACAATCAACAGAATTGAAGGTAATAAAAATTCGTACTTTTTTTTACGAGGTGACCAAAAGCTCGCGGTAAGTCACTGCAGGATTTTTTTTTTTTTTTTTTTTTTGAGGCTGGATCTTATTTTAGGTCGGTTTACTGTGGAAAATAAAAAAAGCTCTGTATACTCTATGCATTCGCCAACGGGTGGAGGAACAGTGAGATAAAAATTCATAGGCCTTGGATATAGTTTACACCATTAAGAAAATTGACTCTACTTTACGTCTCAGTCTTACTAGGAAAATATTTGGCAAAGAACTAGAAAAAAAAAATGAAAAAGAAAAAAAATCACACAACTTCAACTTTTTACAACGTCTATAAAAAGGGCGAAATTCAAGTTGAACGCTTGTCAATCTTCATGACGTTCAAACTTTACATCTCTACAGAGTTATTTCCTTATTTTTTTATTTTTTTTATTTTTTTTTTTTTATTATTCGGATGATCGACTCGAGGGGATCACTCCAATGATAACTCTTCTGGGGATCTGTCGTATCGCATTTGCTGAAAATTTGTACAAAGAATATAAAAACAGATTTTAAATTCGATGAATGAATCCATTTCCATCTCATCTTTCAAACTATACAAACTAATATAGAAAAACGTGAATTAATATTAATGTGAATTTTTTACGTACCTATAATGAAAATAAACCACCAAATCGTGATGATTAATCTTTGGCTAGAATATTCAACCACACTGCAGATATTGCCAGATCATTTTCGTTATTTCCCGTCTAAATATTGTGTAGCAATTAGTGAAGATGAATTATCAAAGTATTTATTTTATGTATATTGTTTTGCATAACTTCTGTGTTTCATGAATGTATCTACGTGTGTGAAAATTCTAATATATTTTAATAAACTTGTCGCAGAGGAGTTCAGATAGTGTGTCTTTTTTAATTGCCATGTACCTACAACAGTGTAATTTTAAAAGCGTTGCAGTGTGCAGTGTCCACTGTATGCATGCAGTTTCTTTCATGTATATAAAAGCATACTCGGGCCTCACACGTAATAACTACATCCCAGTCATATACACGTGGTTAATTACATTGCGAACTTCACTCGTAATTTGAGTAGCTTCTAGAAACGGTTGTGTATTACCTGAGTCAGGTCTAGAGAGTGGCTTTTGCGAGCTTTCGCGATGAGGACGTATACCTAAGCCGCCGATTTGTGTTACTCGAAAAAACTTGACGAACTTATATACTACTCTGGTATTTTTCACTCGGATAAATAAATAAATAAATAAATACATGAATAAATATTAACAAAAATGATAAACTCACCGTCGTTGAGAAACTTGATGTGGATACAAGAGACCCGCTCATTAGTCTTGAAGAAAAATTTCAAGATTCATAAAAAATTCTGAAGAACTCGTGATATTTCGTCTGCAAACATAAGATGATGATATTTTATTATCCAACAGTATTAAATTATCGCATAACATACAGATTATATATATATATATATATATATATATATATATATATATATATATATATATATATATATATATATATATATATATATCTTATGAAATGGTTAATTACAATAATTATCATTTAAATTCAATCGAAATTTTTTGATGGATTGTTCAATGAAAAAAACCGATTGAAAAGAATTGGACTGAAAGCAATCCAATAGAATTGTACGAAGCCCTGACTCTCCTTGGACAAGCCAGTCAAGAATTTTATAAGAATTTAGAAATATGCTTCGAAAAAGTCAACGAGTTTTCAGGAAAGAGTGTGTACCACTCAATGTAGTAACGAAAATATATATTTATTAAATATAATTGAAAAAAAAATTGAAAGGAAAAGAGAGCTTTCTCAAATTATTGAGTCCATTTAAGCAACAGAAGCGCGAGAACGCTAAACCATCCATGACAATTACTTAGCCTCACAGCTATATAAGAGTAGATTACGTAGGGTTAAAATAAATTTACATTTTCTCTGTAGGTCGGGTAATATTCAGTCGGCACATGTCTGAACCGATTTAAAATACTGTCTGGTACTTTGTAGGGATATCTATATGCACTATTTAGCCAATTATAAAAGGCGAAATTTCAACCGTGAAGATATCTGCACTTGAAAAAATTAACTTTGGCTATCTGTAGCTTTTTTGAACGATAATTATAATAGAGATAATTGTCTTTTTCATTTAGTTTTCAATTATCTTTACAGATAGATCGTTCAAAATTTTCTTTTTTTTCGCTAACAGTCAATTGTCGATGTAATAACAAAATGATTTTCAGTACGTTGTCTTTGAGAGCTGTTATTTAGAACCAATCAAAGTAAAAATAAAACCATATTAGAACGATGTTCAAAAGACTTTGAAATGTTGTCCAATGCATCGTTTACCGGAATCTATATCAAACTAGGGTTATCTCAATGGTGGGTTTAAATACTCAATTGAAGTCTGGCAGTTTTGAAAAAATGACTCATCTGATGTATTTTCAAAGTCATTCAAGACCTAATTCAAAGATGCTTAATTTATTACTCTGTAGGAAATTACAGTATGTTAAAAAATGAAATTCTCAAAAACGATGGGCATCTTAAGTCACAAAAAATTGTTGTAAAAATCTATTAACAGATAATTGAAAAAAGAAGTCATCTTCCTTAGAGACAGCGATGTCTTTAGTTAAAAAAAAAAAAAAAATAAGGTCGAAACATTCTTTGAGTGCTGAAAAGAATTTTCAAAAACCCAAAAGATGGTATGATTGTTATAATTTTTTTTTTTTTTCTCTTAATTTCTACGATAAGAAAATCCTCGCACCCCAAAAACTAGCTAAATATAACGATAAGATATTCTCCTCAGAGATCTACACGGTTGGAGTGAATTATAGATGTTTCAAGTCCAAAAAGGCCTAAAAGGAGGTCTCGTCCCATTATGGCTCTTGTACCAAAAAATTCTAAATAAAATATAGAATTTTTGGTAATTTTTTCAGATGTTATAAATAGGTCGAAATTGAAAATTTTTTGAACCGCCATAACTGATAAAGTATGCGACGAAGAAGAATAAGAAAAAGATGGACATTTATTGAGTACTACTATTACATGAATTAATTTGAGAGAAAACAAAAAATGTGAGGGTCAAACGTTGATCGAGGTGACATGGAATGCCCCATATATATCTTCTGGGTCATTGCATCATTTGCGATGAAAAAGAACAGTAATAATTGGTAAGAAGAGGCTCATCTATACATGAATGTATTGAATGAGATAGGATAGCTATGCGGTCTTTATTAAAAATATTCAAATCGGAAGCCATCGTGTATTATGGACGATAGTCCTCGCGTACCAACCTACCCCATACTGGTCGGAAAAAAATTTCATAATTTTAAACTCAATTTCAGACATGTCATGCCATGCTGACTGTAAATTGATGTTACGTTAATACGGCCTTATTTTCCATCTTATACTCGATGCTCTCCCCTTCAACTCTCGGTTTTCATAAGATTATTATACATATATACCACCGTGCGTCGTCGTCGCATATTTTATCTTACCAGAGATAATGAAAATTTTATAGCTGCTGTAGTCATATACTCTTTTTTGTGGTTAGCCTTTTAGGTATTAAGGGTACCTAAGGTCGGGCAAAACGCCCACCTTGAAAAAAAGAATAAAATTAATTCAAAATCAGTTACGGAGTGACTTTCAGTCTCGTTTTACTCAAAAAAAATAAATAAATAAAATAATAAAAAGAAAAAAACACTTAAAATTTTCCCAACCTTCCCTATATATCAACGGGAAAAAGTTTCAATAACTTTTCTCCTCAGATTACTTACAGTACTTTACTTGTACGGTAATTTGTAGACAGGAAATTTGTACGAATTTTAGTAAAAAAAATATCACTGAGTGCAGTGAACCTGTACAGCGAGAACATATTCAATATGATATAATTAATAAACTTATTATACTGTTCTAATAATTTATAACCAAATCTTGCCTTTGCGCTTATTATAAGATCACGTCTTTTTAGCCTACACGTTTTAGATATCAATTAGGTATATGTATACCTACACATAGAACCGTGCGTCTATTCCGTCGAATAATTACGTCAAATAGTGATGCTCTCTAAAACGTTTTGAACATCGGCAAACGGAACGCACAGAAATAATTTCCTACTCTCTGATTCTGTACTCGATATATGTACGATCAATAGATGCTGCTATACAACGCAGTCAAGTCCGAATACCGCTTGGAATGTTCGTGTTTACCTATAATCGGTTGCGTTTTTGATGTAGTATCAAGTTAATCTACCCTTTATTATTTCACGTCATTTCCTCTAGTGAAACGAGCTAGCACTTATCAGATACCGATTTTTATTTTCTCATATGATAATATAACTCGTTGTAAAAATGCCTGAAAAATATAAAAATTTTGTGAAAACAAATTTTGTAAATTTATTACGGATATTTGATTATCGACGATAGAACTTTTGGTCCAACTCATGAAAATGAAACATGAGGGTGGAGTAGAAAAATAGAACTGATCCAGGGAAAGTGAAATCCCTTATTCTTTGTCTTTATGGCGAAGTTGGAACAATGAGATTATATCCATGATAAAGAACGCACCGTTAGTCAATGTCAGAGGAGGTATCTGAATCGACAGGTAGTCTCTTTGTTATTCTGCAATAATACATCGATATCTATAGCCTGAACTTTTGTATTCTATAGTTAGGTACAACAAAGCAACGATAGCTAATAATGAGACGACGAAAACAGTTGCAAAGTGCTCAAGGGTCGATCAAAAAGCCAACTACGGAAATAATGTTACAATGGGATTTAGCCCTTGGCCTTCAGCTCTCTTTCGCGTCCTGCAGTACAATGGTATGATTATTGGTTTTTTTTTTTAAAGTACACTGTAGAATGTTGATGAAACCAATCGCCATAGATTCAATTCAATGCATGGTGCACGCCGTTGAATGAATCGTAATGAAAAGGCTTTAAAGAGCCTGAACTGATCGAACAACAGATCAAACAACATTTCGTATATCGATTTGCATTTATTCTTGCTAATAATCTCGCCAAATCAACTCATAGTCAGTGTCGAACATTCGAGCACTTCAACTTGGATGAAATGGAGAATTTCTGGTGCTGAATCCTGGTGAGGATTATTGATCTTCTCAAAAATATGTTTGACTGAAAATAAGATCCTTACTTCAGTTTTAACCAGATGCTAGGATTTAAACTTGTGGATAACAAGACTACAAAACTTATATTGTTCCGTGTTTAGGATGTTTGTAACTTTTGCTGGGGCACGAAAACCTTCCACGACTACGATATTCCTCATACAAGTGAATTAAACAACAGTTTTAACAGTTGCTATTTAATCAACAGAATCCAAACAATAAAACTAACTTCTCAGTTCAATTTTGAACTAGTTCAAACAAGGTCTCAACGATTCGAAAATCTTTCAAAGCTCTAACCTCGAGATTTCACGTTGGTTGTTTGACTAGTCTAAACAAAAAGAGGTATTCGTTAAATCCGTCTACATTTCAAAATGTCTTTGGTTAGTTTGTTATTTTGTCTGAGAAATTGATTTCTCACGAAATCACTGTCAGACAAATCTCTTTGGACGCCTACCCTTTCCCAGACTATCAGACTGAACTTCGAGCAATAGTCGTCGAATTATCAGACGATAAAAACAAGGGCTTAGGTTATTTTTCTGCGTTCCTGGGATTGAGAAAACATTTATAGAAAAATCGGTTCTACCTTTACTTTGTGTAGAGCACTCTATAGAAAACGAAAAACACCAGCATAGGTTTTCTTTGTACTGATAAGTCTCAAATCTAAGAAATTTATTTTTCTATTTCTATACCTATTCATATTTATTGAAAGCCATGCTTTAAACTTGGAACTTGTCAAGAGCTAAAAGCTTGCAAGAGGGTCCGTATACTTTCACGGTGCTTTCTCGTCCCACAGTTTCTCCGGAGAGCATTATAGTGCCCATTGTTTCCTGTATACTTGGTTTTCCACTACTCGCTCTTCTGGTCATCTGCTGCCTTAGAAGACGTGCGAAACTAGCAAGAGAACGAGCTAGAAGAAGAAACTGTGATATGGACCACGGCGCATTGAGTCTTGTCAGATTCAGCCCCATCCATCGACTCGGTAAGTCAAACCTTACTCTCTGCCAACTTTTCTATCCTGATTTATTTTTAGTTTTTTATTTATTTTTTTTTATTCTCTCTTATTTTTGACTGAACATTTTCTTTTCTATTCTATCATTTCTACTCTAAATCTCTCTACTGCAAGTCTCAATTTATCGTCATTTACTACACTAACTGATAGACCTTTATGGTTAGACTCAATCGCTCATCCTCTATCCGTCTATTCGTCTGATATCTCTAGCGTCTAAAATTTGAGGACTCGGGATATATTTGACGATTATTCGGGTCCTCGTCCTTCGGCATTATCGCGACCTTTCGGATTACAGTCTGTAACCGTGTGGTTAAGGAGGTAGGTACAGAATACGATGGGAACAGTATAAGATATCAAAACTTTGGAATAATTTGAGTCATCAAAATCCAATAAATTTTAAGACATTTTATGGTATCTATTTTCCTTTTATATTTCCATGTTTTTATCCGTGTCAAGTGCACAACCGTAATGATTCCGATAGCGCTACCGCAGGCGAAGAGTGAAAAACATTTATTATGCTCTAAAGATCACCCTGTGACGATTCACAAATGAGATAAACCACCGCAAAGTAAATTGAGTCTTGGCCTAAGTACACTTAGAGCTTGGGGACTGACTCCTACATCACATCAGACTCCATAAAAGTCCATAAAATTTGTAGACAGAAAATGCGTATTGAAGTTCACCCCCTATAATAAACGTTTATCACAACGCAAAATGTCAAGTTTTGAGATCGTTACATGCCCCTGTTACTGTGTTCAAAACAGATAACCAGAGTGATTTTAAAATCAAGTTTACTTGCATCTTGTAAACATGTTTTGGTCCTCGTACCATCAAAAGCGCTTTATCTTGGCTTTCAGAAAACCGTTATGGTAATATATTGATGCTAACATGTTAACAGATAGAAACGAAGATTTAATTACAGTTCTGAATTTTTTCAAAAATATTTCGAGCTATTCGACGGTCATTTATAAAAATCGTTGTTTCGTATCACTTCATTCAATTTGACACGATGAGACATATTTCTATCTAGGACAATACCTCTGGAAGGTATAATAATACTAATGATTGTCTGGGAAACCTCCCTTCAAGTTCCTTAGCGATCTGTGCTCCTAGGCTTACTTAGCATCCATTCATTTAGGGTTGATCCGTTTAATTTCTGACTTAATTAAAACTTTTCATATTACGATTTCGAGCATACGAAGACCACAACTCAAACGGAGAATTTACATTCAAATTATTTCGTAGATACGATGTCACTCTCATTTTAACCCCGTAAATATTAATTTTCAAAAATTTATTTCAAACTGTTTAAAGATATCAAAGTTTAAATCACAATTTTCGAAAATCTATTTTATTTTCTCCAGTCGCGTTATAGGCAGAAATTTTCGATATTGAACATTTCCATCATCTTCAATAAATTTGTCTGTCTAAGTTTAACGGGATGAAATGAGCAATTGTTAAATCAGTTTACAATGTGACAAGTTCTGGTGTAAGTTTAGTTTCAAATTTTAATTTTCATAAGGACCAGCAAGAATGTAAGGCTAAGCTTATCCGTCAGACAACATACTCGTACTGTGTCGATCGGTGTGTTGATTTTAAACTTTTCACGTAGTTTTTCATCTCCGCCGTTATACTGTGAAGCGAATTTGTTGGCTTGAACATTACTTGAGAATATAAAAGAGGATCGTAATAAGGCACGATTCCCGGTATAAGGATCTCATTAATAAAATAAAAAGAAAACATGGTTGGATCAGTTTTAATGAAATTCCTAAACAAAAATTTCGAAATCTTATGCAGCAAGACGACCGGCACTTTTTGCTTACGCACACACTTTTTTATTCTTCATTTTTCAAAACTCATTCCTTTTGTCCCGATTCTTTAACTATTTCTCTTCAAATTTCTTGACCCAAGCAGCATCCAAAGAAGACATGGGTGAAATCACATTACAGAGTACGCAAGATACTTCTATAGCTGTTGCTGCTCTTTTTATTTTTATCTCTGTATACGAATGAAATTAATGCATTACCTGCAATTAGACCAAGGAACTATAAACGCTAGACTTTTTTTTTTTAAATCGTTTACTTTTCTCTATGTTTAAATTATGTGACGAGTCTGATGTCTAGATACAGAATGTGGCTCAATTAGACGCAAAGTATGAAACGTATCTTAGCATAACATTTATTTCTAAATATATATATATATATATATATATATATATATATATATATATATATATATATATATATATATATATATATATATATATATACTGGCAATGAATTCGATGATTAATTCATTTTCTATAAGCAATTTACTGATTTGCTTATACGATGCAACATATCAATAGTGCTTTGGCATTTAATAGTATACCTGTTATTTGTTTCATTACTAGTCTGATTGGCCAGTAGTAGCGCGAAATGGCAGTTTTACAAGTAGATTAATTGTAATTGTATGTATGTATGTACATACATACATACACTCAGGCAATTAATTCTTCGATATTAATTCTTTCGTGAAAAAATGCAACTATGTGCATTCGGCTATGAATAAGATTGAAATAAATAAAAACTATATAGAAAAATTTTATTACGGGTCTATTTTAGATGCCAGTGTTTGAGCATGATGTGAAACGTTATCGTTCAAAGCCAATAATAATTATAAACAAAAATGATAAGATTCCAGAATCTAAATTTTCTTTTATTCCGAAGAATTAATTGCCGTTGATATTTGGCACTAAATTAATTAAACAATTTTGATTCTGGACAGCTGGAGTGGGCAGAACTAACAGGGCTGTATCCCTAAGGAGTGAGAGAGGCTCTCGAGCATTTCCATCCCTAGAACTGGACACTGTAGTTGAAGAGCGTTCAGATCCGGAACAAAGTACAGCCCTGGAACTAAGTAGTCCGGACTAGCATACGGCTCTAGCGGCACCGCCAAGGTGGGACCATTAAACAGCCAAGTAAACTAACTTTCGTCCGTATATATTTATGTGTATGAAATCTTATTGAGTAGATAACAAATTGGAGGTAAAATGTGTGTGTGTATATATTTTCATACGGAGAATTCCCTGCGAACTCGACAAACGTTTGCTCCGACCATTTTTGTTTGACTGATTTTTTTTAACTTCCCGCTTTAGCAAGAGGGAAGTTATTGTAATCACCGCGAAAATGAAAAGTTTAGTTTTCACCAGATCTCCACGTTTCAAGGTCAAGAGAATCACCCCCGACCATTTCCAGATGGACGTCTGTATGTGTGTATGTATGGATGGATGGATGGATGGATGGATGGATGGATGGATGGATGGATGTGTGTGATCACTTTTTTTGTCCGACGATATCTCGAGAACGAATGATCGAATTTTGATGAATTTGATATCAATCGACGCGGATTCTCTAAACTTAGAACTGATTAGATTCTAGATTCGATCGGTCCAGTAGTTTTCCAGATATCCGAGAAACAAAATTTTGAAAAATATAATTTAATCGACGATATCTCGAGAAAGGATCGACGGATTCGAATAAAAATTGGTATCTCAAGGTTTTCTCACAACATGTGTTTTTTTTTTTTCGAAAGATTTGGGCGGGAAGTTATAGGTCTGGCCCATCATGGTCAGCCGATTTACCTGCTTGTTTTTTTTTTTTTTATCATCTTTCAGCATCTTTCATCATCAGCAAAGTAACCTCCATGATTTTTATTCAAATTTTTATCTCAATCCATTCGTTGGGTTTGAATTTTTGGAAAATCTTTACCTTAAAAATTTCAATTGCATATAACTCAACGAAAAAAAATGATGACGCAAGTAAGGACATTATTTTTCTCGTCTCGAACTGCACTTTTATTAAAAAAAATATTAATAAAATTATTCAAAATAATTTTGAGTGTTTTTTTCCACCGTAAAATAAAAAACAAGAATGTTTTCCCAAATTGGGACACCTTTGATTTATCTGAAACAAAAAAAAATTTATAAAATTCTATAGTCAAAGCCGGAATTTTTCATACGCTATATAGCGATCATGTAATTCCAATTAATCCTATTTTTCATTAGCGACGGAAGTTCAGAAATCTATAATCCAATATTGTGGCATATATCTATAATCTAATTTAATGACGAGTTGTAATTGAGTAATATGGACGAGAGTAAAAGAACATTCATTACCATTTATATATTACCGTGACTCTATATTGTTCACGTGACTTTATGTTTATAGAAGTGAATTTGTCAGACAAGACAAACCAAACTTCAACGCAATGGTCTTTTCAACTGAAAGATTCCCACTCAATTCGAACAGTGCAATCCACAAAACACAAAAAAAAAAACACAAAAACGAAAGGTACATTCTGGATTTTTTCAAGTAAAAATTCCCTCAGGCCGCGGGGCTTTTACCGGGATCTTTGCAACTGTAGCTACTGCGACGCCTTAACCAATTAGTGAAATTTGTGATATTCTATACACATGTGGACATACATTGCCTTTTAACATTTTTTCAGATCTAGAGAATGGATTTAGATAAAAATCTGAAAAAATATGCAGGTTAATACTTTCAATGAATGCCGAAAAAAAAAACAAAAAAAAAATCATTCAAAACAAAAATGATCGGGGACAAACGTTTGGCACGGAATTTCCCATGATTGTGATTTTGTTTTCGTTTCTTTTCAGTATTTTTAGATTTTTCGATGTAACATAAGGGTGTAAAAATTTATATTTATTACCTTTTAACCCACGTTAAATTAGGGGATTTTTTACTCAGGATCTCGTTTTTTTTTTTATTATTATTTTTTTTGTTAATCTGAGCTAATCCCTCGCCGTATATTATCTCGGGGATCAAAAATTCGACCTATTAGTCACGTTTTATGCTTAGCGATGATCTTAACCGATTTAATCCGATCAACGAAGTTTCATAATTGAGCGATACTCCGCAGAGATTCGTACTCAAGATGAGTTTATCTTCATTTTAAAAACCTATTAATATCTGTTATACGACCCATCATTTTCGCTAGTTTAATTTCAGCAGGTAAATTTATTCAACCACGTAAGATTAATTATCATCAGCCATTAAAGTTCGCAGATAGAATACTTACTTTCTTGGTATCATTAACTTTCCTCATTTTCTCCATCTGCTCTAAATTGTATAACCGAAACCCATCGTATATAATCAGAAAATATTAAATTCGCTAATTGGATTATCTCCTTTTCAGGATTCTTTAATCATATTTCAAAATCACACCAAAATTAAAATATGTAATATTATTGTTGTAATTGCTTTGCCGTAGTTTTTTGTATTCATCGTTGTCTTATAATTGTTGGGTAATTCCGCGTCGATATAGCCATCCCATCATCAACACACGACCCTCTCATAATTCGACAAAATTTTGTCAATTTTTTTTTTTTTTTTTTTCGATTCACCATTTTCAAGACCATCTCTTTCCTAATTTAAAAAAAAATTTCATAGAGGTAAATAATACAGCATTTATCTTCCGTGTGAAACAAATTAACGTGTGAATTACCCAGTTTTCAAGTATACCTATATATTGCACAAATCGTATTTATATTTAATTGTGTATTTTAGCTCCCTGTCATTTCGTTTTAGTTCAGAATAATGAGGCAAATGTATCAAATATTTGTAAAATCTATCTTTTCAGATCGCCGAGGGGATCGACGGTCTTGGTTGTGCCGCCCCCAGTGGACCGCAGTCCCCTATGGACGGCCCTGACTCATGCACACAGTGTCACAACGGTCCTTGGGGATACCTAGCAGGAAATCGAAGACAGCGGTTTCGTCGAAGCGCTGGTCCTTGAGCTGCCGATCATTTACTGACAACGGAATCTCAACGACATCGTAATCGACAACGCGGTCTTCGAATCTATACAAAGTTACCAAAAGATACTATATCGATATTATAATGATATTCTATTCACGTTATATTCTGTTCATACAGAAATACGTTAACGCATCTTACACTGTATTATGCGAAATTTCACGCTGATTATAAAAAATCGTTACAACAAAATCAGTGTCCCTGCGGTTTTTAAAAACTTGAAAAACCAGAACAATCAGCAAGATATAATATGATCCAGTGCAGATGAAGAGTAACTTGTACAAAAAAAAAAAAAAAACACAGCTTAAGTATTACTAGTTGGTAAAAGTGATTAATTAATGATTGAATTAATCAATTAATCCCGCAGAGGTATATAGGAATAGATTAAATAATAGTTGTCAAATTAAATGAATAAAAAAAAATAAATAAAAATAAAGCTTTTTAACTGAGAATATGCTATATATTATATAGAATTGTATGAGTATGAATGAAAATAGACGTATACCGTGAGGTTATAGGGAAGGGAATCACAGGATGCAGGCAACCCAACAGTCAAAATTTCCGAAGATTGCCGGAGGTGCAGAGTATTTGATATTCAGCGGAAATGAAAGTCGATCTAGCCATCTAGCGGATTTCTCACCGTACTCCACACATGGACACATAATCATGAACGTGTATGTATGGATGTGTTGTGTCCATGTGTGTAGTATGGTGAGAAATCCGTTAGATGGCTAGATCGACGACTAAACTGTCCGGTTGATAGGTTAGTAAAAATTGTCAGAGTGAAATTGCAGATTCTGATCGGAATAAAGTTAATATGCAAGATTCATTAATATTAATTTGTGAAAAAGTTGCAGCAGTAAATTAATAAATTATAGCCGGTTTAAACAACAACGAATAACTTTTATTTGTAGATTAAATTCTATTCACTAAGAACAGAAAACTATTTAACATTAAATTTTCGACTTTTATTTGACGAATCAAGATATTTTACGAATGAAATCCATTCGTCGTTGGTGAAATCGGTCATAATTTATTCATTAACTGTTGTAACTTTACTACAAATTAATATTGATGAATCTTGCTAATTAACTTCATTCCGATCGGCTTCTTCAAGTTCACTATAATAATTATTTTTAACCCAACAATCTGACAGTTGAGTCGTCTGCTAACAGAAATTTTCGCGTCCCCCTTCCATTAATGACAATGCTCTGCCTTCGGCAATCTTCGGAAATTTGACTGTTGGGTTGCCTGCATCCTGTGATTCCCTTCCCTATAACCTCACGGTATGTATATGTATATGCGTATTATATTATATTATAAAACATGTGTATATAGATATATAAGAATATGTAATTTTAGTGTATGTGTAACAACGTAGCTCTTTTTACCAGTTACGTATATAGAGGTATGTGTGGTATAATACGTGGCTCGACGATGTGGTCCCAGAACGATATCAGATTCTGTTAAATATTAGATAGTGACTAAAATACTGTGTTCAATATTATCCGTATATATAACTGTAAATAAATGCATATATAATTAAGTTATATAGGTACCTATGCCATAATCAGGAGTCAACAGGAAACAATTATTACATAAATCAGAAGGTTTGATACCTGTCTGTCCGAACATATGACGTATAACGGTTACAAATTATACGTTTATTCAATCCATCAATGTCGAACAGACTTTCCATGGAGTATATAATATACGATAAAAATTATTCAGTAAACATAATCAATAGTGTGATTCGACATCATCTTGTATAGTCGTATTATCAGAGTACCTTAAAACAAGCATACCTATAGAAAACACGCTCGCTCGAATTGTTTGCACGTCTGTATCTAATCGCGGGTCAATATAGAATTTGGAATATTAATAATTGCTGTACAAAAAAAAAATAAAAAAATAAAAAAAAACGCGTATCATATAGGGCAGGGGTCGGCACATTCAAGCTCTCAGAACCAACCTGGCTCTAAGTGGAAATTAGTACGATCGTTAAGCCCCTCGGCCTACCTGAAAACAGTCGCTTTTCCTTGCCGAAGAGTTCGATGGTAGGGACAGCGGTGCATCTTTTCCATGTCTTTTCATACCTGCACATCCCAACCCATGCCTGCCAAAACCCAAGACATGATGTTAAAAGAATTAATATCGGTGAAAGGGTTAAGTGAATTTACAGTATCGGCTTCTTGGCCTAATGAGTTTGCTGACCCCTGATATAGAGTTACGTATGGTCGCTAATAGTTTTTAAAATACCTATATTACAAGTACGTATATATATATATATATATATATATATATATATATATATATATATATATATATGTATATATATATATATATATATATATATATATATATATAATTAGGGTATATACGCGTTTGCACAGACAGCATGGACCAACACGTATTAACATGACGTACAGAGAGACATACATAATATAGTATAGGTATAAGGAGATATTTATTGTCGATTAAATTAGACTAGTTTGTTGATTATGTACGTCCTTGCACTTTATGCGAGTCCTTTTCGTGTATTTTTATCCTTCTGCACATTTTTGTGAAGAGTAACTAAATTAATAAATGACGACGAAAATAGATAAAAAAGAAATAGTTAGACCCTGTTTATATTTAAATTCCTAATTATTGTTAAACATGCCTTTCAGGAATACTTTCAAGGCATTCGATTCGATATAATGATTTATTTAATAAACTAAAGATAAGTCAAAGAGATAGAAATTTGTATAATTCTTAAAAATATATCTTATGTAAATAAATATACTTATATCTATATATTATCATCGAGTAATTGCTACGGTTGAGATATACATATATACGTGCACAAAAAATTTATAAACGATTTATAATCGCTATATTGAATATCGAATATTTTTAGCAAACAGCAACATGCTTATTAATAATCATTTTGTAGAACGTTAACTACACCCTCGTATATAGGAGGGTCAATTTAAAGTCTTTGAGACTTGGTAAATATGATATAACAACATCAGAAACGAAAATATTTCTTTTGCAAGTCATGATTATTTGATTGCTAAAATAATAAGAAAATTATTGACAAATTTTCAATTATATACTGATAATAGAAAAATAACCAAAGCTCGAACTTTGGCGTAGTCAATACAGAGAGCAGGTTGAACTTGTGTGATTAGAGGGATCTTAAATCGAGTTACAGTGTTTTTTCTGCTTTTCTAGTGCGTGGAGGATACAAAATTGTACATATTGTTGATTTTAAAACAATCAGACAGAGATCAGTTGCAATAGAAATTTTCCCGCTTATATGATGTATGTATATTAGATCGAATTCGAATCTGCCAGCAATGCACTTTATGTACATGCGAATAAAAGTATACAATATTCCAATCCGTTAGTGCAGAGTATTTTTAAGTTGAATTTTATAAAACAGGATGCCTGGAACTGTATTAATAAACTAGAAAAAAAAAATTAAATTAAATTAAATACGTGATGCATAAATTCCACGTGCACCATATCCAAGTAATGAACTATACGTATAGAAATCCATTCTATAACCACATAAAGTTATAAATGATTAATAAATCGACCAATCAAAAAACGTGTTGTCATTCAAAAGAATCGAAAAATATTAACTAAAAACCGCGTGAACCAAAAACTTTGAAATCGAATATCCTAGGTGTTCGACAGTGATACAATCTCTGGACGTATGCTACGGAGTCTGGGGTGGAAAAAAAACGGCGCTAGGTCAACCCAGCAAAGTTTTATGAAATATTTAAAGTATTAAATATAAAATACGGTCGAGAACAACTATTGATGTATCATAATTAACAGCGTAATGTAACCAATGAATTGTATTAGAATTGTTTCTCAAAAAATATATTGTACCTACCGAAGAAATTCATTGAATAAACTATATATTTTAATAATAAAAAACAAATCCTAAACAACCAACGAATTGTTGAGTAACATTAAAATGACCTATTCCTTCTTCAGTGTTATCAATGAATTAGAACTTATTTGGGGAAAAGTAGAGCGGTACTAATAATCTGAAAATTTTATATCAATATATTCGTATATTTAAACAATTTTGCATACAGTTTTTTTGTCGCATCTTACAGTAATAATAATTAATTGAAAAACTATTTAAAATCCAGGTATAATCCGACCTCTCTTAGCTGCTTTCTTCAGCTTATTAACTTTCTTATCTTTTTTCCGTTTCAATATGTTTTCTTGTCGTTTTTGTTGTTTCTCATTGAGTGCTTTTTGAACTCCTTCTTTTCTGGCCTCCCACTTTTTAGAACTGTGTTTCTTTTTTTGTTCTTCTCTCTTTGCTGATTTCTTCAACAATTCTGGATTGTCTTTAATTTTTTCACCGCCAGCTTTGGCAAGTACAGTTTTCCAAGCTTGTTTCTCCTTCAATTCATCAGCCTCATCTTTTTTACCAGCTTTTTCCAATTCGTTTATTTTTAACTTTTGTTTTTCCAGTTTGTCTAAAATTTTCTTTGGATCTCTGTCTTGTTTTGGCTGTATTTTTTTAGCACCAATCTCAGAAAAGTCAAACTTACTGAACACCATTTTACCTTCTGAATTAAAAATCGGTTTAGGCTTTGTAAATTTTGGCAAATCCCCGTTTTCATGCTTCACTTTAGCACCGCCTGCCGCAGCTAATTCTGTTTTAGCCATTTTTTTTTGCATCAAACGTTCCTCTTTTTTAGTTTTTTTCTTCAATCTGTTTTTTAGACCCTTTTTTAAAAGTTTCGTTTTATAATCCAATCTCTTTCCCTTAAGCTGCTCCAATTTCTCATGAAGCTCGATCAATGTACCTGCTCTGGAAGTTCCCTGACCCGCACCAGAAAACAACTTTTCTAAAATGTGAAAAAAAAAAGAAAAATAGAAATCACTTTATTCACCTCGACGTATTTTTCACCCTGATTCACTCAAAATTGAAATAGAAACAAAAGCCGGAAAGCAAAATTATTCACAGTGAAATTATACCTGCTAAGGATCGGTTCTGACCTCATGTTCAACAGTTTTGAAAATCTATATATCATCTAAATTCTAGCAGTGAAAACAACAAGCTTTATTTTATCACCAACATATACATTACCTCTCCGGTCAGTCTGGTCTTCCTCGTTAGTTTCATCGTCTTCGATATCATCTGTGGAAAAAAAAAAAATATAAACGTGTTATGTGTAGTTAAAAATTAAACATATGAGATCAATAGGACAGTTATAAAATAACATCGTTAAAATTTTGAGGTTATATTTATATTCGAACCATTTCTATGCAGAGCAGAAACAGGCACTGGCATTCGGGAGAATAAATCTGTTATATATTTATTTTCTTTAAGCAATAACTGTTTCACGAATTTGACGTCGAATGATTTCGACTTATTTATCTTTGTCAACTGCATTTTTATTTCACACGTTTCACGTGTATGTATGTACTTTTACCGCAATTTGTAAATATAATTTTTCTTCGATGCGTCACTACCGTCCGACGGAATTCAATGCAACTAATTATCTATTCTGTCAGTCTCAATCGGTAGCGGTAACGAATAACAACACGAAAATTATACCATATTTTTCTACCAATGCCGATGCTTAATGTCAAACTTTCCCTGTTTTACCCTGTGTAAACATTAACACTTTTCAAGACACTTCAATCATGTCGAAATGGCAAAATTGAAAAACATAAAGAGTATCGGTAATGTAGAATGCTTTACCAATATAAGACTGTAATACCGACTATGTATCTACATAAAAATCTGGAGATGGCGTAACCATCAGGAACAGAAAAGGCTTCGTTGCCGACGAAAACATTGACTGCAGTGTGACTGCAGTCTTGAAGTGGTGTCTTTACGTTAGGTTATGTTGTGTTATGTTAGGTTATGTTACACTGTTTATCCGAGATATTTAAGGGATATATATCTGCATGATTGATACGCCAGTAGATGCTTCTCAATCAACGAAGCGTGTTTACATAGACTTTGTCTTTTGTTGTTGAAAATTAAAATACATATGTATACGAGAATGCACGCGTTCCATGCAAGTAACAACGACAACGACAACAGACGTGAAATCTAGCTCCGAAAGTTCAAGTAACATAAAATATACCCTTTCTTCGATAATCAATGGCTAACTAATTATTGCAATACTTGTTAACAATTTGATAATCGAAATGTAACACCATTGCAAGCAATCCGGTAACAGTGTCCTATTTCATAACACAACTGCATTCAAACATGGCCGCCATGGAAGCCATGTTTATTCACGGTCATGCGCGATGGTTAATTTATTAAATTGCGATAACAATTGATGATTCAGTGTATTAAATTTTGCATAAATAAAACTGTTAAAAATATTATTATTTCTCTGAGATTCGACTGGTTTATAAAAATGCTGAAATACGTGTGAATAAAAAAGACATAAATAAATCTAGTATAAATAAAAAAAAAAAGTGCACCGTGGGCGGAGCCTGCGCGCCGTTGTCAGGAAAGAGCGTCGGTGCGCGACGCGACGTGAGAGACTTGCCTTAGAAAAATTGTGAGTTAATTAATAAAACAAAAAGTAAACTTTTCTCAACAACGATGAGAAATTAGTGAATAAAATAATTTTATCGTAATGTGCCAAAACGAGAAATAGGATAAATTATAAAACTGGGTTTAACCCATACAGATAACAAATACTCAAGCGGGAACTAGATCTCAGAAGACTGCGCGCATGGGCTCAGCAAACAAGTGGGAGAGAGATGTCTCGTGTTAGAGGACAGACTATAAATGCCACGTTCTGATTGGCGGGAACGGATATGGCTGGCGCACGCATACATACAAGAGGGGCGCTAGGTTTACACTAATCTAAAGTCAGATTGCTAGGGACAGAACACGGGCCGCGCGCTGCCTTGTAAGGCACAGAGTTATGCCATTCGAATGGCAAGAGTTTAAAATCGGCCTAGGCTTACTGTGAAGCATAATAATAATAACAATAACAACAATAATAATAAATAATCACAATAATACTAGTTATAACTAAATAATGTTAATAAAACAAACCGTGTATACGTAAACACTTTGACAATCCGTCAACTAGACACTACTCTAACAATTCTACGAACTACTTGAAATAAAAAATATAATAAAAATAAAATAATAACTGTAACAATAAGTTATTGGAAATATACGATATAAAAAAATTTATAAAAAAAAATAAATCAAACATAAGATAAATAATACGAAACTATAACTGAAATAAATAATTAAATAATAATAATAATAATAATAATAATAGAAAAGAACTGAACGAATTAAAATTAAAAAAAATAAAAAACTGTTGTGGACTACTTCAGTGTTGATGAATTATTTTTAAACCTGTTTCCTAACGAGGTATAAACAACAATAATAAATAGTATTGTTATAATTATTATTATTATTATTATTATTATATCACCGAATATATTTTTTGAAAATAACGTAAGCCAGCAGCAACAGCAGTAGCAGCAGTTTGAAGGCGTTAAAATACATACCTACTTATTATAATATAATATAATAAAAGATTGTTATAATCAAGTGTGAACACGTGTGTGTGTGTGTTTTTTTTTTAAAGAAAAATTACCCAAGTGCGCGACATTACGGACAACTGTAAGCTTAAACGAGAAGATATAAAAGAGAGAAATAAAGAAACAAAAATAAGTGAAACAACATTATATTCGAATCTTGAGAAGAGAGAATAAACGTTTATTTTTAAATCGTTTTGAGAAACAAAAGCAACAGAATATTTGTATTATATATATATATACACACATTAACTATCGTCGGGTGTGTGAAAAACAAGAAAACGCGAAAACGGCGCTGGCGTTCAGTTGATGGATGAAACTGGAAGGATGCTGCAACACGGTGGTTCAGGTGTGGGTCTGATGGGGGGCAATCAGGGTCAGGGGGCCCAAAACGCGGGAGGTTACGGCAGCATGGGGCCCGTTGACGGGAGCGCGGCTCAAGGCCCCGACCAAAGCGTCGAGGCAAGAAAACAAGACATCGGTGAAATCTTGCAACAGATTATGAATATAACGGACCAAAGTTTGGACGAGGCACAAGCCAGGTATTCATCTTCCATCAATTTTCAAAGATGTTATCGATCAATTGACAAACCATATCGTTTCATTATTTTTTATTTATTTATTTTTTTTTCTATAAATCGAGACCAATACGTGATCGCATTCGATCAGCTGTTTTATTTCTCTCTTTGAACAAAAGAAGATAACAATAAATACATTTACATTCTTGAATGAAAACAGTAATATTGTTGATGATCTGTGCAGTCCGAAATTTAATTCGAACATAATCCCAAAGGTATTCGTCACTGATTTAAGAGGCCTGCAGGTTTCACAGATTCTTGGAATATCGTGTTTGAATAAAACTTCAACGTTTATCGAAATAAATGAGAAAAATTCTGTAGGTATGCTAAATCTACGGCTGCGTCGATTTCTCGATTAAATTAAATAACTTTAAAGAACCGTTTTTCGAGTAAAATAAAATTGAATCAGTTACGACTGATGTGATGAGAATTTAAAGCTTTTATAATAACACGCGTGTCTATATTGCAGGGTTACTGTTTTAATTCCATACTATTATTTTCATAACGCCGATTATACATATACACACATATAGGTATACATATCTATAATATAAAAAAAAAAAACGTTTCAATACATGTATATATCTGTTTCTTTATTTTTTTATCCGCAGAAAGCACACGCTAAATTGCCACAGAATGAAACCAGCCCTATTCTCAGTCTTGTGTGAAATAAAAGAAAAAACTGGTAAGCCAATATTTATTCATGTAATAATTATATAAAATAACATTATGTATCCCATTAGTTGTGATTTCTTACCATGAATATGCATAACGAGTAATAAACATTGCTGTTAGGTGTTTGATCCGTCCACCTTCCGCAATGAGGAAAAAAAAAAAGATACAGAAAAGAAACGATGATGTATTCTCCTTGACGAATTACGATTCTCTCTTCGTATCTTATATAGACAGCGTTAAGTACTAAAAATTTCTAACACGATTTAAACCAGCGTCTATAATATGTATACATACATACATCGCATATTATACGGGTGTATTTCTCATCGTATCAATGTCAACTGCAATGATGGATCGTACGATTTTATCATGTCTTATCTCGCGATGGTATCAGTATGACAATGTGTTAGATAAAGTTTGAAAATAAAATTAAAAAAAAAAAAGACTTTTAATAATAAAAACTACGAAAACAGATAATATCACAGCGCGGAATTCACAGTTTCTAGAATATCAAAATTAGGCTCTATACAAAACCATTTAACTACACGAAAATCTTCCTCTCTTCTTCCTCGTTTAAAATTACGTTTTCGTATTTTGTTAGCTTCCCTTCCGTCAAACTACACCATGTATACATTACATACGTACTATTATATATACAATATATAAATTCATTTAACCCCACGTAAACCAAAGTAACTATAGCAAAGAAACTTCGGAAAGGTTAAAGAAGGGGGGTTAAAGACCAGCTGCGCGAGTATTACTTTAAACGACGTGTTCCTCAATTGGCGGGATTTGATTTTGGTACAGTATAGTTCCCGCATCTTAGATTCGGAGCTCTACTTCCCTCGTTCTATACACGCTGTACTACACACGCACACACCAGATATATAGTATACATGGATTCATACGCCAGCAGACATTTATACCTACACAAAACGCATGAACGGTGAACGACCCTCGATGCACCGTCATTCTTCCCCCTTCCCCGCACAGATCGACAAAGTCGACATAGAAAAGCCGAATAGTATAAGGGCGAGGGAGGGGGTATGTGAAAAAAGCAGCTATGGGGTAGAGGAGAGAGAGAGAGAGTGAGAGAATCGAAAGCAGAGGAGGAACCCCAAAATAATTGCGCACTTCGTGGTCTCTCTATCCACGCGTAAAGTAATCCAAACATCACATAAAAATTATGTTTACGAGTTTCGAATTGGTATTGGGGTGGCTGTTATTCCCAGTCGAGAGAGTGTTCGGTATATATAAATGTATACATATATACATATATACAACTATACACATACACACAACATACGTATACTATAATGTGTAACGTCTGTATATGTCAGCTCGATTCTCGACTCTAATACAAGTTTACCTATGAACCTGTATATGTATATACATACGTATGTACATATCACGCGTCTATGTAACATGAGGATGTATGATACGTATACAGAAAAGTCAGAATAGAGAACTGGCGTTCTCTTGAATACACATATAAACTCAACCACCCACACATACACATAAAAACACACACAGTTTATGGGCAATGGCTGACGAGGCAGTGAAAAAGTAGTAAAACGGAGAAGAGGAGCAGATAAACGCTATGTTAAGCAGACCGTTTTGCTCGCTATTTAATATAATCAGGGGTTCTTCTCTCTCTCTCTCTCTCTTCACGGAGGAAAGATAAATACGGATTAGGCGAAGGACCAGATTTTTTTGGTACAGATTTTCCTTCTTTATTTTTATTTCGTTTCTTTTTTTTTTTTTTTTCTTATATTATTTATTTTCTTTTCGAGAAAAATCTTTTCATATTATTATACTATACGCGGAGAAGAAAATAACTAGCTCAGGGGGTATATTTCTAGGACAACTATACATATAAGTATATTACACCTATATATAGTACATGCCAACGTTTTACAACCGCGATCGTGTCCCGTAACTTGATTTTCTTTCGAGATAAACAAACCCTTTTTATTTTTTTTTTCTCTTCTCATTTTCTTCCTTCTTACCCTTTCGAGTAAATCCCCGTTGTTAGAAGCCCCTATACCCTGCAGCTAGTGAAGAATGTGAGAAAACACCTTGCGCTTTATATATATATATATATATATATATATATATGTATATACATAGATGTATATGTATGTATATAAGAAAGGAAAATACAGCCCCTAAATTTTCAGGATTGTCACGGCGTTTAGGGGTCCTATTCATTTTAGGGCCTTATCCCCCCCCCTCCCGTTACACGACGGGGGTGTCATTTTTGTTATATAGCTCGCATGACAGCGGGCGGTACAGAAATTCACATGAAAGGCCCATTGAGCCGACAGCTTTGCTTGCTTACTTAGTTCTACAGCAAGCCAAGAGCTTGATTTCTCTCTCTTTCTCTTTCTCGTTCTCTTTAGCTCTGTTGGGTAAAAATACATTTTCACGCGTTTGGTTGGTTATATGGATGTATGTATATCATGTATATATCTAGTGTTCAATCGCAAACTACTTTTATACGTGCAGGATGCCGGGAAGGGAGGGAGAGAGGAGAGAGCTCTTCTCTCCGAAACTTTCGACTGAGAACATTCAAGTCCGTTCTTCGTAACCGCATCGAGTCGAAAACAAAGGACTGTGACGTGAAGAGAGAGACTATAAGAGAGTTGAGAGAAAGAAATAAATAAATGAAGAATGATAGAAAGAGAGAAAGAGAGCGTGCAGGGGTAGATCGTTGAACTCAGAATTGAAAATATATTGAAAGCTGTTCTAATCGTTAACCGACATTTCTGGTCCTTGGTCAATTATTAAAATTGACGATGAAGAATGGGCTTATAAAGATACCGTTTTGAACCTAATTTATGAGTAATTAATCGCCCGCACAACACAACATCTATAGTCACTTACATATCTATATATACCTACCCTAAACGGTTACTGTTGCTACTACTGCTACTGCTACTACTTTGCTTTCACCCCCGTCTTATTTCTTTATCGGTCTCTGCACCATTATACGAACGAAAAATTTTTCCTCTCGAAAAAACGATTCATTAATCATAATCAACTATAAACGTCGAGTCAAATTGACCTGTTCTGAAAAAAAAAAAAAAGCTATTCCTTATACTAAAACTGAAACCGTAAATTATTATATCTATACGTTGTACAGATTTTTACTATGATTATTATTTAACCCGTTCTTTTTTATTTTCTTAGTTATTCTTGGTTCTGTTTAATTTTTTTTTTTTTTTTGTTATATTCATCTTGTAAAGTATCAATGACTGCTTGAAATTGCCGTTCCCTATATATCACGCAGTTCAGTTCTTCTGTCATTAAATGGTAATGTCATCACGTCAAGTTTAAATACGAGTCAATTACGCCTATATATGATCAAAATAATTGTTGTACCATCTATATACACTACAGTTATATTTTCATTCAACTATTTATTTATACTGATCACGATCGTTTCGACGAGGTTATGTATGTAATATATTGGCATATGAGTATATACTCATATGTATACCCAATTTTTTTTTTTATTTTTTTTTGATTTTTATAATACAAAACAATTTCGTTAACAAGAGAACAGCAAGTCTATTTAAATCACAAAATACATAATTATACTATATATAAAATATTTTGCGGTTTATGAAAAAAATAAAAGTCAAGGGAAATTATAAGGACGGAGAAAAATATAATAATAATAATAATATTGATATGGTTTGCCCTGCGAAGAGTAAAAGCATGCTGTATTATAGTTACACCAAGAAACCCCTGCAGAGTTTGACTCGGCTGTGAGCACTGCGGGAATGCCAACTATGCGCAGAAAATTCTCTTGGCTTTGGATATACATATACTTTTATACATATATAGATATTGCTGTGCAGCAGCAGCAGCAGCGACGGTTGACGGGCGTTGCAGTGTCGTAGGATCAGAAAACGGGTGAATAAAGAGAATTGAAATTCACTTTTAATGTATAGGTCATATTATAGGTTTAGATATATATACAGACGATATATTAGAATAAAAAGTATAGAATGAAAAAAATTAAAAAAATAAATAATTTTGTATACAAAAATTGGTAGAAAATTTACTAAATAGATATTATCCGAGAAGATATATTTCGTTGTAATAATTTTCGCACGCGATTTCCTCGACTATTGGAATCTTGCCAAATCTCGTATCCAATGTATGGCGGAGTGTATAGATTTTTAATTGTGATGCCGTGCCGCGAGATTGTCAGCCAAGATCCCGTTCGTTATATTGCAATATTCGTCGATTTTTAGTTTATTTTTTTTTCATCTTTATACCTATGCTGCATAAAAAAAAAATCTTAATATTATATACCATATATTTATAATGGTAGGGATCATAAAGGGTTACGAAAATCTATTTTATAAATATAATCGATTCGAGGTACATACATACATACATGCGTAAAAAAATCTGGTGTTTATAAAACGTACTATCAGATAATTATATATTCGTATACATGTTGTATCTAAATATATGTAGACAATAACGCTTTTTACTGAGGGTTTGTTTAGTTAGTTTTCATATTACATACCTATACTATATAGTAGCATATATACGATGATCCGGTTTTAGAAAACTAAACCGAAACCCACTACCTTAATTAAACCAAAGCAACGAATAATAATTCTATTAACGGGGGCCCCCTAGCAGTATAAACGTCACGTCAACTTGACAGCACAATACTGCCTCTCCCTCCATCCTCCCCACCGATCTGTCTTTGTTCTCGTTCACGTACCCGCGGACACTGCAGCGAAGAAGTAATTATTCTAAAACATTCTTCGTTTGTTCCGTTGCGACTTTCCAAGCAATTATTTATTTATTTTTCGAAGTGCAACTTCTTTTGGCAGCGCGGTAATCGAAATTTTCAAGTACGACGAAAAGTGTGAAATTGACATATGCCTGTATAAAATATACATATACATGTAAGTCTTGAGTCTTAAGTCTTGAGTCTTAAATGATAAGTTTCACTTCTAGCGTGTTTAATAACGCTACACGCACACTTTATTTTTTATTTTGTTGTTGTTTTTTACGTCTCGAAGACACAAATATCCATTCCACTTCTATATAATTGTTTGTCTGAAAAATTTGAGGGGGTTTAGACAGTGAGGCGGGCTATATAAAGATTTAATTATCAAATATCTTCTAATCAATTGTATAGAAAATCCTGAAACATATTTTATATAGGCGTACAAACGCCGGATCAACCGAACCCCCGTATCTTATCTTTTGTCAAACACGGTTTGTGCTACTATATGAGTATACCTGTAGGTACATAGATACGCAGCTATGTATGGACGGAATATTAAACGCTGTGCACGAGTTGAATTTTTTTGTTTTTTTCTTTATCTTGTCCAAACATACTTAAAGAGCAAGAGAGAGAGAGAGAGAGAGATGGGGGGGAGGAGAGCGGCGGAATACGGTGAAAAATTTTCAATCTCTAACGAATGACGATATCTAGTTTTTTCGTTTATTTATTCATTTATTTATTACCTTTTTTCTTTTTCTATGGTTTTGTTCTTTCGATTTCTTCACTGATCGCGTCTCTCCCTACGATATATATTAAAATAGAATGCCTTGTTAGCTTGGGTCGGGATTATACCAGACTCAACCCGAAGACTCGCAGAAGGTGGTTCACCTTGACTGGACCCCCATCTGCATGTCCAGGGCCGCACTTTCGAGGAAATATAAATCTGAATACTATATAGAGAAATATAATATATGTATAACGATGAGACGTTCCTACAAAATCCTCTGATAAATACCTACAAATGGAAAAAAAAAACAATAAATAAATAATCAAAATTCAAACATAATAATCTCGTCGGTATAATAACTCTCGTAGTTGAACGATTAAAGAGAAGAAACAAAAATGTAATATTTTTGTAATCTTTCTATTCTTTCTTTTTTTTACTACTTTACTGAAAAAATACGTATTCAATAGCTGTAGTAATTATATTATAACGATTATTCGTGTAATGATGAAATTGTGTATCTGAAAATGGACTAAACTTCGCGGAAATCTATGTATATGTATATATTTGTGTACGGTAAGGGCCGGGCACGGTAGAGTTGGGGGTGAACGATTTAACAAACCATACGTTAGCTACGATAAAATCTGACAAACCTATAAACTCGAGAAAACTAGGTATGTTATATCATAAAAATCCAGTAAAATAACCTCGTAAAATGAACGCTGGTATATATACCTACCTACCTACCTACCTCGGGAAGCAGCCACACGCGTCGCTCGCTCAACTCCCTACGTCGGAGTCGCGACGCCGGCGCTTTAGAAAAACTAACCCCACTGCTGCAGAAAACAGGAGTCTCTAGCGGATCCGACGCTCTGGTAGTCCGACTGTCCGTCTGTCTATCTATCTGCAGCATGTCTGTCTGTGTCTGACTGCCGTTTGTTCAACTGTCCAACTTTCGTCGAGTTGAATTATATTTATCATATTTATATACCATACGTTGTTGTACTAAACTTGAATACATTTTATTTTTCATTATTATTATTATTATTTAAGTTTATCCAAATCTGAACTGGATATTGGAATGAATGAATAAAATAAATAAGTATAAATAAATAAATGAGAAATAATTTACTTCGTATCTGACACGTTAGTCATTTTTCCGAGTCAACCAATCGCAGTAATAGTATGCTAATTGTATGTAGATTGCATGGAGCGGAGAGAACCTCATCTTACAGGTCATTAGGCTTCGCTCGAGGAACGTTTTACGTTTCGCCTGCAGAGAGAGCTGCGCGATCGCCTCTTTTATCAACTTATTTACCTATTATAAATTTACGTAACGCTATTTATTTATTTAGTTATTTTTTCTTCACGGTTAATTATTATCAAGTATATATAATTATCTGATACTGATTAGTAGATTATTTATTCGATATCTTTCTCCTTCCTCTTGATATTATTTCATTTTTTATTTTTCATTTTTTATACTTGAAATTAGAAAAAATAAATAAATAGACATAAATCTCGTATATAAAATGTATAATATAATACCTTCATAATTTTTTTCTTCTACTTGATTCTTGCACTGATATAAATATGCCATATGCAACAAATAGCAAGTTTTCTCTCGTCTGTATATATGCTGCAGTTTTAGGCCCCTAAAACCCGTACAGAATAACGTATTAAATGAAAGAATTGCTAACTTTGGTTTTAGAAGGCATAGTTTTGTGCTGTTAATGCTGCTGCTGGTGATGGTGGGCCACGCCATACTGCCCATCCACAAGCGTGGAAAACTTTCGTCAAGTTTTACCCAAGCAATTAGAACTTCCTCTATATTATTCATATCTTGCCCCGCTTCTTCTTACTTCTTACTTATTCTTCTTCTTCTTCTTCTTCTTCTTCTTACTTACTTACCGCTGAAGACTGAAAAGCAGGCGCCAGTTCACTGTTGCCAATGCCTCATGAATTTTAATGAAATTTTGGATGATCAAGGATATATATATATATATATATATATATATATATATATATATATATATATATATATATATATATATATATATATATATATATTATATACCATACGAATATAGAGACCGTTATCCGGGAGATGCTTGTATGTTTTATTATATTATTCTTTCTATACACATTAAATGCATGTATGTATGGTTATTAATTGTTATGTAGTCTGGATTTGCGTATTTTAAAAATGAGAAATGAATCTAAAGTAAAAGTTTAAAGTTGCAGAGTCCTTATATTCCTTTATTTTCCTGCGGGATCATACAGTTTCAGTTTCATGGTGCCGTTTCGAGTTCGTAAAAAAAATGTAACGATAGCGGCACACGGTCCTCATACATATACAGTGGTTCATAAATGTTTTACACGGACACTTCGCTGGTAGGAAAAAAAGAATTTTTTTTTTTAAGGAATGTATTCTAACGGTCCAAAAACGAGTTAAGAAGACGAAGAAGATAATAAAAGAAATACAAAATATACAAATACGAAAAATAATAACGCTGTATAATAAGAATAGATGGGCCACGTTCTATTCTCCGACCGTTGAATATATACATTAGAAAATTTTGCAAATTAAAAAAAAAAAAATGTTTTTATTTCCGATTCCATATAATTACGAGAAGAATTTTCACGCGTATTACAGAATTGTTACTTCTTCAATTATTCAATTAGAGATCAATCGAATATAGATTAACGAAAAAAATGAATTTTCATAAAGAGAATTTGACTAGATATATATCAGGAGTAATCGAAAATATTTTCATTCAATCAAAAGTGGGAAAATTTTTTGTAAAAAAGCGTCTCAACGTTATTTTTTGTATATCCTCTAAAAACAATGTCAAAAAATCGATTTTCAAATTAATCACAAATATCACGAAAATAACTATATATATAATCATGTACGCAGTGTAAATTCTCAAAAACAGAAAAGAATAAAAAAATTTTAAACATAAGTTTTTTGGCTCCTTATTTCACCGGAATAAAAGATACTTGAATTATTTCCCTAACAATTCTATATTATATAGGGATAGATATATTCGGGCTCGTATTCGATACTTATTTGCATTGAACATACATACGAATATTACGCGTATATACGATAATGTATGTAGGTTTACACCCAGCTACCTTTACCTATATCTACGTATGTTATTTGATCGGTAGAATAGTCCTTGAGTCGAGAAACAGACAGATGCTAGCAAGCGCGAAGACGTAGATCGGCTGAACGTCCAAAGGCTGCAAAGGAAGGCGTTGATCCGCCGCTCGACGTACCAGCATGCAACGATTCGTGTCGGATCAAACTTGATTTAGTGAGGAAACAGAAAAAAAGAAAGAAAAAAAAGGTACAAATAGAAAATGAGAGAGAAACACAAAAAAGAAAAAAAAAATTGAACAAGAAAAAAAAAAAACGGCGGCACGGAGAACGTCAGGGTCTTGTGGGAATTCGGTCTTGTCTTGCTAAGATCTCCGTCCGCCTCCTCCTCCTCCTCAAGCCTTTAAGATATTCGATCTTTAATTTTTTTTTTTTCCCTTTTCTGTTTCTTTTTCTTTTTTGTCCGAGTCTCAAACGGAAATGTACGCATCTTTCCCCTCCTGTCGACCCTTAATTTTTTCTTTTTTTTATTTCCAAGAATCTTGAAGCGTACCTATATAGTCATAGTAACCAGCTCCTTCGACGTAATATATATATCTACTTTCTCGTACTTGGTGAATCTATATACAACTATCAGTATAATTCAATATAATATACTTCAATATATGCGAGCCAGTTTAATTGATGATGAAAAGAATTATAAAAAAAAAAAACCTGTATTATATAAATCGCAACCTCGAAGTAGTGTGCTGCTAACAAGTCGATAAGTATTTACTGTTAGTAAATATCTATGGGTATGTAATAATAGAGATGAAAAAACGAACCTGTTTATTTAAAAAAAAAAACCAAAAAGAAAGAGAAAAAAGAGAAGAAAATCATTTTTTTTTTTCGATTATTTAATTTGTCTTATAATTTAACAGTTATATACATATAAATGATTCGTGTGATATGATAATGTGTACCTACACGAATATTACAGCTGTTACTCGACGTGCAGATGATGATGGCGGGGATTTAAGTACAAATACACAAATTATATATATTATTATATACGTATTATATATATATATATATATATATATATATATATATATATATATATATATATATATATATATATATATATATATATATATATATATATATATATATATATATATATATATATATATATATATATATATATATATATATATATATATATATATATATATATATATATATATATATATATATATATATATATATATATATATATATATATATATATATATATATATATATATATATATATATATATATATATATATATGTATATGTATATGTATATGTGTATGTGTATGTGTATGTGTATGTATATATATATATATGTGTGTGTATATATGTATATGTATATGTATATACACACACATATACATATACGCATATATATGCTTCTAATAATCACGTAACAATATCCAAGTTACCGAAACGATATCACAATTCACGCATTTGACGTTAAGCAGGAGTCAGGAATATCCCCAGGGTGGCCCGCCATTCACCTGTCACCCTCCACCCGTTTTCCTCCTGCAACTCCTGTCGCTTCTTCCCTTAACCCCCCCTGCCTAGCTTCCTCGTACGACCCTCTGGGCCAACTTTGATCAACTCATACTTATACGTATTATATTATATAACGATATATATCTGATTCGTATATCTATGTAGGTATGTTCATACATATACATATACATATCGTTTCGACATACATAACGCAATGATATATCCCAAATCTGATGTATGTACATGTACATACGCCTATATATCACTGTGCAAATAGGAACGTCGACCAGGTATTGTGTCAGTATATATATATAAATATATATATGTATGTATATAGATACTTTATTGAAAAAACTATAGATATATAAAATACTGTTGATTTCTCTCTCTCTCTTTCAGCCATATTTACGTATAATATTTATATAGGTATATAGATTATACGTATGCTCGAACTATATATGATAGCTAAATTCGGTGAAATTGGGGTTTATATTATATATGATCGGTCTTTGTATATACCTATAATATATGTATATAAGACGTAAAGGTGAAAATTTTAAGTGGTTTTGCGGTCGTAGTCTCGCGGATTAAACCAACGTGCAAAACCAGGGTCGTGACTATTACTCGGGGCCCGGGGGTGCCCCCAAACGCAGACGAATATCATATTTGAAGGGGTGCCAGGCACGAGACCTGTTGCTGTCGAGTTTACGGTGTTTTTACGAGCGGCGTTACAACCCAAACCTCCTACCCCCGCAACCCCTACCGGCTGCGGGGCAGACCATCACTAGTAAGAGGGGGCAGGGGAGGAAGGTGGGATAAGAGGAGCTTCCTCCCCCGTGAACGATATCCCCCCCCTCCCTCCGTTCCCTCATTTTGTAACCTATGCGAATTCACGCGCAGGTTAAATGGAGAAAAGTGAAAATAGTGAGGAAAAAGAGAAATGGGACTGACGTCACATTTGTTTAAGTCAATTATTAACTGCGAAAGAAAATAATACGTATAAGTCGTATACTTGTTATAAATATAATTGAAGAAAAACCTATATTTTGAATTCGAATTTGAATCTCTTATTTTATAAAAAATCGTTTGAATTTTTCACAAAATACATATAAGTAACCTGTACTTATCACCCTCATTCTTGGACGTCGTTTCGTGAAGGCACGTAATCGGGGATCGTGGTTCTAGTGATAATTTACTTAATTAGAAATAAAGTGAGGTCTCGCTTGGTATTTTTTTTATTTCATTTTTTTTTTTGTTTTTCTTTTGTTTCTGTATACGCTGTTTTTGAAATGTGTAAATATTTAGAAATTCTTCGGGCACAAAGAGACTAGTACAGGTCCTACGCCTTTGCGATATACATATATACATACATATAGATATGTATGTACTATATGCATAATGTATATCCACACGCGCGAAATAGGGAGCAATTCAAACATATATCGCGGGGATAACTTCTCGGTTTCTTTCGTGAACAAAATGCATACCTACCTTTTCCTACACCTATAAGCTTATAAGTATGTGTGTATATATGTATGTATGTATGTATATGTACACACACACACACACACACACATATATATATATATATATATATATATATATATATATATATATATATATATATATATATATATATATATATATATATATATATATATATATATGTGTGTGTGTGTGTGTGTGTGTGTGTGTGTGTGTGTATGTATGTGTATACCTATGTATACTTGATAAAATAAGTTTTGATTTTTGCTATGCAGTTGCTCGTGACAATACCAATACAACGATTTACGTACATAATACATATATATCTATCTATAGTTGAAATTCGGCAAATATAATTCTTATAAAGCAACTTATTACCGTATACATACCCCTCCACCGTATTTTTGTCTAGTGTTTTTTTTTTCTTTTGTCACTTATAACGTTATGTATTGTTATACGACGGGGCTAGTTAGGTATATCTGCGAGAAACGACCTTTCGTATTTTTTGGCAAGTGAGCTAGTTCGCGCCCTCGTATGGCCAGGACGGAGATCTGCCCGGACGAAATATATATATATATATATATATATATATATATATCTACACAGAATGGAGGAAGAGGAGGAGGATGAGAAGGTGGCGGAGGAGGAAGAGGGTTGAGGCGGGGGACCCTCGCGTTCCGCCGTCGGCGAAGGGCGTCCGGGTCGCCGGTGCGTTTCGCTTCACCCTCGACGGCAGCCGCTCGATATCAAATTCTCGAAAAACGAGAAAGCAGTAACGCAGACTGGATTCGGCACTAAAGTTTTCGCTATAGAACTTGCCTCTCCGCACTTCATTCCTAATATACTATTATTCTCTATTATATTCTCACACTTTACTACCTGAACTTTATATATACATAGGTATATACAAACAGCTATTCATCATATATCTAATTCAAAAAACTTAATACGGACTCAGATTTGAAATAAAATTTTTATAAATGAGATTCAAACGTCATATATAATAATTTATTATTATTAATTTCCGAACTATATTTACCAATATCGATCATCCACTTATCGCATTTCTATTTTATTATAACCTCGCATTAATTCGACATGAAAAATAAGTCATAAATTTAAAAGATTTTTTTGGTGATTGTTCAGAAATAAAATGTTTAAAAAAAATCAAATAAAAAATGAATACAATCATGTCGAAAATTAATAATAATAATGATGATGATTACTGCAAAAGCAGGAAAGAGAACGTATACTTATAAATAAGAGTGAGAAAGAGAGAGAGAGGGATAGAGAGAGAGACTTCAAGACTATGGCTCCTAGTCTATATAGTGGAAGAAGTTCCATTAGACTTTCTATCTAGTATCTTATTTCGCCTGCAGTGAATATAAGAGAAGAGGTAGAAAAATAATCTGACTACAAGACAAACCCATTAGCAGAGTTATCGTAAGTTTTGGAAGCTTCTACGGGCGGCGCTGAGAAGATCTTTTCCGGTGCGCACTTCAGGAAAAAGACCGTAGATTATCCTGCAAGGGTAGCCGCGTAGCCTGGGCGCGTGGTAACGGCTCCCTAGGGCCAGGGGAAAAGGAGGAAGAGGATATAGAGGTGCTAGGGTGGTCGTGGAAGAGGAGGAGAATGAGCAGGAGGGATAGAAATGAAACGGAGTAGACCTCTTGGTGGTCGACTGTGTCCATGTCCTGCGGAATAGTTCGGGGTTTGTCCTAGCGAGCGTGAAGTAAAATGAAAAAAAAAGAGAAACAAAAAAAATTAAATTATAACATTTTTTAACACATTTTTAGCCGTGCAATTAGAAAAGGATTTTTAACGATAGTCAAGGTCTTCATTTTTCCTCGCTCCAAACCGCAAAATGATGATTTGCTACTAACGTAACATGAATGGTTCAAGAAAACCTGTCTCCGCGTGTCGTAAAAGTCTTGGACAATTATTTAGAACCTCTTTTTTAGTTATTTTTTCTGAAGAAGTGTGACGATTCTATGATACGTTTAATTAATTCATCTTATCTTTGTATGTGTCTTTATTATAGGTTTATCCCCTACTTTATATTATATGTTTTATGTATACCTATATACAGGGTGTTATACGTAGCTAGTAAAACCCCTTAAACTGTACTACGTATAATATACCGTTCCTAAAGAGGTTGAAAATTAATAGAAAAACAACCCTGAAACTATTATTATATAAACCCGGTATACGTAATTTGGGAACAGTGTGTATATGTATATATTAACTGTGTATGTGTGCGCAGAGGCTATAACAATTATAATCAACCCGCGAAGTACGAGCCTCAGATATCTAAAGATCCAGGGACAATGGCGGAACGATAATCTCTACACACAACAATAATTATCATCGAAACAATGGGAGGCGAATCGCGCGACTCTCTCTCGTGCGGATCTCGCGAACTTAAACCGTCGCATTCTTATTATTATTATTATTATTATTATTATTATTATTATTATGCTTATTGAGGTTATAATAATTATTATCATTATTTTATATACCTACATAAACACAAGTTACATAATATTTCTATATTTAAACATATTTTCCATTTAATTTTTTGATTATAAAAAACAAAAAAAATAGAAATAAAATTTTATTATATTTCCATTTCTCCAATATATCATTTCCTTTTATGTACATTATTAATTATTATTAATAGGGCTATAAGCGTTATAATTTCACCGCGAATAAAATACAGAAGAAAGATGATAAAAAAAAACAGAGAAGAAAACAAAAAAAAAATGTTTCTTTCTCTTCTTCATATATATCCTTCCATTGAATACGTCCACCTCGTATATACAGTTTTCTACGTTCACGTCCCCTTTGCGGGGGTTCCGAACTACGAGGTCGGGGACGGCGGGGGCTACGCGCAGGGTTCCATAGCGGGGGTGGGTTTCAAGGGTTGGGGTAGCAGGAGGCAACGTGGTGTATTGATCGAGTGGCTCTCCCACGAACCAACACTACGCTTCTACTTTATACTTGTGTTAAATATACATACATATATATATGTGTATATATATATATATATATATATATATATATATATATATATATATATATATATATATATATATATATATATATATATATATATATATATATATATATATATATGCATGTGTGTATGTGTGTGTATATGTGGGGGGGAGGGGGGCAAATGGGGTACACTTGAAATTTTATCAGAAAAATTTGTTTTTCCAAATGTTTTTAAAATAGCCAAAAATGACTTCTATAAACGTTGTTGAGCATTATTTTGAATTTTCAAAAATTTTCAAAAATTTTTTTACCCTAACATCTAAAAATCATTTTTATTTACTTTGGTTATAATTAAAAAAAAAAAAAGACAGCGTATTTGAGTCCTCGAAAACTAAGTAGGTACTCCGTTTTGCCCCCCCCCCCCCCCCCCCCCCATATGTATATATATGTATGTGCATATATATGTATATCTGTGTGTGTGTGTGTGTGTGTATATACATGTGCAAGGGAATATATTCTTAAGGTATATATTATACCTACACAATGTGCATATAGAATACCGTATACTATGCGAGCGTGCTAAAAACAAAGGGTGCGAATTAACTTGGGGTTGGTATTCCCAGATATATATGTAGTACGATGCAGAGCTATGCTATACAATACACACATATATCTTTTTATATAACTGTGTTTATATATTTATGTGTGTAAACGGAACTTTGCATATTCTCTCTCTCTCCCTCTCTCTCTCTCTCTCTGTTTCTCTCATTTACGATGTTGTCTTAACGAGGTTAAAAATTTATCCCTATACGGTGTAATTAAAGTGCTTATAATATGTACTAATTTCATAAGTTCGTTTTATCAACAATGCCATTTATGATCTAGCTATTACACAAGCTCCGGAATGTATTTTGGTTCAGTATAATACATATATATATATATATATATATATATATATATATATATATATATATATATATATATATATATATATATATATATATATATATTTCTTAACGGTACATATTATAATATAACGAATTTCAAAAAAATTCTATCACACATTATATGTACATATGTAGGTATAATAAAGAAAGAATAAGTTTCATTCAAAATCTGTATCATTGAAATAGATTTGCGCCTATACATATATACACAGATTCCTACCTTTTAGGTATAACTCTCGTCCTTATTTTACTTATTTTATTATTCTTCCTTATTCCAAGTTCGAAACCAAAGTATAAACCGAACCAGTTTCAAGTCAAGTCCCAGATAGTTATTATCGACTCTTCTGATCTCAAGATGGTCTCCGTTCCTTATTCGCCTTCGTACAAGTTCTATACCAACTCTCTCCTCTTTTTCTTAACATTCGTTATCCTTACAGCTCCTCGTATACATATGTATTTATGCACACTTCAGCTATAAACAAATACCTATTATTTATTGAATAATTATATCAGAGAAAAATAAATATATATATATATATATATATATATATATATATATATATATATATATATATATATATATATATATATATATATATATATATATTACAATTGTTCCTACCTATCGAAAAATTATGGATAAAAAAATTAGAGGAAAAAATATAAAAAAATAAAGAAAAATTTCGTAAACCGTTTACAACGTCACGTCTTTAACATTAACTTGTAACATAATATCTCTTCAAATGAATCCCGCGGTATCTAGGTATATAAGAGGTTATATAGTAAAGTTTTAAGCCAGATGTTTCGAAACTTGTGAAGCGTGAAGAAAATTTTGAGCTAAAAATTTTTCTTCCGAATTTCCATTTCGCTATATATATATACATATACACACACACACACACACATATATATATATATATATATATATATATATATATATATATATATATATATATATATATATAAATAAAATATATATGTATATATAGGGGCCCCAGGCTGAGGAAGTAATTTTCTTGGGTTATGCCGGTTACATTGCTCCCAGGATTGCCGATGGTAGCAGGAGCGGCACCACCGTCGACTGTACGGCGATGGTATAGTATAGTGGTATTATAGTGGTACGCGGAAACATTGGATACACCTGGTGTATATTGCGGAAACACTGGACTTGCCAAGCAATAAGAATTCCCTTTTCCTCTCTTTCTTGGAAGATTTTTTATTAAGCCTCCGTTCATTTTATGACATCATTTTTATGGACCGGCTTTCAGTTCTTAATATTACGTCCGGCAGGTATGTACATACATACATACCTACATATGTTCTGTTTCTCACATATATGTATGTATACATACTCCAATACTATAAGACGCTCAGGACTCTAGTCTATTATATCAAACTATGCGTAGACTGGCTTTACCTACTACGTACGTCCGCACTTTTTTTTAATATACTGGCACGTATTATACCACATATAATAGGGAATTTATAATTTTGAAGATTTTTGAAAAGAAAAAAACAAAACTAAATTTACAATCTTATCGAAGTTTATATTGTTCGGAACTCGAACGTTAATTAATTTTTCAAAATCATTAAATATCATGATCGTTTTTGAAAAATGCGATTGCTGGACCATTTATGTAATTTACTTCTCTCGAGCTTGCAGGTAGATAAGGTTTAGATTTTATTGACGATTAGTAACGACTTCTAAACACTTTCTCTCAAATTTTTTACTCGACTCAATTTCGCAAAGAGGGTAAAAAAAAAAATATTATATATACATAAATTCAAAACTACTGACAAGTTTTTGAACCACTTTAGATATCTTGGCATTAATGATCATGGATACGAGTGCAGATGGATATTGCTGTGTTGTAACGAAGCTATATACGGCGTTGAAGACGATCGTTTTATTTATTATTGTAATTAGAACCGAGACAGTGTGGTGCAGTGAGTGAACGTGGGTATCATACCAGCCCCTCGTCCCATATCTGCAACCCCCGGGACCAACCCCTTGACTTGCGGGAAGAGGGCGAATACAATTTTACGGCCGCGAAATCGTCCAATAATTGTTACGGCTCGCTTTGATCGCGTAAAACACGTCGTAAAATCCTACGCCATGGGCCCTGCAGGGTGATGGCTGAGAAATATATGTATACTAAACTAAGGACTAAGGAAGCTTCTATACTTACCCCTGAATTCACTTCCTTGACGTCTACTTCTATATATATATATGCCTCCCCTCTTCACATCTCTCTCTCTCTCTACACATGAAGAGAAACACACAGAGACACAGCTACACATATATAGGATAGATACATACAGTATCCCCGACCTTTTCCTCGTCCTATCCCATACCAGTTTCCCCTAACTTCAGAGTATAGTGGCGGTTGCATTCCTCTTGTTCTATGGATGGTTCACCAGAACCGGCGGTGTCTCTCAACTTCGTACGTAATTCTAGCGCGCAATGTGTTGTGTGGCTACCGTTTGGTGAAATTTTATATGAAATCTGATATTCGTTGGTCATGTAGTATACATAAATTCATAAAATATATGTGTATTATAAATCGTTATAGGTATAAAATAATATTCAAAGTAACTGTACCGTATGGTATATGAGAACGTGTATAGTCTGTGTAGTAGAGAAAAATAAGTTGAGCCTTTGGTATCTTGTATCCTAATTAATATTCATGAGTTTTCTCGTCTAGTTTAAAAGGGGCCTTTTGTGTTCTCAGGCCCTCAACAACAGGGATTATTTTTACGTTTTTTTTTTTTACTTTCTTTTTTCTTCACGGTTTTAATACTCAACAGGGGTTTCGGTCCCAAACCCCATACAGCTTTAACTGTAGACTAGCGTTACAAATTTTATTCACGGATTACATTCATACAAATAAATTGATTATCGGCACGTCGAATATATAAACTGTGCAACTTTGACTCGAGTTTATAACACCGTTAATAACAACAGATCGTTTTGTACATTTTTTTTTAAGTATATACCACACAGAATATTAAACACCGTACACACATATTCATATATTCATTCACATAATATATTTATATACCCACACATACTTATAACAATTGATGTATAATGTATACCAACTGTATATTTATAATAGAATAGCGGGAAAGTGCAAAGTGTCCATGCAAATTTATAACCATGTTTAATTTTTACTTATTTTTCAATTTTTTTTTTCAATTTAATGCCCTTTTTTTATTTTTATAATTCTTTTAAACGGAGGTTATACTGTTGAGAACCTCTATAATCACGTATGTTATAACTTATTATATTATAGTGTTAGTGATACGATCGCGTGTGCCTATTGTATCCGCGAGTATGCATGCATGTATGTACATATATGTTTTGAATGTATTTGTGTGTGGTTAAACGGAGAACTGCGAATACGTACATGTAGTAGGTATATTTGTATACGTATATATATAATACGTATACGTACGGTGTTCAAGCAACGAAGAGCGGAGAGGGTCTTTTAATGAAACTGAGACGAGGCGCGACAGGAACGCGCCAAATGGGTCCTAGGGTTGGTTATTTGACGACGTGTTGAGTCTTGTGCAAATTAAGTGCAAATCATCCAAATTCCACGGACTCGCTAACCTCTCTCTCTTTCTCTTTTTCTCTCTCTATCCTTCTCTCTTTCCGTGTCTGTTATCAAATCGTTAAAGCCTGACGCGTCTACTTCATGTAGTATACTATATATAGAGAGACTTTTACGAATATTTTCATTAAAATCACTGCGGCTAAATAACCGCGTTTATAGAAAATAACAAAACACAAAATTAAATTAAATGCTCTGATTTATCAAAACAGAGATAAAAACATAAATTGGTAAATTAATCTAAACGATAGTTATATATAAAAAAATAAAATGAAATAATAAAAAGATGTTTCGGATCTTTGTTTTTTTTTAAATGAAAAAATATTTCAGTCGGTTGAAAAACTGTAAAAAAAGAAAAAAAAATAAGAATTGGAAATATTAATAATCAATTTACGATATAGTCGACAAATGTATTGATATTATTTTGGGACAAAATTTCATCCAATTATTTACTTATTTATTTT
Organism: Macrophya annulata; assembly: GCA_963924015.1. Lineage (NCBI taxonomy): Eukaryota > Metazoa > Arthropoda > Insecta > Hymenoptera > Tenthredinidae > Macrophya > Macrophya annulata. The sequence goes on from OZ001259.1 coordinate 17,858,600, forward strand.
TTATAACAAGTATATTGATGCGGTGTAAAAATCTACTCGTACTTTTTATTCCTCCCGTTCTCTATTTCGTTCATTTTCCCTGAGCTCTGCACCGGGACAAGGGATATCATGGGTATAGGTATAATGTGTAGGTATATGTAGAGAAGGTTTTTCGGGCTATTTCCTGGTGGAAACTGGAAAAGATCCATTCCCTCTCTGTAGTCTCATCCCTCTCTGTGTAGAAAACTCCACCTTCCGAAACCCACCCTGAAAAACCCCACCGAATTGCGCAAACTGAGGTCGTTCAAAGCACCCGTTGCCTTTTATACCGCGTTATATTGTAATGTACATTTGCAGGGACTCGCAGAGGAACGACGTAGGTATAACCCTACCTACCTACCTACCTACCTAACTCTTGATTTATGAAAAACAAATAACTTGGAATCATATTTTCCTGCAGTTCACCTCGTATATTATTGATGCTATTATACCCCCCTGAAAATGGAATGTTATTTCAATCTGTAATTAACTGCCAATTATAACGAGAGTCTATATCTGGAATTTTTATCGAATTATTATCATTATTATTACTATATATATATTTTTGTTTGTTTTTCCTTATAAAATTATTATACAAAATTGATTAACATTTACGAATTTTCGGATATTCTTTTGACGTTGTTTCTTACGTAATAATATGGTTAAAGTTGCGAACCCCCACATGCGACTGTATAAAGTCGCTGCAATGCAACGTACCTACGCGACGCAGCTGAATCTAAATTTCAATGTATAAAATATTATAGTGTAAAAAGGTATTGAATTTTGTATATAAAAGTAGGTAAATAAAACGGAGTTAAAATTCTTCGGGGAATTTCAACTTTTGTTAAAACATCGCGTTTTCGAATAGCGAGGAAAACCTATAGAGCTATACATTATAGGTATATATTATATATAGGTATATCTATACAGCAAGTCTTTTAATCTGAAAGACGAGGTTACCGAGGTGGGTGGGTGAAGATGAAGGGATGGGTTTCGAGCGCCTGGGGAAAACGCGATATTGACACCAAGGGTGTAAGATAGGATATTCTATCCTTTTCTGATTTATGAAGGAATTAGGATTAGGTTGCAGGACTTGGCGCGGAAATCCACCTAAATTGAGTTTTTTTTTTTTTTGTTTCTCTCGTTTTTTTTCTTTCTCTCTTTCTTTTTCGTTACCTTTTTTTTCTCTCCCTCTTTATTCCTCAGCTACTCTGCGGAGTTAATTAAAAACAAGTCTGAATTCAGAGATTTCTGTTAGTCCCGTTTAAGAAGAGAAATTCTTTGAGGTATAAGGGATAGAGGGGCAGAAAGGCGAATTTAAATATCCTACCATCATTACGAGGTCAAATCTTTTGTAATTAAAGTTTCCACTCCTAAATGTCAGCGTGGGGAATGGGGATTATCACTTTCGATCGGCATACCTAAAACACAAAATCTCACCAAGTTATTTTCTTCTGAGAGAGGTGAAATTAATTTTTTTATTTCTATTATTATTATTATTATTATTATTATTATTATTATTATTATTATTATTATTATTATTATTATTATTACTACTACGGGGTGATAGGTATGTGTATATACCTACGCTGAATAAAGCTGGTGAGTCCGAATTTCAATAATGAATGAATTGTTGGGTGTCCTTTTGTAACGGGTTACGTGTGTTTCGCATTGGGAATTCATTCCACGAGTAGACAGTATAGGGATTTTCGAAAATACTAGAGGTGGCATGCAATTGTGTGTTACGTATAGAATTGAAATTGCGTAATTTTCTAATATAACAAAACGCTGAAAGCCCCTTTGATTAATGTCCCAGAGTTTTCCACCCCTATAGCTTCGCTCGTTCGCTTAGATATCTCTGGCAGACCGGCGCGCACCACCAACCCTTTGTAACGCCCCTTATCTTAATTGCTTTCATGCTTGCCGTTTAGATCAATACCAAGCCCACTGTTTCACAAATTCAAATTATTACCGAACGATGCATAGTTTAAAATTTTCACAATAAATAACACAGCAATCAGATTCGATATTGCTTTGTCAATTTTAATACGCAAAATTCATCAAATTATCATTACCCCATACCAACAATTATCAGACAGTAGGTAATCTCCGCCTCTTATTTACGTAACAGCATAACGCTACCATATAAACACTGCAACGTACGCAAATTGTACAATAACAAAAGGTCTTAAAACCTATACCTTTGCTTCCCAATAGATTTTTTTTTTTTTTTTTCTTTATAATTAACTAAAAGTTGAGATTTTAGTCGAAGTAAAATCAGATAATTAAATTCTGTCCAATGTTATACCGGCACTTTTTTTTAACTATTGCAAAAATGATTCCAGCGATCGTTTTTATCATTTTCTATTAAATCTTAACGTTGACAATTTTTTATTGTTTATTAATCTTCAACTTTCTAAGATTGTGTTATCAGAAAATATTCATTTTCAAAAAAAATAATGACAATATAATAAAGTCACAAGGTAGATCTGATGTAAAAATGTGAATGAAAAATGATACAGTCACACCATATTAGATAAGAAATGTTTAATTTAAAACGCTCATCTAGAAGACGTGCGGAATTCATAGAATGTGTAAAAAAAAAGTATGAAAGGACATGCTTGTTGCCTGAGATAACGACTGCTGAATGCTTAGGAACGTCCCCTATTTTCCTATAAAAAAAAAATAAATAAATAAATAAATAAAAGAAACAAAATGAAAATAAAAATGAAAAAAACGAAAATAAGAATTTCCTTTATAGTAATGTCTGCAATTAGGTACTTGCCGCATAATATTAAACGGAGCGGTAAATTAACGCAATTCACACGCAATCGCGAAACTGTAGTAGTCTAGTAACAGACAGCAGACTGTCGTAGTATCACGACGAGGGAGGAAGAGGGAATAAGAGAGGTAGGGGCAAGGAGATGTAGGAGACGGCTGCATCCAGCAAGCAAGGATCAACACCGTACCGCGTCTTCGTCGTATAACAACTCGCGTAGGGCACCTTACACGGGGGGCCCCGTATATATACAGTCGGGCAGACCGTCTCTGTCGTAAAATGTTTAACTGCCAGTAAAACCAAGTTTACGTGCTTGTAAGGACCTCCGACCCCGAAACACCCCGGACCCCTGACTCAAACCCCTCGCCAACTGCCAACCAGGAGCATAAGGACCTGCCTAACACCCTAATGGCCAGATTATTGGGTGAAAGGAGTGCTCTTGCTCTCTCGCCAAATAATATAAACAAACATTTTTCATGGTTTCGTTATATACCTTTTATTTCATTTCGTTTCATTCCATTTCATTTCATTCCTTCGTTATACTTAAATATTATAACTACGAAACGAGGAGGATAATTGCGATATAATTGGCAATTTTTAGACATGATATTTTAATATTTTATGTCTTGGTAGGTACCTGTCATTTTTCGTCAAACATAATTTTATAGAACCAAAAGAATTTTTCTACCTTTATTATTTTACAATTTTTACACCCATTTTTTTCGAGTATAATTTTAATGATAAGAAATTCCGTGTTCAAATTTGATCACATAATCTAGGAAATCGAAAAAGTCCTCCTTTTCTTCGAAAATTCGTACATATAATATGCAATTTATTGAAACTATTGTAACTTCAATATAAGCAAGTTTTTTAAATTTCTTAAAACTTTTACAGTCTCTTCGATATACCTACAATATTAACAAATTATTTAACTTGATTTCATCGCAGGCTAAAAAAATGCCTGAATTTGAAATTTTCTGGTCGATATATTGAACTATGTATACCCATACGACTTTTGTTTGATATATAAATATATATGAGAGAATTTTATATACATATAAAGTATAGAATGTCCCCATGGAAATTTGGAAATTTTTGAAAAATATGTTACAATAACCATCAGCCTATACAGTGTATGGGTATAATAAATTTATATGGATATTATATATGCGTATATACATATATGTATTATAACGTGTGCCTGTACAGGTATATGTAGTTTATGTTACGTGCTGCTATGAGAGAATCGGTGAGCCGAGGGTAAAGCAAAAGTTTGATAACCGCAGAATCGGCGTCGCAGTCAGCGAAGCCTGGGACATAATTTTGAAATTTTTACACCTCGACTCCCGCGGGGGCTACTCCAGAAGTTAATCGCCTTAGTTGGAAAGACAGGGTTACACTTCGTATAAATGCATTACCCTCTTGCATACATTTCACGGTTCTTCGCTTGGGCTGAGGATCATTTTGATATATATATTTCGCATACCTATACTAACTCACGAAATTTTCTTTGCTGTGTATCGACTGATAAATTATATAGCTAAAATACGGCGTTTACTTGTACATAAAAGATCCCAAAGTAATATTCATAAATTTTTATTTCCGAAGTGAGTGAGGCAATCGGAACGTTTTTTTCTTTTTTGTTTTTTTTTTTTAATGAAGAATTATGTAACTGACAGAGGGGAACGAGGGCCATTTCGCTTTATCAGTGGAAAAGAAATTAGTAACAATTAAGGTTTAATAAAATCGTAACTCGAAATTACTTCCGATTTCTTTCTTAACTGCCGTAGCTGCGAAGCGAGTCAAGACGTGGCGGGAAAACTTCACTTTTCTCTCAACTCTTATTCGTCTCGCATTTCCTTGAGTGTAATTAAAAATAAAACGGTCGTTGAATCTACCGGTAAGCTACAAACGATCTTTTCGCGTATATATATAACAAACCAAACGAAATAAAACTGTTTACGGCTACCTAAACCGTTTAACAGCCTACTAAACCCGCAACAGTCACTGGTCGAGTCGAGATCTTACCTATATGATAGGTACTCACTACTTCGACAACAATTTTATCGGATTTTGTACGTCCCAAAGGGGAACGAGAAAAATCGTAAAAATTATGAAAATCATCAATTTTGAAAATCTGAAGAAACAAAAAAAAAAAAAAAGAAAAGAAAATGAATAATTGAATAAAAATGAAGACGGTAATATTGTTCGTATATTTTTGTGTATGTAATAGAGAAGATTTTAATCACGATGTAAATGTGGACGATTTAGGTTGTAAAACTGCGTGAAAAGTGTATTTAAGAGGGATAGTGGAAAGGAAAGAGAAAAGAGTGTCTCGAGATGGTAAAAGTATTAATTTGCCATTCGCCACTCCTATCTCCTATCCGCAAAGTTTACGGCCGGTCAAAGTGCGCGACATTCACTTGAAAGAGCTCTTTGACACCGTCGTGAAGGCGGAGGTAGGTACCGTGAAGATGGGGTTGTATCTCTCGACGAAGAGGAGTAGTGAAGGCCCCAGGTTTTATGGCTCGTCCAGGTCCATCATGCGCCGTAAAAATACAATAAAACTGCTGTTACTAGCGAGAGCGTCGTCGTCGTCGTCCCCCCGCGTTCTACTAAAACTGGCTAAACCACCGCGCGTTACGCGGTTCTACTGCTGTGCAGACCTGCAGGGGGATACGGAAAATCCAAAGACTTCTCCATCCTCTCTTGATAGGCACACAAAATTGATACGTTTATGATCGGTAAACGACTCAACTATCGAGCAACTCTATACTATGTATAAAATAACCCAATGTCATCGACCTATACTCATTCACTTCAATAAACGATCGACGTCATTCAATTCCGACTAGTAGCTATATAAATTCTACAAAACAAACAAAAGACAAAACGGAAACAGATTTTCAATTTATTAGATAATTGAATAGAATGACGAGGCTAGATTTAAATTATACGAATTCATTTGAGACAATTGCAAATTTTGAAAAACGTTAAAGTTTAGGATATTAAGTCTAAAACTCCGAAAGTTCAAGAATCCGAAAATTTAATTGAGGGATACGTTGCTGCGTGCGTAAATTTCAAGTTTCGGAGTTTTCGCCCCTTTGGATTCTTTAACTTTCGGAATTTTCAACCTTCGGTGTTCTTCGATTTGAAGTTTTTGAAATGGAATATGCAAACTTTCGGAAAAATACCTTTTATAAAAATTGTTATTCGGGAATATTAAAATTCAGAATTTTTACCGCTCGTGACTTGAACCCAGTTCCTGAATGATTACCTATAACACTGTCTGTCTTCCTTTCGCTCATGATCCGATTTTCATGATCTATATTATCCTTAAAATCTTACGAAAGAATTACAGCAATCATTTCAGTTTGATAATCTTTGGCCATTATTTTTTTTTTTTTTTTTGTTTTTAGTTCTTTCACTCCGTAATACACAAGAAGAAGAACCTCCCGATCCTCAACTGATGCGTTTGGACAACATGCTGATTGCCGAGGGCGTTGCTGGACCCGAGAAAGGAGGCGGTGCTGGTGCTGCAGCGTCGGCGTCTGCGGCAGCCGCTGCTGGTCCACCCGGACAACCAGATAATGCAATTGAGCATTCGGATTATCGAGCAAAGTTGGCACAAATCAGACAAATTTATCACCAGGAATTGGAGAAATATGAACAGGTGAGTCAGAAATTATTTAATATCTTTAATGAACTAATAATTTATGCAAATCGATGCAATAAAAAATAAATAAATAAATAAATAAATACGATAAAAAACGATCATTAAAAATTTACAACAATTTAACCAAAAAATAATAGAAAATTAAAGAATGATATTAATTATACGTTTTGTTTAATTAAACGAATAATTTTGACCGTCGTATCGATGTATAAAATTTCGAATTCACCCCGGCATGGCACGGGAGGAATAGTAGCGAAGTAAACTCGTCCTTATATAGGTATATATATATATGTATGTATATATATATCGTGCACCTATATAAGATAAGAAATCTAATTCACAGTATAAAATGCCGGCTGGCACGCTGCTCGCCGGTCGGTAGCTTCGACGCAACACCAAACGAAAAGACAATTTGTGTGTAAATGAACCGGCGTGCCTTGCTAAGTAAAATCTTGCATGTCAAGTATCCCTTGTACAAGTGCGCGTGCCGCGGTATAATGCGACGTGTCGTGTGTGCCGCGCATTTACGATACGCACTAGTTTTCGTTTTTAAATATAGGTATAGTTATATAGCTATATCTGCGTATACATAGGTATATATATACGACTGTTATATAACAAATAATAATAAGAAAAAAATTCGATATACGTGTACATTCTCGTGTAGGTATAATATAATTTCATTCTATTTAACGTAAATTTACTCGATTCGGAATAATTTCTGGAAACTAATATATTTGAAATTATAGCCATCTCTACTTTTTCATCATTATGAATCTAAACATTTCGTACTTTTTCCTGTACATACTATGCCTTTCATTAGATTTCAAACCTTTGTTCCTATAGACCAGCTTACAGCTTACCTCTTATACCTAAAAACAAAAAAAACAAAAATTAATCGAATTCAAGTCAAGCGGAATAGGTATCAAAGCGCATATATGTTTGTTAATTTATGTTTACTTACAAATGTCAAATCTTTGATAAAATAATTTATGCCTCATTCTCTACGAATATTCGTGTTAATACACGTGTTTCTTTATGAATTTCCAATATCAAGTATTAAAATATTATAATGAAATAGGTTTTTTTATTTTTTTTTTTTCTCTCTTCTTTTTAAAACGTAACTTTAGTTTGAAATCATGTTTATTTCAGTAATTATTCTACTACATGTATAAATATATAAGTTCGTGTATAAATGGTGATTTTCAACCGGCCTGCAGCATTCTTCTTTACGTTTTGGTATAGGTAAAACTTTGTGAGTATATTTTTAGCCACCATCGCGTTGGTTTGGCCCCCGCGCTCTGGGTACCACCGAACTATAAAGCCTACGTCAGCGGTCTTCACGTACCACGGACGGCCTGGCCTGGCCTGCCCTACCCTGCTTGCCCGCAGCGTACCGTGGTTCAGAAACACGCACACCTTTCTCGTTTCCCCCCCCTCACACCCATCTCCTATAGCCCCCTCACCCCTTCTTCCATCTCGCGATATCCCCGCGTGCGTGCTTCTACCCAGTTATCAGATAAATTTTGTCATTAACATATTTCAAAGCTGTTTATATTGCTGCTGCTGCTGCTGCTGCTGCTGCTGGGGCCTGTGCAACCTTGGCTCATCGTTGTTAAATAAGTCCAAAGTTGCCCTGAATAATCTGGTATAGCCGTGAAAATAATTAACGCTGATATTGTTCTTTCTATTTTTTACTTTATGAAAGCAAGAAAATAGACATTCATTTTCGTTTTCTTTTTTTTTCCCCCACGTCTTCCTTTCTCTGTACCTTTATTTTCATTTTTATCCTTTCTAAGTCTGAAGAAACTCTCGGCATTTCAATTCAGCAAGCTCTTCGTGGTACTAAAATGGCGTTTGAAGCAAAAGATTCGAACGTCAGGCCTCGTCACGGTGTAACGTTACCTACCTAGCGCGTCTCTTCCAGTCTGTTACTCTCTTCTTCTCTCCTTATCCTCGCTCTCTTCCTCTCTTATATTCTCTCTTTTTATCTTAGGTATCTCCTTCTCTAACGCCTTCCATATCTCTCTTGTCTGCAGTGACGTTAACTCAACCAGACCGAAAGCTCTTTTGTTCGGATTACCCGAGATTTTCGATTGAAAGACAAAACACCGCTGCTGTCTTGCGGTTATTGTCGTTACTCTACTGCGAATCGAATTCTCTTTATAATGACCTATATAACTCTTTCGAAATTCACGATTATCACAATAAGTACTTTTCTTTTTATATTTTTATTCATCAATAACAACATTCAAGTTCCTTCTTTGATCTTTTACACGCAATTATTTAAATTCAATAATTCAAAGATCATTTACCATTCTCGCTCTTTAGTTTTTTATTTTTTTTTTTTATTTTTTTTTACCGAGAGAGTGTCATTTGATTCGAATCGTATGCAGATTTGATCTATTTCGTCTCATAAGATTAAAATTCATCGCCTATTTACACTTCCTTCTGCATATCATGAAATTATGCATATGTAAAAATATTTACATGTATATAACTATACATACATCCTTTGTATATACAGAAAAATACATTTTTACTCATACAGTGGCGCGAATCGCGTGCAGCGAACAGTTGAAACTTCTTTCTTTTGTTTTCCACGGAATTTTGTGCACAAATGCAGAGACAGAAAGAGATAGAGCGAGAAGGGGGGGTTCTCCTCGCTGCGGCATTTGAACGTGGGCAAACTGGCTCGGTTTTAATTGTGTATATATACGTAGTGTATGTATACATATATACGTATATATACGATCCCTACTACTTCGAAACCAGTGGATGGAATCGAGGAGCGGGTGGCGAGATACGAGAGGAGGCAAAAGCTTCAGGTTTTCCATCCAATCTATCCATTCCCCCGTATTTCCCGTTCCTCCTACTCTTCCTCGCCTCTATTCCGAGCTGGCTGCAGGCTGTCGGGATGTGTTCACTGCTCGCCTTTTCTCGTCCGTCGCAAGGGGAATGGGAGAGGGGGATAGGGCGATGGTGAGGCAGGGGGTCGGGGGAGGCTGGGGCGCTCGTGGAATCCATTCCGAAATTGCAAACCCACCCCCAAAACCAACCCTCCTGACGACGACCGTATACCGTACCTTACTAGCGCGCGAGCCTTCCATGCCCTCCCCCAGGAAAACCCAACAGCGTCGCGTGCCTGTCCCGAATACTGATACCAACGTCTACGACGAAGGTGTATTGTACGTCGGATATCTAGGCAACAAAGTTTAGAGTGGCGTGCACCACCCGAAACAATTCTCTCTTCTTTTATTCACCCTTTGTTTATAATCTGTACGAAATTTTTTTTTCATTATTATCTTTTTTATCTTTTTTATTTTTTTGTTTCATTGTTTCGACTCGTTTTCAATCGATAATTTATAACATCTGTGTATAACTATATTATTATAGTCATATTAGATGGCTAAATATCACTCTTGTTATATAGTGTGATAGACACATATGATTGAATTAGGTACCATTAAGGTGAAGCTCGTTATTTTTATATATGTATACATATAATATATACCTATATATTTTTTGCCTTTTTATTTCAGGCGTGCAACGAGTTTACTACCCACGTTATGAACCTTTTGAGAGAACAAAGTCGTACCAGGCCAATAACGCCTAAAGAAATCGAGAGGATGGTTCAGATAATACACAAGAAATTTTCGAGCATTCAAATGCAGCTTAAACAGTCGACGTGTGAAGCGGTGATGATCCTTAGAAGTCGGTTTCTCGACGCTAGGTAATTAATATTATAATTTCTCATTAATTTCTTCATATTTTTTATAAACAATTTATTTTACATTTTGATACATTTTCTGATTTATTAAATTCAAAAATATAATAAATCTAAGTGAATAAATTAGTTGATGCATTTTTCTAATATAAAACTTGTGTAAATGAAAAACTTTGTAACATTAAGATCTGTAGTTTGTCTTATTATTTTCCTGTCAACTCATTACTGTTATTTTTTTTTTTTTTTTTGTCTTGTTTTTTCTACTTTTTCGTCATTCAACAGGCGCAAGCGACGAAACTTCAGTAAACAAGCCTCCGAGATTTTGAACGAATACTTTTATTCACACCTAAGCAATCCTTATCCAAGCGAAGAAGCTAAAGAAGAATTGGCGCGAAAATGCGGTATTACGGTCAGTCAGGTGAGTGAAATTATCGTAATAATAATTTTATCTACTTTTTTGTAACATAATATTTACTTATTCGTATACCTACATACAGGAATCGATGGATTATTCATATTTCGTTATTGTTAATTATATGATAAATGCAAATGTTAATATGACGAATCATAATTTAAGTGAATACAATTAATATTTGTTTAAACAAACATGATCGAAATATTGGGTATATAGATTACGCATAACGTTCAATCTTGAACGTTATTTCGTACTTTAAAAGATACCATCACAAAACACTGTTGATAATCGATTTTAAAACCTCAATTTGTCTTTGATGATCAGAGAACAACGGTCGACTACGAAATTTCTTTATGTACATACATACAAAGCTTTGTGTATGTATATTACGCAATTTGTATGCCTTTTGTTATATCATACTCTCAACAGGTATACAGGCATAACCGCTATACCATTTTACGTATCTTACCGCCCTATTCAATTCCTTTGAACTTGACTCAACCATTGTTTTCGAATCTCAGGTGTCTAATTGGTTTGGCAACAAAAGGATACGGTACAAGAAGAACATTGGCAAGGCGCAAGAGGAGGCCAACCTCTACGCAGCCAAAAAAGCCGCTGGTAAGCAACATTCAGTCATTCGTTATATACGTTACGTTATCAAAATATCATAATCGCTAGCAATAAATTAGATATTTTCATTTCATTGATAACAGAATGTTCTATAAACATACCCTGAGACACCATAAAGCAAATTATTACATTTATCAGCCTTTCCCAATAACGATGTGTTAGGAAATACGTACTTTGTGGTCACTGCAGGTTTTTGCGTTCCATAATGCAGCAAAATGTACATATACACACTGTGGTGGACGAAATAAAACTAATATTTCTTTTCTTTATTCAAAAGGCTCTTTCAAAAACTTGTTTTTTATAATCAAATACCGAGCCTCAAAAAAATTGAAATCTTAATATCAACATTTATAGGTCGCTCGTCGTGATTTTCTATTTTCCATTTAAATAACATAGGAAATGTTCTTGTAGCACTTTTTGATTTTTTTATATCTGAAGAACCAATCTACTTATGAAGATTCTCAATAGGTACCTTTTTTGTAGAGCTTTTAATTTTGAACAAAAGTAGCTAAGCAGAATCTTTCTAAGTAGATTAGTTCTCGAGGTATATTAATCGAAAAGTGTCACAAGAATATTTCACATGTTATTTAAACAGAAAATAGAAAATCGCGATGCGCGACCCATAAATATTAATATTATGAACTCAGTTTTTTTGAGACTCGTCATTAGTTCACAAAGAACAAATTTCTGAGAGGACCTTTTGAAGAAAAAAAAAAAATAGTCGGTATATTTGACCCACCCTAATATACATATATATAGGTATATATTTTGTTTTTCTTTCTCTCTTCCTTTTATTTTTCGTATATATGTGGTGATTTCTGAAGAGGTTTTCCGCTATACCTATACACTTGCGAGAACGGAAGGAACCAAAGTTGAAAGACGATCGTTGTATATATATGTGTGTATGTGTATGTCGGAAAGTTTCTAGACTCGGGAAAAGTTTGTTGAAACAAGTTTTAATCGCGCGAGTGAGTTCGAACTGGATATTCGAAAATAATTTATGGTATTTTTAATGCAACTCTGGACGGTCGAGTTACCCGTGAGCAATAAAGCTATAAATCTAGACTTTTCAGGTTTCTAACTTTTAAAACGTTTCTGCACTACCTGGGTGGGTACTTCCTGAAGTCTATTTTTATATATATATATATTTTTTTTAACAAAAATCGTCTCGTTTCTTCATCAGAACTGCATCGTAGTATGCAAATTACAGAATCATCGATTGATTGACGAATATTTCGATTATTATTTTCATGGAATAAATATTATTCGAATATTTATAGTTTTTCAAAGTTAAGGTAAATCTTAAATTGATGAAATAATAGCTTGCTTTTGCATAAACAAATATATTTCACAAAGTCTCAGAAAAATGTTGAAAGATTTCGAATGATTGTTTTCATAAATTTCATAGAATTTTAATATATTTCACAGGCAGTAAATTAATAATGAAATTTGAACGTTATTTCAAATCGAGAAATAATATTATAGTGACCCTGACGTCAAATACCTACCCAAACATATTTTTGTATGATTTACAGGCTCAGAAACATGGCTTGCGCCATTATTTAATTGATTTCTTCTGAAAGAAGCCATCCCTGCCTTTATACGAGAATAATAATAAGGATAACTATGAAGATTAAATAATAGATATAAGAGTTATAGCAAATTTTCGAGGAGACTCTGAAGAAAAGAAAAGAAACAAAAATATAAAACAAAAAAAAAAGAAATGAAAAGATAAGAAAATAAACCATTGGAGGTGGCATGTGCCGTGTTGATTAAAGTACAATTCTTTCCATACCCTTAACACTCGCATCAATGATCTGAATATAATTCAATTAAAAAATTTTGTCAGATTTTCTGAAAGGCTATTATAAGCTACGAAGCATTTATTACCTCCAGTTGTTTTATTTTCTCGATAGATTAAACCATCGAATCTTCTATGCACCGCGATTGTTTCTACAGCAGCTTTTGCAGGAGCATCGCCGTACAGCATGGGCGGAGCCAGCCAAGGTACACCAACACCCATGATGTCACCTGCACCACCAGGAGGTCCACAAGACATGGCTGGATACGGTATGGGCATCAACGGTAGCGACTATGGCTCTCAACCATACAACGATGGCTCAATGGGCTACGACCCCATGCATCAGGTATAGAACACGTAATATTTTCATAGGTCTTATCCAGAGTAACAATTAGACACTTAATTACTAACAAATATACTGTGTACGTTTATTTACTAGCAGAATTTAAATATGCCATTTGCACGCTGTTCAAACTTTGGCATGGAAAAAGCTTTCTCCTTTTAGATATTTAAGTATACAAATTTACAAATTTAACGTATAATCATGCTCCTTTGAAATTTTGGTACTACTGAATAGTAGATTGCTTAAAATTATTTCAGATCCGTAAATAGATCCAGATTAAATGATTAGATGATTGAATGAATAGTTTAGTCATTAAATTTTCAAGCCAAAGTAGCTTGTGTTGCCTCTGTAAACTGTTGAATTATTCACATAGTATTGTATGCGCATGATGTAGAATTGAAATAATAATAAACTGGTGGAGTATACGTATTTTTTTATGAAGATAGGATGGACTAATCATAGGTTTTCACTTCGGACAGCTGCCCGTCAATCAGTGTTAAATTTATAAGTTTTCTCCAAATTGATAATAAATTGGCTATTTTATAAAATAAATTTATTCCAATTTTACTTTTACATGATAGTAGCAATAGTCAGCATTAAGTTTACCAAGGGGAAGAAGGGGTGCAAATGAAGCAACTAAAATGCATGCCATCGACTTGGTCATAGCACATAGGACTTAAGATTGTTCTAATCTCAGTTTGCTGCTCGTATAGAGTACACAGATGAAATTAGAATTCGGATTTGCACTGATTCAGGTTCTATCAGCGGCTACTTTCATTCCATGTCGGAATATCAAAGCTTTTACAAGTGTCTGAAAATCATCGCAAATAAAATTTAATCACATACTACAACATTACTTCGGCATTCCATTCACTAGATTATTCAATTGTAATTATGTATTATCTAAAAACGCATTTATTAAACCAAATACTAACTTTTTCCCTAACATTGCTTGCATCTGAGCACAATTGCCTTAATCAAATTTGAATCTTATTATAATACTATGGACAATGTATTTTCCATTTAGGACAATGAACTGTGGTTGTTGCAACGAGGTTTTATTATGCATATGTATCAATATACTAAGTATATTCAAAACCATGTTAACTCATTACATTAATTTCAATTTTGTTTTTATTCTCAATAAGTAGTTTACTTCAAAGAATTTCTATATTTCATAGATATGCCACCGTTTTCAGAACGAATTTTAATCATACAACCACTTTGTCTTTCCATTAATCTGAAAGAATTGTCAAATTGCTGTTTGAAACTTTTTCTATGGTCACATTTGCGAGTGAGAAAGCCTTCACTTAGAAGACTAGTTGGTCCTTTTTTTTTCCTTGTTATTCATTTTCGAGTATCTTTTGATATTTATTCACTTTTCTTCAAGGTAATAATAAATGCAAAATCGGAATATTGTTATTTGTTACAAGCACAGTTCATAGCCTCGCATATTTTGAATTTTTCCTACAATTAGACTAGAGCTAAAATTTGTATAATATAGAGTGTCGGTGAGGGAGACTTATGTCTCGTGTTGTTTTGCAGTGATGCGACGCAGCTTAAATAATCAACAGTAGAAGCGCCAGGAGGATCTCCTCTGTTGCAACAAGCACATGTTTAAATTAAATATAGTCAGTTTTAGATAATTTAATGAATAATAAATTACGAAAACTATAACATAGCAATTTCACCTTAGAATAAATCGATAGAGCAGGTATATTATTTTACTAAGTTTTTTTTTTTTAAACAGCCCAGGTCTCAGTTGTGTTAAGTCTATATATGTATACACATATACATATAAATGTATGTGTATTTACATATAAAAGTGCAATATGTTATTGATATTGTGTTTATACGAGACTAGAAAAAAGCCTGATGATATTCTTGAATATTTTATATGGCGAGCATCGTTTCTTAATGTCAATATTTAGTTATAATTTAATGGTTGATTCCCATGAGAAAAATTTAATTTGAAAAAAAAAAAATACAAACCATTTTGATTTATGTGAAATATCCATATACCTAGGAGAATTTCAATCGTCATATTATATTCATTATACACATATATAAAAATATATTTAGAAAACCCATAAAATATGACCTTTTAAAAAGAGTCTACGTAAAAAAGTGCAATAAGAATTTGTTATTGGGTTTTAGATATAAAATATTAGCCTAAGATATAAACTTAGAATTAGGCAGCTATTTAGTGGCAGCTATAAGCAGGTTTTGTACATATCGGCTAACGGCTTTGATACTTAACCAGTGGATATCATTAGAATGTTATAGATAAATGTTTTTTATTTTATTTTATTTGTTTTTTTAAGAATTAGATATCAAGTGTCTGTAAGCATGCATGGTTGCATGTAGAATTATACTACTGGTTATAAATTTTATTTTAGTTTTTCAAGGTCTCGTTTTATTAACTGGGATTAGTAATTAGATTTTGGGCAACCAGGATTCTATAGAAGAGAAAATTTATATTCAGTTATGCGGAGTATTAGAGCAAATTGACTCAGAGCCAAGATTAAAAAACAGTATAATGTTTCAGTATAATATCGAGAAATTGGAATTTTATAAAATTTTCTGTTTTCTAAAATCTTACATATTCTAAAAATTTCTTTCAAAAATTCAATATTCTCAGTAAAATTCAGTCTTATTTTTATATACCTATTTAAAATTTATATAAATGCTTTTGCACCTTGCCATTTGCAAGATTTTTAACACAAAATTAGGCTGTTGAAATATTTGCTAATCATGCTCAGAGCGCTCTTCTTCCCTTAAAAAAATTTTAGCCCAGTCAATTTTTTTACACTTCAACTTATAAAGTTATAATAATTTTTATATATAAAGTTGAACC
This sequence comes from Macrophya annulata, assembly GCA_963924015.1. Classification (NCBI taxonomy): domain Eukaryota; kingdom Metazoa; phylum Arthropoda; class Insecta; order Hymenoptera; family Tenthredinidae; genus Macrophya; species Macrophya annulata. The sequence goes on from OZ001259.1 coordinate 17,874,846, forward strand.
GGGAGTGTCAAGGTAATTCATATGATGAATAATTTCCTATAAATTAATGATATTTTTATTCTCTGATGCTGTCATTAAGTAAATTAAATATACTGAAACTCCTTAGCTAAGTAATAAATTAAACGAACTGTTTCAAAATATCGCACATCTTAAATATTTGAATAAAAAATTATGTAGATTGATTGCGTACTGTAGTTAATATAGTGTTAATTGTAGAGATTTTGGGACTGATTCGGCAAATACCTTTTGAATACTTGTCGCTAAAAACGGGATAGTAAAAACTGAGGGATAAATGAATGAATCGAATCACGCAGGGCAAGGCAATGGCTGGGGGAGGAGCAGGTTGGATGCCACAGCGTGAGGCTGTTCCGGAATTTCCACCACTCCACGATTCGGCGGACTCTGATTCCGACCGGGAAAACGAGAAACGTCCCAGAGTGTAATCGGTCCAGAGAGTAGATCTTCTCTCAATTTGACAAAACGAAACCTAATCAATTTTCTTAATACTTCAAAACAAATAAAACAAAGAAACAAACAAAAATAAAAAAATAATCCAGAAAACTTAAACCCAGACATGTAGCAAAGGAATAAAAGCATTGAATACTTTGAAGATACTAAACAGAATTAAAAGAAAAAAAAGTGATATCAAGTGGCAGAGACAGGGTATTTCAATGTAGTCATCAACCACCACCTTCAAACATGAGATCCTAATATACAATAGACAACAGTGACCTATCTCTGTTATCAAAGGAAAACAATACATGTGGATTTCCATTTTATTGCTTGCATTAGACCTCAGAGATGTTAATTTTTCTAAAAATGTTGCTCACTGTTGGATTACTTTCATTATAAGTCTCTGCAAACTTGCTAATTTGTGTAAGTTTTCATGCGTTATGCATAACTAACTCAATTTAGAGTGTGCTATAATGATTGTTATAATGTATCACTTTGAAGACTGCATTCTGTTCTGGACTTTTCAAAAAAAATTCAAAACATATGCTGATATGCTATTGGGATACTGCTAGATCTAGAATGACTGATAAAAGGTTCATTCAAGGAGATTTATTGAAAGATCTTTGTATTGATAGTTTTGCAGTTTGAGTTTTAGGAGATGTGTATATTGTGAAAGTAGGTTTCAAGAAAGAAAGAAAAGGAAAAAAAAGAAAATCAAGGTCTGTTACAGACCCATACCCTATGATAACTTTACTTACCACTGCACTACATCTTGCCTTATTGCGTATTGATATACTGAAAAAAAAACCATGCAAACTACAATAGATTCATTTTTAATAAGAATAGTATAAATCAATTTGTCCAATAATGAAGAGCATCACGTATGGATTAGTTACTATTATGCTAGATACTAGGGAATATGAATTTATTATGAAATCATTGTTTCTAATTGTTATTAATTATACATTGTATTTTGTATGCTAGCGAATGCTTATGTCACCTATGTGAATTATGTTCCAAGTTTACTTTGTTTTAATTATTATTATTATTATGAGTTAATGTTTTAAATTTTCTTTATTTCTTCCCGTCGCAATTATCGATGCACTTATGAGAAGACCCTCTCCCAGTGTCTCGATGGCTAGAAATTGATAAAAATATTTCAGTCTTCTTATAATGTCCATGCGATTGAGAATTAATCACAATTTAAATTATGTTGGAAAATTGTGTGCATGATTGTATAAAAAAAATTCATTATGTAATACAGTAATGAATTTTGATTATTAAAAGATGAATATTTTTTATTTTTTCTTAATTTTATTTTGATTGCGCTTGCGTATCCTTAGTTAGCCGTATGAAAAACCCTGTCACTATCTGAAATCGTTATTACCTATGATAAAAATTTTAAAAAAAATTTGAATAATTTAAGTCATATAAGTAATAAATAATTTATATTATTTATTATAAGATAATGGGGTACATGGGCCAACTGCTGTTTGATTTCAGGAGCTGTCGCCCTGAAATCCTTAGAAGATACAGGAAAATAAAATTGACAAACTATCGAAATTTGATCACCTCACTATCTGTGATCCAAGGCTTGCCCCAGCGCGAGTATACGAACGATAAAAAAAAAAAGAAAAAGAAAAAAAAAATATACTGATTAAATTTATGTAATCCCAATTTCGGATAATATAGTTTAAAGATGAATGCTGGATATCGGGAAGATGTAAAAATTTTCTTCCCGCTACCTAAGCAATGTTCTTTCATCTATGTCCCTTGCCCAAATGAAGCAATGCCCTGCAACACACTGATGTATACGATTTTTCAACATGAAAATTATATATTATTAAATATAAAGATAGTCTTTAGGCATCTATAATGTTAAGGTCATCATTATATATACATATATACATATACACATATATATATATATATATATATATATATATATATATATATATATATATATATATATATATATATATATATATATATATATATATATATTATAATTATGAATTTTTGCATTATTAATTAGTTGAAATCATTGCGATATTGATTATTATTAATTGATTATGATTATTGAATATGATATATTTAGATTATAGAAAAATATCTCTTCAATTGTATAAAATTAAAAGAAAAAAAAAACTACGAACGATTAGGTATAACACTGTTATAACACGTCGCTGGAAGTACTATCGGCTAAATAATTCATGAAATGAAGTATTTTAATCTTTTTTTTTTCTTTTACTATTTATATATTTAACAAAAGTTAATTCTGTTTTAAACTTTATAGCTTTTTTAATGTCGGTTAGTAGCCCTTATTCTTTATTATGGATAATTCCAGTCTGGCACTATGTTTAATTCAAATGAATATATGATGTTCTGAACTGTATTGTTTCACAGTATTCTCATAATACACTTTTGAAAAACTGATGTAGGTACACTACGTAATTAAAGTTCTGTTTTATTGATATAAAAATTGTAGAGTCGATTTTAGCCGATTCTTCTGCCCGTTGCGACCAGTACAAGTGCGCTCCGCACAGCTAGTATACGAGAAAAAAGAGCCAACCGCGCACTTAAAGTGCACTTTTGGAACTACGCACTACCTAACATTTAAAAAAAGTAATGAGAAAAGATAAAAATAAATAAATAAAAAATAAAAATTAACATTTACGAATACCTATATAGAACATTATATTCATATTTCTCATCAGAATCGCATAATAAACAATAAAAGAATTGTGCTGTAATACATTTAGGAATTTAAGCTATACAATTGAAAACCATTCCAATATCTTGAGTTTCTTTTCTTTCTTTGTTTTGTTAATCAGGCATATGAAATGGGACTATAGATGAACTTTTGAACATGGATTATTCTCACACACAGTAATGTGATATAACGTTCCGGTCACTTAATTGAGATTTATGAAATTATTCTTGAGACAACGTATTTATAAAGAATTTTTCTTAGCCAACTTTGGACTCCAGATTTTGGAATGGTAACAAACAAGACGACGGTATACCAGAAAAATCATTGTATCAATTAAAATCATTATGATAAATCTAAATAAAACATTGACAAAATAACTGTTCTTTCCTATACCAATCCCTTGTTATAAGTTTAAGTCACATAAATCCAAATATAGGTCCTATACAGCATAAACTCTAGAAATTTGGATCATTGGATTAATTTGCAGTGACAGCAATATTGAGAAAATTTTGTTATTTGTCTGACACCCATCATAACTAAACGAAGAGGATTTGCAGTTTACATATAAAACGTGATTCAGATTTGCCATATTTTCAAGATGGATTCCTCATAAGTATCCAAGATTGAATGTCCCTAACTAACTATTTGACGGACTGATAGTTTCCAAATGAAAAAAAGTCTAAGTTGACCAGTTGATCATTAACTTGCCAGGAATCGTTCGATTATCATATTTAGTTCTTAACTTGTCAAATACACGGCGATACTTCTTTGTAACATTAGTTATATTTGGTATTATTTTGTTGTGATACAAATGTGGTTTGTATTATGATAATTGGTGTGCCAGCAGGAAGCTAATAAAGAGACTCGATCAATTGCGATGAGTGGTTACATATTTATTTTTAAGAAACAATTATAAATTGTATGTATGTACAGTCAGGGAAATGGTATCTATCGCTGGCGCCGCCTAACTTGACGCAACTGAACATACGAGTGATTTAAATTTCTTTCGAGTTAGCACGAAACAAAAGCATCCTCTACTCCTCTGATGAATCAGTGTGCTGTCTTTTATTTCGTGCCAACTTGAAGGGAATTAAAACCATTCGTATGTTCAGTTGCATCAAGTTGGGCGGCGATAGATACCATTACATAAATTTGACAATGAGTGTTTTTGTCATATTTTATTATCGATGCTGCGGCAATAAATTTCTAGATATAGGTACCAACTCTTAATTGCTTCGCTATTTTTCGCTTGCCACTCCCTGCAATTTTTTATTTCAGGATCCATAAACGAACTCTGATTTTCAGGTACTTAGACAAGTGTCCGTTTGTTTGTTTCTGATTCTATCGCAGGCGACTTGGGGATTTCAAAATTTCAGATGTGACCATGAGCTTGATGATGTGAATGAAGCCACGTTTGCAGGACTGAGCTACTGCTCGCCATTGCTCGCTTGCCTACGTCCCACAAAAATTTACGAACTCCTCCTAGGGGCAAACGTTCTCCTGATACCAGAAGCAGTTTTTCGTCTTAAAATTTCAAAAACTCTGAATTTCATAAGCGAATGAAACATCCATAGAGATACAACAATACGAATGCATGCCTGCTTAGACATACGCTCCTGATGTTTCCTGCCAAAAAATTTCAGCACACCTCCTTGGGTCAGATGTTCTCCTGATACTAGGAGCAATTTTTTGTCCTAGAATTTCAAAAACTCTCAATTTCGCGAGCGAGTGAAATATCTATAGAGAAAAGCATCTATACGAATGAGTGGCTGCTCAGACACATGCTCCTGATTTTACTCGCCAAAAATTTCAGCACACCTCTTCGGGTCGGATGTTCTCCTGATACAAGGAGCAATTTTTCGTCTTAAAATTTCAAAAACCCTCAGTTTCGTAAGCGAATGAAACATCCACAAAGAGAAGCATTTATATGAATGCATGCCTGCTTAGACATACGTTCCTGATTTTTCCCGCCAAAAATTTGAGCACACCTCCTCGGGTCGGATGTTCTCCTGATACCAGGAGCAATTTTTCGTCTTAAAATTTCAAAAACTCTCAATTTTGTAAGCGAATGAAACATCCATAGAGAGAAGCATATAGGTATACGAATGCATGCCTGCTTAGACATACGCTCCTGATTTTTCCCGCCAAAAATTTGAGCACACCTCCTCGGGTCGGATGTTCTCCTGATACCAGGAGCAATTTTTCGTCTCAAAATTTCAAAAACTCTCAATTTCGTGAGCGAATGAAATATCTATAGAGAGAAGCATTTATACGAATGAGTGGCTGCTCAGACATACGCTCCTGATTTTTCCAGCCAAAAATTTCAGCACTCCTCCTCGGGTCAGATGTTCTCCTGATACCAGGAGCAATTTTTCGTCTCAAAATTTCAAAAACTCTCAATTTTGTAAGCGAATGAAACATCCATAGAGAGAAGCATATAGGTATACGAATGCATGCCTGCTTAGACATACGCTCCTGATTTTTCCCGTCAAAAATTTGAGCACACCTCCTCGGGTCGGATGTTCTCCTGATACCAGGAGCAATTTTTCGTCTCAAAATTTCAAAAACTCTCAATTTCGTGAGCGAATGAAATATCTATAGAGAGAAGCATTTATACGAATGAGTGGCTGCTCAGACATACGCTCCTGATTTTTCTAGCCAAAAATTTCAGCACACCTCCTCGGGTCAGATGTTCTCCTGATACCAGGAGCAATTTTTCGTCTTAAAATTTCAAAAACCCTCAGTTTCGTAAGCGAATGAAACATCCACAAAGAGAAGCATTTATACGAATGCATGCCTGCTTAGACATACGTTCCTGATTTTTCCCGCCAAAAATTTGAGCACACCTCCTCGGGTCGGATGTTCTCCTGATACCAGGAGCAATTTTTCGTCTCAAAATTTCAAAAACTCTCAATTTCGTGAGCGAATGAAATATCTATAGAGAGAAGCATTTATACGAATGAGTGGCTGCTCAGACATACGCTCCTGATTTTTCCAGCCAAAAATTTCAGCACACCTCCTCGGGTCAGATGTTCTCCTGATACCAGGAGCAATTTTTCGTCTCAAAATTTCAAAAACTCTCAATTTTGTAAGCGAATGAAACATCCATAGAGAGAAGCATATAGGTATACGAATGCATGCCTGCTTAGACATACGTTCCTGATTTTTCCCGCCAAAAATTTGAGCACACCTCCTCGGGTCGGATGTTCTCCTGATACCAGGAGCAATTTTTCGTCTCAAAATTTCAAAAACTCTTAATTTCGTGAGCGAATGAAATATCTATATAGAAAAGCATTTTGACGAATGCGTGGCTGCTCAGACATACGCTCCTGATTTTTCCCGCCAAAAATTTCAGTACACCTCCTCGGGTCAGATGTTCTCCTGATACCAGGAGCAATTTTTCGTCTTAAAATTTCAAAAACCCTTAGTTTCGTAAGCGAATGAAACATCCACAAAGAGAAGCATTTATACGAATGCATGCCTGCTTAGACATACGTTCCTGATTTTTCCCGCCAAAAATTTGAGCACACCTCCTCGGGTCGGATGTTCTCCTGATACCAGGAGCAATTTTTCGTCTCAAAATTTCAAAAACTCTCAATTTCGTGAGCGAATGAAATATCTATAGAGAGAAGCATTTATACGAATGAGTGGCTGCTCAGACATACGCTCCTGATTTTTCTAGCCAAAAATTTCAGCACACCTCCTCGGGTCAGATGTTCTCCTGATACCAGGAGCAATTTTTCGTCTTAAAATTTCAAAAACCCTCAGTTTCGTAAGCGAATGAAACATCCACAAAGAGAAGCATTTATACGAATGCATGCCTGCTTAGACATACGTTCCTGATTTTTCCCGCCAAAAATTTGAGCACACCTCCTCGGGTCGGATGTTCTCCTGATACCAGGAGCAATTTTTCGTCTCAAAATTTCAAAAACTCTCAATTTTGTAAGCGAATGAAACATCCATAGAGAGAAGCATATAGGTATACGAATGCATGCCTGCTTAGACATACGCTCCTGATTTTTCCCGTCAAAAATTTGAGCACACCTCCTCGGGTCGGATGTTCTCCTGATACCAGGAGCAATTTTTCGTCTCAAAATTTCAAAAACTCTCAATTTCGTGAGCGAATGAAATATCTATAGAGAGAAGCATTTATACGAATGAGTGGCTGCTCAGACATACGCTCCTGATTTTTCTAGCCAAAAATTTCAGCACACCTCCTCGGGTCAGATGTTCTCCTGATACCAGGAGCAATTTTCCGTCTCAAAATTTCAAAAACTCTCAATTTCGTGAGCGAATGAAATATCTATAGAGAAAAGCATTTTGACGAATGAGTGGTTGCTCAGACACACGCTCCTGATTTTTCCCGCCAAAAATTTCAGCACACCTCCTCGGGTCAGATGTTCTCCTGATACCAGGAGCGATTTTTCGTCCTCAAATTTTAAAAACTCTGAATTTCATAAGTGAATGAAACATCTATAGAGAGAAGCAACTACACGAATGCATGTCTGCTTAGACATACGCTCCCGACTTTTCCCGCCAAAAATTTCAGCACACCTCTTCGGGTCGGATGTTCTCCTGATACCAGGAGCAATTTATCGGCTTGAAATTTCAGAATCCCTCAATAACTCAAGCGAATGAGACATGCATGGAGATACAACAATACGAATGCATGCTTGCTTAAACATACGCTCCTGATTTTTGCCGCCAAAAATTTCAGCACACCTCTTCGGGTCAGATGATCTCCTATAACCAGGGCTCAATTTCTCGACTTGGAGTAATATCAAGTTGAGCATTTTTATTAAACTGTATAAGGTGCGCCTGATGATATGCAACCCGTATGACATACATGTCTCGTTTCTACAGTTTGGAAAAATTTCTGCAAGTAGAAAAATTTGATCCTGGTTTCAGAAGCACATCTGACCCAAGGAGATGTGCTGAAACTTTTGGCTGGAAAAATTAGACGCCTCATTACATGCAACTTGCATGCCGTCCGTGTAATATCCGGTTTTAGATTACATATCATTAGGCTCACCTAATTTTTTGATTGAAACTCGAGTAAATTGAAAAATTGCGCCGTGCCTTCATACGATTATTATAATTCACCTGCCGTATTCAATACCTGAAATAAAGAGTCACAGGAAGGGGAGAGTGGAAAGTAACCAAGTAATTAATTATAGGAATATGTGGGAATTTATTGCTGCAGCATCGATACAATATTTCTCATTGTCAATGTTATGTACACAAAATGTAGTTGCTTCTTATATACCTATATACGCATTGCAAATCATCGAGTATATTTCTATTTGCTTACTGCTATACAAGTTCTCATAACATAAACTACATTGTGTCAGAGATTTTTCTCTTGATTTTCGTCTGGCATTTGCATCAGTGGAGTCATCACAAAGTCCCTATGTGAACTCGTTGACGACACAAGGCCGTGTTACTCCGTCGACTGGCGCTGACACTTTGAAAAGATCAAGTCCAATATCAAAAAGGATACTTACTTGTGGACAATTCTTTGAACTACGGACCCCTGAACCACAAAGCATTATCTTTAATCCTACACGGAACCATAGACTTATAGAATAGACTGCGCGCTCCGTGCGAGGAGGTGAAGATTCGATTAAAAAAAGAAAGCAATAGCGATAGTAGTTTTGTCTCCTTTCAGCAGGGTAAGTGGCAGGAGAAGAGAAGTGAATATCACATGCATACTCCCCTATTGCCCCTTTAGCCGTACAGGAGTCTTATTCTAGAAACCAATCCAACTGTATCACAGGCGTATCGGCGCGAAGTGACTAAACTGAATAGACAAGCTGTTGGTCTGTGAGAGACATGCAATAAAAATATTAAAAACGCAGAGAAGTTGACGCAAAATCGATAATGTACCCATTGACAAAAAAGACGCTTCTCCTCTAATTTTATTATAACAGCTCGTCTGTTAGAACTTACAGTTAAATAATCTTCT
>OZ001259.1:20528976-20663976 GCA_963924015.1 Macrophya annulata
GCACTTTCTTTGTGTGAGTAACGTCAGAAAACTGACACAGGTAATTTAAAACGGTGCCCGTTTTGCCTCCCTCTCCGCTAATTGTATATGTAACACAACAACAACAACAATATTTATATATATATATATATATATATACATATATATATATATGTATATATATATATATATATATATATATAAATATTTTCTTCTATGCCGCTGCTGCCGTATATATGTAATAAATAAATGAATAAATAAATAAATAAATATGTCGAATGAAATTATACGATATAGGATTAAATTTAAGAGTTAAGAGATCAACAAAGACCATAACATTAATCAATTTATAACTTAATAATAATAATAATAATAATAATAATTAACTATAGCTGATCATGTATTGACATTTTTGATGTTTCATTTAATTTCATTGTCAGTTGTTGCCATGCTGTTGCTGCTGTTGCTGCTGTTACTGCTGTAGCAGCAGAATAATCAAATTTTATATTTATTGTCTAATATGTTGCCTTTTTACCGCAATGATATACATACACATACCTACATACATATTATACTACCTATGTTGTATAACAATTATTTTTATTTCGATGACAAAAAAAACAAAAAAATTGTAACTATCATTATATTCATATACGTGATCATTATATACCTACTACCTATGTATTACAATAAAACAACAATATAAATAAACTATTAAAGTAATAATCTATTTTTTTTTTCATATTTTTTTTTTATATTTTTCATCCTTTGTTTCTTTTACTGTTTTTTTTTTTTCGTTTTCCAGCCACACTGCGAATTATCCGGATTCGTATAATATATATCGAACAATATTAGCAAAAATTTGATATCGTTTTGCCGCGGTTTATTATTATTATTATAATTATTCTTATTATTATTTTCATTATTATTATTATTTTCATTATTATTATTAGTATCATTATTATGATTGTTATTATTATTAAGAATATATCTATACCCTAAGAAAGAGAAAAGAAAAAAAACGCAATTCTATTATGTTTCTCCCAAAATTTTTCATAATTTTTTTTTACTACAAGATTAAGGATCTATATTTAAAGATTTCCATTCAACTGATGCAAGAGTAAGTGCAGCAGTATACCTATAGCCATATACCAGCCTCCCGAGTGATGTGCTTTGTACGTAATTATCTTTCAAATTAATTAATTCTTGAGTGTATATGTGAAAAAATTAATATTACTATTATTATTGTTATTATTATTACCTACAAAATACTATATATCAAAAACAAAATAATAATCCGATTTATCTAGTAAATTAATCCCATTATAAATACTGTTATGCTGCTATTATTATTATTATTATTATTATTATTATTATTATTATTAATATTATTATTGGTATTATTATTATTATCATCATTGCATTGATTTAATTAATGTTGTGTGCAGAAAGAGAAATAATTGTTTGCAGATTTTTTCTACGTAAACTACTCAATATACATACCAGCTGTATACATGTATGTAATGTAGTGTAATAGACTGAAAAATAAAAAATAAAAGAAAAATTGAGAAAAATAAATATAAATAAATAAATAACCCGATCACTGTAGCGTGGGGTCAATTCGACCCAGACCGAAATCTCAAACTTTCCCTTGTTCTCGTGAATTCATTAGTTTCTCGTTATTTATATAATGAATTAGTTCGGAAATCCCTATATTTCAAAATGTTATCGTGAAGTAGAAGTCCTAGGTATGATACGTGAATTTTTTCACATTTTGAGGAATATGTTTTCGAGTCTTTTCAAGCATTGGGTCGATTCTACCCACACCTATACTTAAGTGGTGCAAAAAAGAACGCGATACAGTGAACAGGATAAATAAATGGATAAAAAGCAAACACTTCTTACAATTAGAACTTGTAATATTATGAAAACAACTATTATAATATAATTATGACATTATTGCGCGTGAATACGAAGGATTTGTGTACGTATAGGTGTAGGTATACATACGGACCTATTTCTAATATTTTCATTGAAAAATGATTGATTTTTTTTTATCAGTTATTCATACTTACAGGTGAATAATGATAATAATAATTACAATAATAATAATAATAATAATCTCAATAGCGTAAAAATCAATTATTCAATACCAATATTATATTATAGGTATATCTAATTCTCAAATTTGGACTATTTAAATATTGTATACATAGATATTATGTGTAATGTTATACATATGCGTATAACGATATGTATTACTATACATAGTATGTATATAATTATTATAACTTGAGCGTGCAGAGAATAATTATAGACACACTGCCACGAATATCCTTCGAAAAGGTGAATATAGAATTTACAATTATAAAATATAAATATAAAATAAAAATAAATAGAAAAATACGACCAAAAAAAAATGTTACTCCATAAATAGAACCAGCTCATAATTGCAGCAGTTGCCAATTGATTTTCATTACTTCAGTGTTATTTTTGCCGTTATTTCTAATACCTTAACCGTTAAACGTTGCAAAGAATATATCTATAAGCCCCTGTAAAGGTTAAAAAGGGAAAAGACTCCTGTATAATTAATTGTGTGTTATATAAAATTGCATATGTTCGGTATACATACTACATAATATTGTAATAGTGTTATAACCGGAACAATTATTAATATTATACATATACACTACCTTACATAAATTATACATCTATAATTATTATTATACATACCTATAATATACAATACATATGTAATAGCTCTGCGAATATTAGAAATTTGGATATTTCACTTATGGCCTTAAAATGAACAAAATATATTGCCATACATATACAAAAGACCGACTAAAAACGATTTAATTTATGAATTATAGATATCAGTGTTACACAATTATACTACATACGTACATTTAAGTACATATATAAAATAAAAAGTACATATAAAAACCTTACAATAATGATCGAAATGAAACATAGAAATATTTTCGAATGTGAATTATGTTTAAGAATTTTAAGAAAGATGCAACTGTCATAAGGTTTGAATATTCCCAATTCAGTTACATTTCCATAAAAAAAAAAAAAAAAAAAATTGAGAAACAAATAAAAAAAATAACAAGAAAAACCCGCACAGACTGGAGGTAATTTAGAGGTCCACTGTCAGCTGAAAAACTTTTACCTAAATTAAAAATGGTCAGGCTAAGACTTGATCAAGTTGGTATGGTATATTCCTCATATTATAATTATCATAAAACTTATAACAATTATAAATGATCAATTATTAATTATATATTATTATTATTATTATTATTATTTTTATTATTATTATGAATAGAGGTATAATAAAGATTATTATGCAATAGTTGTCAGAAAGTTGTTAATGAGAATCGATGAAAATTGTAATGATAATTAAACAATTATCAGAGTGAATATAAGTAAATATGAATTAATTAATTACTCAATGTAGTCGACGCGATTATTTAAAGAATAAAAACAGTATCCGACTAAAAGTAGTTTTCAAATTTTTTGAAACAACACGTTTTCATTACGTACGTATACTTATGGTTAAACTCTTATATAACGGTCAGAAATAATTCAAATTTAACACAAATGCTTGCACGAATGTATGTTACACATATAACTACATATGTATGTATGTAATATGCGCGTATGCAGGTAGATACAATAATAATTGTGGAATGATTAAATTGTTGAAATAGCTCATTGTCAATATAAAATTATAAACTGTTTGCATAATACACCTATAACATTAACATATATACACATATGTATACATACATATAGCTATAAAGTCTACGCTAGTAGACGGATACCGATATAGATATATGTAAATGGTAGGAGGGTGGCAAAGCGGTGTGTAGACAGCAAAAGCAACAGCATCACCAGGCAGGGATCATTGACCCAGTAATATCTGGCTCTCGACCTTCGCGCAGGAGTAAACAGTGCGGCATGCTTACATACATACTTGCTTAGAGCTCTCTGCGTCTGTATCTATTACGTCACAGACATAACTCCCGAGAAACGGCGCGGAGAGGAGAGGAGAGCAGAAGAGAAAACAAAGCAAAGCGAACCAAAACGAACTAAAGCAACGAGAGGAGAAGAGAAGAGGAGAGGAGAGGAACCCGTGGAGTTTCCCCGAAGAAGGTGGAGAGGAGAAGGGTTACAGTTCCTCTCCGCCCGAGGAACTAACGCGCGGGAGGTATAGGTAGAGATATACAGACTAAAGAAAGAGAGAGATAGATATAATTGAAAGGTCATGTGAAGTGAACGATCACGTATGCCAGATATATAGGTACACGGCTCTGGGATAGGTAAGTATGTGTTTGTCCGTTACGAATATGTGCGTAAAGTGCAACACGTGTCATGGGACGAAACGTGGGAATCCAAGTCGTCGGGGGTCGGGGGCCGTTCTCATTCTCGTTCTCCGCGGCCCGAACGCCCACGCAATGTTGTTCTTTTATCTCACTCTGACTAAACCCAGCCAGCTAGCTATAAGCAGAGCGTAGTCTATGTGTACCTACCTATACTATGATCATTCTGTGTGGTACATATATAGATATATATATATATATATATATATATATATATATATATATATATATATATATATATATATATATATATATATATATATATATATATATATATATATATATATATATATATATATATATATATATATATATATATATATATAAGATCGAGCCAAACAGTAGCTGCGTTTGTATTATGTATCTAGATAACGTGTATGGATGACCTACGTCGGTATAGGTTTTTCGCCCGGTTCGAAGAAGGTCCGTTATTTTGTCTGTTAGCTAAGTAACGGTTTGTCTTTTTGTTTTTTTTTTTTTTGTTTTAAAGCGACAATATTCGGAGATCTTAAGTTTTCGAAAATACAAATATTTCGTTGACCTTAGTACAAAATTGTTTTATACAGGTACCAATATACAAGATTCCTATAAATTTCAATATTTTATAGAAATTTGAAAAGAAAATTTATACACGCTATATAAAAACAATTTTCAATTGTCGCGCATTAGATCTGAAAAGATTTTAAACAACCATCCAAAAGGATTGTAACAGTTTTAGAAATAATTATGAAATTATTTCAAAGTTTTTCGACTATTATAGATTCTATCATATTTTTAGGAATTAAAACAAAAAAAAAAATTATTTATTCATTTCGAAAAAATTTAATTGGATTTTAAGTCTTTCCAAAATTTCAAATCGTTTTAAATGATTAACCGTATTAAGATTGGGGCCGTAGGTTGAATTTTTGAATTTTTTCAAGTTTCGACCGGTAAAAAAATCCGAATTTTAATATTAACAAAACACAGTTTCTAGAAGAGTATTTAATTTCTCGAACGTCTGCATAGTCAATTAAGAAATCTTCAAATTGAAAAACATCGAAGGTTCAAAATTTCGATCGTTTATAAAGATCTGAAAGGCCAAAACAGTAGAACTTGAAATTCGGGGATGGAGCATCGTGCCTTCTCATTAAATTCTTGGATTTTGAACTTTCTGAGTTTCGAGCTGTCTGCATTACGATCTTTCCGAATTTCAATATTCTCAACTCAAACATTTCTTGAAAATTCGGAATCGTGGCGAAGAAATTTGTAATTTTGAACATACGGAACTTTTAAAATTTGAATCCGATCCCTAAGATAGGATGCTCAGTTATTTGTCAATTTCTAATTCCCTGAGAATTCCAGGTTTACCGGACAAACATTGTTATTTTTCCAAGTGAAGTTGGACTTTGAAGTCCGAAATTTTTCTAAAAATCACTAGAAAAGAATTGATCCAATGCAAATATCATCGTAAACTTTCAATACAAGTTAAAATCTAAAATTTTCAAAATGAACTACGTAGACATCCTCCGAGTAATTCTACTAAAAAAATTGGTCGTTAATGGATAAAAAAAACTTACAAGGATTGAAAATTGAAAAAAAAATCCTCTCAAAACCAGAGACATTTGATTGTGCAGACAAATTTTGAAATCCCACTAAATTTTCAAAAACGTAGGGTCAAATTTGAGAGAATTCTAGATAGATTATGAAATTCCCTGAGATTTCCAGATTTTTTCCAAAGAGTATCAAATTCCATGAAAATTCCATGATTCCAAAATTTCCATAATGACTCGACACCCCGCAGTAAGATTTCGTGAGATATAGATCACGATTTTAAAAAATCACAAACGATCTGAAATTATTTTCAAAAACTTTATGGATTTCAAAAGATTTTGAATAATATGAAATTGGAAATTATTCCGAATGATATTCAAAGATTCAAAGAGCCGAACTAAGTTTTTTCTCATCTTTTTTTAATCACAATAGTTTCAAATAATTCGGATGAGATTTCATGAGCTTTGCAGAAATTTGAATGAGCATGAAAGAAAAACAACAATAGCAAAAAATATGAATCGATTTTAAATATAAATCTTTCAAATGATTGTAAATAATTCCGAACGATTTATCAAATATTAAAACAGATGAACACATTTTGTCAATAAATTTAAACGAATTTCAAAATAATTTCATCAGATTCATGAAGATTTCAAAAGTTGTTCAAAAGATTCATAGAGATTTTTATAAGGTTTACAAAGATTTTGTTTAATTTTTTTTTTAGGTCACAAAAAAAATGATTTTTTATTTTTTGGAATTAGCATTTTTTAGGAATATATTTTTTCCGGCGACTAGGTCAATGCAAAATACAGATTTTTTACCTCCCAAAGTATCAGCCCCTATTTCAGGCCCTGTTTAGGGACTATTTATTTTTCTTAAAAATCTTACAAGAAGAAACTGATGTTTTACATACTTAGAAACAATTGCATATTATAATAAAAGATTTGAAATCCTTAGGACTTCAAAAATTCGGTCACAAATTTACCATCGCTATAGCTATGCTTCCACAATTTGCTACAATCTCTGATATTACGCTTCGAGTATTGCCTCGCGTGGCTCTCGACCGGATTCTTTAAGATTTGGGTATAATTTCGCCTTAAAACCGTCGCTGTTTAATCTGCCATGAAAATCCGGCTTTTTTTCCTTAGACGCGCTTCGTTGAAGCCAAATGTCCAGCAGAGTTTTGGGCGAATAGAACGCGCCTTTGTGCACCTGTTTTCCCAAAGATGAACTGCTGCACGGAGGCGGTGACATGGGCGAGTCTGTTGTGGCTCGAATAACACTAGCTCGAGCCATAACATCTTCTTTCCCAAGACTGTGGATGATAGAACGTAAATGAGAACAACGATGCTAGTAAAAGGCATGGAAATCCGTAGTGGTTTGGCTTTGTGAAGACAGAATTAAAAATAAAAGACATTACCCATCCAGTTCGCGTAAAGCTTCATCAAGCTCAACCTTGTCTTTATCATCCTTGTTGCGAACCTCTAATAAGCAATTTAGGACCTCTGTATGTGATGCGGATTGGCCGGAATGACTTTTCAGAAAGGTTTCCAATTCCCCCCACAAAAGTCTGTAGTGTTCCTCGCGTCTAACACCACCCTTTCCTCCTCTACCTCCTCCGATACTAGGCAAAGGCAGTGGCTCGTGTTTGGCTTCAAGCTGTAGAAGTCCGAAAATGACTTGCTTACACTGAAGAACTTCATCCGCAGTCAGTTCTTCTTTTACCATTAGTTCTGCCAGTGGATCTGTCAACTAAAAATAATCATTTTATTCATTATGAATAAAATTTTGTCTGCAAGTTTAGGCCGTAGAAAAAAGAGGAATACAAGCTGACTGTCTTCGTTTTTTCTTTCCTAATTTCAAATTGGGAAACCGATTTTTATAAAAAAAAAAAAAAAACGATTTTTTATTGAAAATACATTAAATTCTTATTAAGTAACGAAATCTTCAACTTTTTCATCATCTCACCTGATTCAAATTGAACATAAGAGTGCTTGATATTGTAATTGGCCAATATTTAGTGTGCCGTTCTAATCTGGACCTCATTTTAGCTGCAGGACTTTCTATTTCGTCACTAGAACTTCGCTTCAGAGGTACAAGCATGTTGTTTCGCATTAAGGTACCGAAATCCTGAGTTTATAAACAAATAAACAAATTACAATAAAATTATATATACAGGGTGATTCACTTCCACCGGGCCATATTAGATGGGTGGGTTCCTGAGGTAATTCTAAGACTAAAAGTCCTGCACCAAAACTTCGAGAGATCCTTAGTTTCGGATCTACGGAGGATCTAGGTTGACCAATCACAGAGCTCACACGTAACTGAGACAGGGCCGTTAAATATCTAGAATTAATATCGTGATGAATAAGATGTGAGTTCTAATTAGTCGTGATCAATTTGGGTATCTTTTATGACTTGAAAATTTGCGATGTCCTGGAATTGCTACTGGCATTGTTTCCGTTGTCCAGGTCATTCAAGTTATTCTCCTCGTGATCCAGATCGTGCGCTTCGTGGTTTTCGTCGTCCAGGTCGTGCGCTTCGCAGATTTTGTCATCCAGGTCGTTCGCTTCATGGTTTTCATCGGCCAGGTCGTGCGCTACGTGGTTCCCGTCGTCCAAGTTGTTCGGAACGTGGATTCTATCGTCTAGGTCGTTTGCTTCATGGTTTTTATCGTCCAGGTCATGCGCTTCATGGTTTTCGTCGTCTAGGTCTTTCAGAATGTGGTTTTCACCATCCAGGTCGTGCGCTCCGTAGTTTTTGTCGTCCAGGTCATGCACTTCGTAGATTTTGTAGCCTAAATCGTTCACGACGTAGTGTGCATCGTCCAGGTCGTGCGTTTCGTAGTTTTTATAGCCCAGGTCAAAATGATGGTAGTAAGCGCAAACAACCTGGATGATAGAAACTTCGTTGCGAACGACTTGGACGACGAAAACTACGGAGCGCCCGATCTGGACGACGAAAACTACGAAGCACACGACCTGGACGACGAAAACTACGAAGCGCACGATCTGGACGACGAAAACTACGTAGCATACGACCTGGACGACGAAAACTACGGAGCGCACGACCTGGACAACGAAAACTACGAAGCACACGACCTGGACGATGAGAACTACGAAGCGAACGATCCGGATAACGAAAACTACGAAGCACACGACCTGGACGACGAAAACTACGAAGCGCACGACCTGGATCACGAGGAGGATAATTTGAATGACGTGGACCACGAAAACGATGCCAGCAGCAATTCCAAGACATCGTAAATGTTCAAGTCACAAAAAATGCCTAAATTCATCATGACTAAAGAGAACTCATATTTTAATCATTAAGATATCAATTCTAGATATTCAACGGCCCTGTCTCAGTTACGTGTGAGCTCTGTGATTGGTCAACCTAGATCCTTCGTAGATCGAAAACTGAAGATCTCTCGAAGTTTTGGTAAAGGACTTTTGGTCTTAGAATTACCTCCGGAACCCACCTATCTAATATGGCCCGGTGGAAGTGAATCACCCTGTATATAATTATAATAAAGACAATATATCATCAAACATTTGAGTATTAACTGTTATTCTGTAGTCCGTAACGCGTCCGCCGCATCCTTCGCTAATAGAAGGTGGATCCTCTAAGACACTTCTGGCTGTTGACAAAGTATGGATGAATATTTCTCCCCCATGAGCAGCGAGAAGATGCGAAATTGTTTTCCCACCGCTCTTTCTTGCCATTTCAAGCATCACAGATCTACCATTGAGTAAAAAATTGATAAGACAGGAGGAAGGCCTGCTGTTTATATCAACGGGTGTTATTCTGTGCATAGCAGTGCAATTTTGCATCTCAGAAGCACTGCAACCTCTCGGAGTGCACCATTTCAAAGTAACTGTCTCATACTCTGAGACCTCGTCTAACTTCATGAAAGTTTTTATTAATGCAGACTCTTGCGGATTTCCTGAGGAATTAATAAATAAATTTTATGTTGTATTTATTGAATGATTAATTGACACGGTAGAATATGAAACCACCTTTCATTATGGCAGAGTGCGCTGCTGAGGCGTGAAAAATTTCTACATCATAATTTGCTGAGCTACTAGCATTCTGCTCTTCCTTCATTGGAATTCCGGTAACTGTAGTACTGGCCAAATCATAGTGCGATAAGATTAGGTGAGACAATTTTGAGTGCAATTTAATAGCCTTCATCGAGTGAACTTCCATAGTCAACAAAGGCGACACCTGAAGTAAAGCGAATATCAATTTTTAATACTGCATTGCTTAGTGTTTGGACCAGCTCTAGGGCATATTAAAAGATTTACCTCTCGCGGAGGCTGGTTTGTAACTTGGCATTCGGAAGTAGAAACAGGAAATATGTTTAGAATGACTAAATGGCAATTATGGACTGGTATTAGATGGTCTGAAGCAGCAGCAATTTTGTTCTGTTGTACAAGCTGGCTAAGGAATATATTCTCCAAACTTTTCATGTTTGCGTTATCTCTCGCGCTAGTAATGCATATTACTCTTCCGCTGTTTATAAGCTTGCTAGCATTCTCAGTTAAAGATGTTCTCTTCAAATGTTGGATTTCAGAGCTCTCTGTCAATGCCTCTATGGCCACTCTTAGACCGTGTATAACAGAAAAATCTATACCAGATTGACGTGCCGGTGGTGGAACCCCCATTATGGCCATACCATTCATCACCTGAAGAGGAGAAAGAGAAATCAGACTGTTTTTCTCAATTATAACAAAAACACTTTTTTCAAGCATCAATGTCTAACAAAACAAGTTTTCATTCCCTCTTTTCAATTATGTTCAGGTCAGGATCTGTGAAATATTGCACATCATACTTAGATGCAGTTTCTTAACTACCCAGATCATCTGCTGCTCTAATTTTAGATTCTTTGTAGAATTTCTGTTATCTGATGAACAGACAAACTATTTTTCACTCAAAAAAATTTTGTAGAATTATTTACAGTGTCAAAAAAGTTGTCTGATCATTTGCAGTAAGTGTGTTTCCTAAACAACTATAGATGAAACAGAAAGTAATGGAAAATTAAAGCAGCCTTGAAAAGACCTCTTCATAAAAGAATTGGGGCTATTGAAAAATTGTTTTGGGCGTTAAAATCTCCGAGCATTAGACCTTACATGTGATAAATTTTGCTGAGAAGGATTCCAGGTGTTTAATATATGTGCGGCTTGATCGCTGACGACAAATCGGACCTGATTTTTGAGGAGAAGAATCAGACAAATGAATAGCGTTTCATTATTAATGTATGTAAATAAATAAGTGATCTTAGTATTTCGTCATTCGGTTTTACCAGTTTTCCACTTGGGAACAAGTCCCAGACTATGCGGCAGTACTCCATTGATGATTCTACACTTGTTGTCCATAGCGATTTGCAGATTGGTGCTAACGGTATCAGATTCTGGCCTCTGCTTTTTAGGCAATCAAATTCTAACGGACTTTCAGTCGATATACCAAAATACGGTGTATGGTCAAGTACAAATACCGTTTTATGATTAGCTGGATACATTTTATTTTTATATCTTCGGGATTTATGGGACTAGGTGAATAACATGAGGAGATAAATGAAAGAGGGAAAGAAACAGAGAGAGAGAGAAACACGGGTCTTCGAAAATGCATTTATTTTCACATTGTTAATCGAACGGCAGTAAGAAAAAATAAAAAGAATGGAACAATAAAACTGTACAGTTTAGAATTTTTCTTAACGTTCATTTTATTCCACGTAACATTTTAGGTCTGAAGCTTATTCGAAACACTGAGGATTGTAAACAGTGCAGCCAAAGAGCGAGGTTAGGTTAAGATTGTGAGGTTAAAAAGTACGGTATATAAAAAATTGAATAAAACCTGTTATAGTTGAATAGACGCTGTATTAAAAAAATGGAAAAAAAGAATTAAAAAATAACTATTAATACCAACGCTGCATCAATAATTGTCTAATTACTTTTTGGTGAGATTTTTACACATTGAAAAACATTGGATATATTTTAGGTTATGACTATGAGGCTATGCTATATTCTCTCTTCTTGACCGACCGAAATTTTCCGGTTCTTGGCTTTATTGTGAACAAGAATCGAACTTTTGATCTACCGTTGATGGTATCAAAATTGTTAAGCATTTGTCTTCTTTTTAAAAGAACTCTAGTCACTGAAATGTATGCATGTATGTACATACCTTACCGATAGCCACAAATATCATATATGCGTGTGTGTTTATTGGAATGGAAAGTCACTCCAAAAAGATGAAAAGACAAAAAAAACCAATCAGAAAAAATTGGGTAGGAAAGAAAAAAGAGAAACTTCTAATTTAATGACATGAGAAAGAGTTTGATAAATGGTGCGAACGGAGATTGAGGATATGAATCAATATGATTATCTTTTTATTCTTCAAATTATAGAATTATTTTTTTACAACGACACGACAGTCCTTGAGACTGAATATAAAATGTATACATGTTCTTTATTAAATTATATAAGCTATATTTTAGCAAACAAGCCTATAGGAAATATATCTCCCGGCAGTTTCAGACGGTCTTATAATCTTGACGACCTGTCCTCGTTTCAGACCAAAATATCTAGCAACAGGATCTCCAGCTTGTATTCTCATCAGCATATTTTCTTTCAGTTTATACCTGCATAGTAATTCCTGTTTTTCTTCAGGTGTCATGACGACATGTTCGGGAACAAGTTCATGCTCAGTTATATTGATGAGTAATTCAGACTCAAGAAATTGTTCCAGAATGTATTTTGGTGCCATATCGACTAGCGACTGTTTAGCAGAGGGTGTCATGCCCTGCTGAACTACTATAGTTGCTCTGTAAATAAACAAATAATTGATCAGCAAAAAGAAAAGAATTATTTTCATTCATTTTCACGTATATTTATTGTATATCGGGAAATTCGTCTCACCTGTGAATCTTCTCCTCCTGCATACGCTGACAGTATGTTTTTATAGTTTTAATACCGATCTTAGGCTCGTCGGGAAAAAAGACGAATAGTTGATCGGTTGGATCGTCGTTGTGAGCTACTAAAACAATCAGATCACTTCGTGCGGGTCTTTTTTCGCTCGGTTTATCTCCGAACTGTTCCTTGAATTGCTCCAATGTTTGATCCAATTCATCTTGTGTTACCAGATAACCTCTGTCGTGACACAATTGCATTACAGTTTTTCGTATTCTCCATAACTTGTACGTCTCCGCCTCGTCGTCCATTTGGTATTTAATTAAATGGGGTCGGTTTCTTTACTTTACGAATATTTATCTCGAGTTTTAGAATCTTGCTGTGCATGCAGACTCTTATTATCAATAGCCAACGATATAGTAAACTTACATCGTTGTTTAAGAGCTTAGTTTAATAGCCACATGTGGTATTGTCAATAATCAGTCATGCCAATACAAGGATATCGATGTTACTAGGAACGATGTAGTAATAGGCCAGTGATTTCGATAGATGACGCTACTTTGTGGAGGCGCTTATATTCAAAAAACATTCTAGCAATACACTCACGTTGACCGCGTGCTGAAGCATATTCAGTCAATGATACTCAGCTATAAAATTAACGGCGCACTCGGTACGTTGCGAAAAAATGCCCATCTTCAAAATGCTTTAAGTTGATGAAAACAAGTCGAAAAAAACCGTATCAAAAAGTATTTTGAACGTTAAAATTTTATCTTCAAGATGGGTATCAGATTTTTTTTTACTGTAGTCATTTTTAGCTTCGTTGTCTAGGTACAAACGCAGAGTTGCGAAACGCAGAAAAAACAAAGTTTATCAAAGTTCTCTGTGGAGCATTAAAAAATCGCAGAGAATTTTCGAGATAGTCATTTTGTAGCCAGCAATCTCCTCTTTAGAATGTTTTTTTTTTTTTTTCACTCTTTTACAGAATTTTATTCACGGAGTTATTCAACTTTGAGTCAAGTCATGCGTATAGACGGGATTGACGAGTAGACGCAGTAGGCCGATTTGGGATAATTCAGGATACACCTCGAGGAGGTACAGTCTATCATGCACCACACACACACGCACGCATTCACGGAGTGCATGGTAGACTGCACTTTACGATTCTTGTTAACTTTTATTTTTTGTAGATCTGGTCCGCAAAGTACTATTCACTCCGAATTCTTTAAATTTTTGTGTCAGCTCGGGATTCGTTTATTTGTTACGATATATTATTTGTCAGATTCAATTAGTCACCTACTTATGGCAATAATATCTGATTTCAATACTTTTTGGTCTGAAGCCAATATTTTTGTAGGTAGTGTAAAAGATAATGTACTTGATGAATGTTTTTTCACTCGAGGTGCTTTTAGGGCGATTATAGGTTTTAAACTAAAAAGTGGCAAGAGTTTTCAATTAAAAAAATTTAATGAAAAATCGAGAATGTAAGCACAGGATCAATTTATTCTGAGACTATGTTTCAGTGCAAGATCTTTATTTGACGTGATGCAATATAATTATTTTCAACCACAAATCGTTCCATGTATTGTCGGGCCGTAACATTTTCCTGAGCAGCAATCCGAATGCCTGTAGCACTGTAATATGTCACAAATTGAAGTTACACTTTCGGATATCAAAAGATATGTACCAAAAGCATGGGCATCCCGGGTGATTCTCATTTTACATAATATGCGACGGAAATATATTCTAATTACACTATAATATTATATTTTCTGGTATACATAGATGTTTTCCAGCACGTCTGATTGTATGACTAATCATTTTATTCTCGAGGGAGTATCTGTTTTTGTACATACCCCTCCCTCACCACGTCCAAAACTGTACTGCAGTTGATCTTCTGACAAAGCGCCGCTTGAATGAGATACTGTAGAAGAATCTTATGTCGGCGCAAACACATTCGACGACTTATATATCAATTGTTCAGTTATCATGTTGGTCTAATTGTTAGATAGTGAGGGAAAGAGGAGATGTGAATAGATGAGATAAGAGAGTTTTAGCTTAGAGTTTTTTAATGAGTCTTTTATAAGTTTTTTATGAGTTTTTAATGAGTTTTTTTTCCAAGTAATGCAGTAAAAGATATTATAATAAGACCGGTGGTTATTCGTTTGGAATTTGAAACTGGTGACAGATTTTCAGCAAACAACTTATTGCATGGTTATACACGATCGCATCATTGACCTGCAGAATCCGATTAGCGGTATGGTGAAAAAATTAGTATCATTTTAAGTTAGTGTATTTAGTTTACCCTTAGGACTCCATACAGGGGTTCCCCAAACTCCAAAAATATTAACGGTCCTGCTAGAATGATTTTTCTTACTTTGTTCAATCGCAGTCTTCATGGCGAAAAATTAATATTACCTTATTCTCCCATATCCCATTCGATTCTTCAGACTTCGAGCATGACTCGGAGTGAGAATTATACTTAAAAACATTTCCTATAGTACATACATACAAAGCGACCGACAGTATCATACGAAGGGTTTTTCTTGTCGATTACCAAATGAGTTGAATATACAATTTGTTTTCAACATTTCTTGATGTCCAGTTAATTATAGAACTTCTCTTGCGTTGATTTATAGAGAAATACACTTTAGTATTCCTAAGCTTTCGGTAAATTAAATGCAATACTTGTTATTATAAGTTGATTCGTTGTTTTAATTAGTTCTTGTCATTCAACATATAATTATGTATTTATGTAT
Source organism: Macrophya annulata (assembly GCA_963924015.1). Taxonomy (NCBI): domain Eukaryota; kingdom Metazoa; phylum Arthropoda; class Insecta; order Hymenoptera; family Tenthredinidae; genus Macrophya; species Macrophya annulata. Next base: position 20,544,538 of record OZ001259.1, read on the forward strand.
TTTGTCCCGCTGTGCTACGTTATATCCGAAAATTCGATAACACAGTCTGTCTGCACGCCTAGAGCTGTTGAATTTAAGAAGCTATTTTAGCGGGAATACCCCTAGACTTTTTGTCCACAGTTTTTAGTCCAAGAAGAAAGATCGAAGTATTCGACAATCGATTATATCTCATCGATATCAGTACATAGATCGCGCTGTCGTCGGCCCAGCTGATCATCTACGCATTATGTCAGATTACAGTTAAATACATTTGCTTTCGCATAATATTTGACGTTTATTTTAGTTAAACTACTGATATCATTCTTTTTAAACGAGGATGTCGTGTAACACGTGTCAAGTAAAATTCAACTTTTTTACTCGTGAGGTATGTACGATTGTAGATGACTGTTAAATCCATATTCACCAAACAGCGATATAACAATAAACTGCAAAGTGTAAACACACAAAGTGTCATTCTCCATCACCGATCATAGAAATACATTTTCAGTTCATTTCTATCCTTCTTGAAAATGGAAAGACTAAATTCTCAACAAAATTAAACAAATGTACAATGCGATTAATATGATTATAGTTCACACCAAAATCTCAAGAAATAAAGATTTTACTTTGTTATGATTTTGTGTCCGTAACTTCGTACAGCCGATCATTAATAGGCTTTTAAAATTGATAATATGTGTACCTAATCTAGTAATGAACTATTTCAGAATGGTTGTCCAAGCTGTAAATTCTCTTATTGTACCAAGTGCCTCAAGTACAAATTCAACCTTCCTGATATTGGGACTAAGAAAATTTGTGGTAAATGTTACTTCAGGTTGAAAGACGGACAAGAAAATACAGCAAAGGATGTTCCTGGCTTTCCTAATTCTCAATTTGATCTAACAGAGGAAGAAAATATGGAGCAAGTTGCTCCAGTAGATATTACTAAAAAGTACAGAGATTTGTTTCCTCATTAACTGTATATGCCTATTATCCTCAAGTGCTTCTCATACGCTTTGACATTCATTTTTTGGTTCTTATTTGCTTTTTTTATAGCCTATTTCTGTTCTGAACACTTTGCAAATAAACATTGAATTTGAAATGCTAATTGATTCTTTTTATAAGTGTAAAAATTTGATGTTAAGGTGAATGTCAGCCCTTAAACGGATATAAAAATCACTGGTATGCTTTGAAGTAATATTCTATTGATGCAGGTTTTTCACAACTGATTACTAGTGTTTTCAGTCATTATTAGAAATTATTTGAGATTTTATGGAGCTTTGCCTTAGGTAGATTGAGTCTACCGTAGGAAAAGTGGTTGTTGCAGGGTATATATCGCATCGATCATAAAATTTTTTTAAATTAGTGAGAATCTTCTAAAGTGATGTCCATGTGAGGCAAACCAATAATATATAGAGATATGGTGAATCTTTTGTTGTTGTGAGCACATAACTAACTTTTTTCTCAACATTTACATTATAAATGGCTTCAAATTGAAAATTTTTGTTCCCTATGACGATCACTTTATCTTCAGTGCAATTATTCTATCTAAGGCAAAGCTTGTAGAATCTCTAATAACTTTTAATTATGTCTAAGAATACTGGTAATCATCTGTGGAAAATCTGAGTCAGTAAAATGTTTCTTCACAGCGTAACAGTATTTTGAAAAAATCATTTTGAAGCTTGCAGTTTTCTTATTATCAATTTTTGTCTAATTTATCTACAGATTGGATTCGTTGGAAAATCCAGCGAAACCTCCAATCGTATTGTACAAACAGGAAAGTCGTAGATGGGACAGACTCAAATCAGGACTCGATTTGGCTGACCAGGAAATCGTCGATCGATTAAAGAAGCTTAAAAATGAAGACAAACCCATACCACAACCCAGCTTGGAGGAGATCAGGAGACGACTTGCTCTGCTCAAGGATCAAGACCCAAATAAACCAGTCCCGAAAACAAATGTATAACGATATTGCGCAGTTTTTTTATTTATACAAACTTCAAAACTGTGGAACTGTTTATGACTTTTGTAGTTTTGGTTTTGTTTTTACATTTTTCCTTAATCGCAAATCCGTTTGAAGTAGAAGTATTTTTTTGCTCATTTCCGTTCTGAAAACTGAGGTTCGATGTGTGAAAAGATTTAATTGTTACAACTGTGTTGAATTTGGCAAATACAAAGGGAATGAAATATTCGCGGATGATTATATTCTCTGTACATAATTATTGTTTATAGATACATGAAGTTGACGCGAGAACTGACGAAGAAAAGACTGCAGATTTGATAAACGAGTATTTGGAAGAGCTCGAGATATCTTCGGACGTAAATACGGATTCTAATATCGAGGACAGACTCGCCAGACTCAGAGGAATAGATCCGAAAAAATTCTCTGAAGTATGTATACATAGAATTGAGGCCTCAAGCTCTAGAGTATTGCTTCTCAAAAACAGTACTCTAACACGTCGCATAACACTGTCTTATCTTGCTTCAGAAGAAACCAAACGAGGATGAAGAAGATGAACAAGCAGCTACTGCAAAGATAATAAAAAAGGCATTAGCCGAGGCAACTTTAGAGTCTAAATATTCTGAACTAGATGAATTGGAGCCAATGGATGTTGATGTTAGTCCATTTCATATGACTTAGTTAATCAGCTAATCCAGAAATCTTCGTTTTATTATAAAATTGTATGAAGATTAGATGAAACAAGAAGATCATATTCCCTATAATTTCTTCTTTATCAATCGGTTCAGTTTAATAACTTTAAACTTATTCTATTTCACAGTCTGCAATTGGAAAGACACCGGAAGAAGACGAAGAGTTACCATGGTGTACAATCTGCAACGAAGACGCGCAACTCAGGTGTTTCGGATGCGATGGTGATCTGTATTGTTCATCCTGTTTTCGGCAAGGTCACGATTCATTTGAAATGGTGGATCATCAAAGCGAGCCTTTTAAACCGAAGAAAATTCCGGATCAGATTTAATTCAATGGAGAATGAAAGACAGAATACTGTTTGTCAGATATTTTTAAATTTTATAGAATTGGGACTGAGAGGACCCATAGTAGGCTACATGAAAGTATTTTTTCTTTTTTTTTTTTGCTTTTAATAAATAAATATTTGTACATTATTTATACACAGCTATTTATAGCACAATTGTACAACGTTGTTTCATATCTTATTTTTACCATTTTAAATAACGTTAATATTCACGCATCTTTTATTGCAATATTATAAAGTAAATAACTAAACGAAATGATATTAGGTTAACGATATTGGATCCACGTCATAACTTATCAGCAACCAATCCACGATTTTCCTATTTATCCATTGCATTAACATTCGTGAATGATTACACATGGCTGATCAGAAATTATTTATAAATAATTATATTTCATCAAATAATTTATCTTATCTCTAAGCGTCGTAAGATTATTGAACATTATTAGAAATGATTGACTATCAACATCGAACGTTGTAGAAAGTTTTATAAGCCAAGAAGGAACTGCAATGATTAAGTTTACCACCATTCTAGTGGACTTCTTTCTTTGCTTATCCAAGATTAATGAATCAGGTTTACGTCTGCTTTATTGTTTCGGTTTCGATTTTACCACCCAAACATCCTTAAGGTGGAACCCTATCAGTTAGGTCTCAAGTTGGGTTATTTTTGGAATTTTTTTATAAAAGTACCGTTAATAATTTTTATTTTTTTTTGTCATCAATACAAGGAAAGTTTAAATTACAAAATTAGAATAAAAATGGGTTCGTCCCCGGTGGAAATATGTTTCCCTCCAAATTTGAAGTCGATTTGATTATTAGTTGTCGAGATATACTGCCCATTAACTTTAGAAAAGTAGTTTCGAGAAAAAAGCGTCCAGTCTGCATCAGGTAATTTTAGCTCACAAAAAGAGGTGTTTTGATTTTTGGATGAGAGAAGCTTTTTTTTTTATATTGTTCTGGCGACTGGGCTATAGGACAAACTAACACGTCGAGCACCCCCGACGATATTTTCTATTTCTTTGAATTCTTATATGTAGCGAATTAGTGATCCATAATTTTCTATTCCAACGAATGCGTCTATTCGTTTTGATACGTCACTTGGAATCGAAGACAAGATGATTTGCATTCGCACAAATCATGCATGGTAATATGGAGATAAGCCCCAGTAACCGAAAATGAATTGATGAATCCCGTATTTTCAACTTGCATGTGAATTTGAATTCTTTTTAATTCGTTTCAATACGGACACTACGAAAAGGGGATGCACTATCTTCTATTTTCGTTTACTGACATTAGCACCTGGGAATACAATGTACGGTATTCACAATCGGAGTGAATTCTAATAAAGACAAGAATTGCATGAATACCGAATGGAATCCTGGGAAAAATATATATAATACCAATAAATCATATTTAATTCATAAGTTCAATTAATTTTGGTTGACTGAGATCCTCGTTACCATGAACTATTATTAGGACATAAATCATTCAAATATCGGATTGCGAATATTTTGAAGTGTTAATGTCAATATACTTCCTAATCGTTGGTAGATCCCAAAGTGAACCGCTTCCCTCAACATATCATCACCCTACATCCGTGATCTAGTCTTGTAGCGAAGTGAATTCCGAGTCGATTCGCGTTACTGACTTGACACGACATGTTAATTCGAATCTAATAAAGGTTTGAAATTGCCCAAGACTACGGGTTGCAATAAAAAAAAGTTGCCGTTGGAATCCAGTCTCATAAAAGCAGCGGAAAAATCAACGAATAAAAATGTCACAAGAAATGTTACTTCGAAATCAAATTTTTCGGATTTATTCTCATCCAAAGCTGTTAGCGGTTTGCCGAGCTTGCTTCTCCAGCTGTTTATCGCATTCATTCACAAATCGCATATTACGGGTGATTCGCGGATGATCGAGTTATTCCTCAGTCTCCGTATCCCCTTCTCAATAATGAATCGCGAGATCGCGGTGGGCCATTCCTTGGCGTGTATAAAAGAAAAATTACCACATATCCTCAATGTCGTCAAATTGTTAGAGTTGATTATATCCGGATTTAAAAATGCGGAGATCTAGCGAAAACTCTAGCGAGAATATCCGCGATAATCCTTTTTGCGTCTTACACATTTTATACGATGCCCTTTATCTTTCTTTATAATATTTATATATTTCTTTTAGTTTCAACCATTTTTGACCCTCGAGGTTCGTATTGCAGGAGTTCAGTTCGAAGCGAACTTCGTTCTTCTGGATTATCCAACCGGAAATAGTACATTACGATACAAGTGCGCAAAGTAGGTAATTTTCACACGAACGAAGTCTGCCGCCCGAGCGAAGCGAGGGTGGCAAAAGAGCGAGTGCGGAATCACCTACGCAGCGCACGAGTATCGTATACTATAATTTTTCCTAACATAAGTTGCGCAAAATCCGAGACAACAACAACAAACGGCGGAGCCCTCCCACCTAAAGAAACATACTCACAAAAAGCTATAAGATAGTACCTACTTGAAAATGAGAAAAAATTCAAAAAAAAAAAATCATATTCATATTTTTTTTATTCTGTTTTGTATTCTGTTGATGTGCCACTTCACAGTCCAAACATGTTGTTAGAAAACTCTCGAATAGTTCGGGAATAGGGCACTTAGCACACGTATATGCGTGCGGAAAGTACCCATTTTGCGCACGCTGTTAAGAAAATCAATTGAACATCCTAAAAGTCTCAATGGCCCCTGCCTTATACCCCTAAAGTCATTTCGCTCAAAACCCCCGCGATTCCTGCGAGTTCTTTCGAGGTTTTTTTAAGTGCTTTTTTGAATCACTTGCTCTTTTTTCCCCCTTCTTTTCTTCCTTCCTTACGGCGTACCCTTTCGCGCCTTTACCCCGGTACCAACTATTCTACGATCTTTACCAAAGTTATTGCACTTCTTTCTTAGTTTTTCTCGTTTTTGTTTGTGGATTCATCTTCTTCTCTTTCTTCTCTCCTTTCTTCTTTTTCTTTATACAAAAAAAAAAATAGACAAAGCATAGAAGAAAAACGAAAATAGAAGTCGAAACAGCCGTCCAGGAAAATTTTAAGGATCTCGAGCTGACCCCAGAAATTGTCGCCCGGAATTTTTCAGCTCAATAAAATAGCGGGAAAAAAAAGTTGGTGATATTTTGAAAATTTATTAGCCCACGTTTTAATTCGACGAGAGTAAATGTTATGTTAGTGCCGAATGTCAGTTCCGAAAGCCCTACATCGGCGCGGACATAGGTGTGGCCTTGGCACTTGTCGTTCAGGCCAAGGCTTGGTTACCGAAGTTGACACCGTGCTGGCCCAGGGTAGCATCTGGACGCTTCTTTGCCAAGAGCGTGCACAATTTTTTCCCGTGACCGAATTAAACGTACCCACCAGGTTTAATGAAGAAAAAATAAGAAACAAATCACTCATAAAAGAACCCAAAGTAAACCCAAGGCAATCTTCGGAAATTTGACTGTTGGGTTGCCTGCATCCTGTGATTCCCTTCCCTATAACCTCGCGGTAGAATGGGGCCATGTTGCTGCTTTTTGTATTTTTGATACGTAAACTTTGATATTAACCAGAATAAGTGACACGCCTACACTTGACAAAAAAAAAAAATTAATCTTTCTCTACGTCGATGAATTCCGCGTGCTGGATCATCGATCCTACTCATCGTTAATCATCGAACAAAATCATTGTATATCATTTTCGACCACCGGTTCGGAGTTTTTTTGCGATCTTATTTAGTCGGTAAAGTAGAACTATAGCATCCTCTTAAGTAATCCACATTGAACAAATGATTCAAACTTCCAGGTTGTATGTACCGTCAAAATGTAGACATTAACTACACGTTAATTTCAATTAATTATCGGAGCAAAATCGATCACTGCAGGGACACTTGCTGAGTTGTCTTACATTATGCTTAGGGTGAAAATGATTAGGGTATAGGTGCCCTACTTACAGAAATAAAATACTGAGATATCGATACTCACAATTCCACTACCTGAATAGCCAGCTGAGTTGATCACCATAACTGAATAATTTTTTTATTATTCCTAGTAATAGTTTCATCAAATATTTAACAGTGCTTTGAGTTCGGTTGAATAAATATATCTAATAGAAATCTTGAAGCTGTTGAATATATATTTTTGTCCGGCATATTTGCAATTTTTTTTTCTTCATAAATCACATCGGTTTCCGTTCAACTTATCATATTTCAATTATCATTCGAAGAATCAGAGAAATTTGAACCGAAAGGCGTACCTATATTTTGAATCATAAGATTATTGATATTTATTGAAAAATAATGTGTACATAATTACGATCGCACATAAAATCTTAAATAAGACGGTATAATAAAACAGTTTGGACATGCTATTTGTTTTTAGAATTTCGTTAGACTTTTATCAGTAATCAAGCTCCCCCAAAGGTAAGGGCTTTGGCGTTGACCTGTCATGTTTGAACTGTTCAACTATTTTTCCAATCTCTGTAGACTTCTGCTTGTCGATTTTTTCCAACAGTCTTAACTTCTGCGCAATCTCTTGCTGGATTATAGGTCGATACTTTTTACCCTGACCCAAAGTTTCCATTTCATTCATGAACTGGACTCGTTCGTCGATCGCTTTCACCACTAAAACATAATATAGAAATTATATAGGTATATACATTGATTTTTTTTTTAGATATAGTGATTTCGAAAGAATTATTCTCCTTTATTTTACATATTTTCAATTTGGATAAAATAAACTGATTGTTCCTCACATTCGTCGAGTGCATCAACGTCGTCGTTTACTTGGTCCGTTTTCCTCGGTCTATGGAGGATTTTTGGTCCATGAGGAGTCGGCGGCATGTCTTGTCCGTAGGCCATCATGCAGGCTAGATGTCGTTTTTGTTTCTCTTTATTTACTGTACATGAATATTAAGCAATTAATTGTATTTATTCATCTATCGAAACTTTTACATAAACACTGTACATCTTGGTGATAAAAAAAAAAAAAAACATCCTTACGCAGAGGAGCTGTTCTCCTAAATTGATCTCTATCGTAGGCACCACTTCTCGCAATCGTATCTTGCGAACGTTTCTTCCAAACGCTTGGAAACATCACCTGATTTTTAAACGTTATTAATCTATAAATTTTCGCAGTCAAAATTCACTCTACGTATGAGTGAAAATTACGCTACTCTTAATATTACTCAAAAACAAAAAAAAACAAAATGGGTCTTCACTTTTAAGAAGCGAATTTTTACTATTTTGGAGTGAGATTTTTACTCTTTTTTCACTCGTGTAAAAAGTTGCGCAATTTTCACTTTACAAAATTTATGGAGTAGATATTTTATTCCATAAATTTATGAGCGAAAGAGTTTTTTTTTTTTTTTCTTTTAGTACAACTATTTCACCCCATACCTGCGCTTCAGGAAACTTCTCTTTTGTCCTTGTCTTCGGTTGCGGAGGCGGTAGGGGTTCTCCTCTGTCGACCGCTTCTTGTATAGACTTTCTCTGCATCATCGTTAGTTTTGATTCCTCCATTAAAACTGTTCAAAATTGGTATAAGAATGATATTTTTATACAAATCTAAGACGTCTACGAAAATAAAATACTGTTTTTTTTTTTTTCAGTTTTAAGATATTTTTTTACTTCTCATCACCTAAGAACAAACCTACAGATTCAAGTCAAAACTATTTTTTTTTTTTTTTCTAGAGAATAATCTATCCTAAAATCGAAGTTTCAAACTTCGAAGTGCTTTGCCCTTTTTCAAATTGTTTTTGGTTTGTTTTTTATTTTCTTTTCGATAATTTTTCACCGGGTATAAAGTTTTTGGGATCAAATAGCTATTGTATATAGTATTATGTTAATGATTGTATATATAATAGCTATTTTAAAAAATTAATTTCAATAGATAATTACCCTTTATTAAATCTCGAGTCTCTTCGCTATATTTTGCTCTCGGAGGATTATGAATGGCTCCAACTCCTATACCGACTCTGCCAGTCATCGATTCCATCATATAATAGCTTCCAAGAAACAAAATACGAAAATAAGTTTATGCCAATTCAGCAACTAGTATAACTATAAGTCTCAATAATAATAATAGTATTAATAATGATGATAGAACAGATTATACATAATTTAGTTATTCTCTATAATTAAAGGCCTTCCGGGATCAAAGTTTTCTACCAATTTCTCTAACTCGTTATGTCAGTGTATAGAAAATGACAAGATTGTTTCGCTCGTTGCTACGACAACTATTCTTATTATAACGTCAGTGGGCTTAAATCGATTATGCCATTTATTATATAAAAAAATAAATAAAAAATAAAAAAATTATTACATCCAATAATATCGATTGAGATTATCGTGAAGTAAAATCTTTCTAAAGTGTTAAGAAAGACAATAATAAATAAGAAAGATTTTAAATTGAACTGAAATATTTTTTCTTTCAAACTTTTTCAAAAAACAATCTCTTAGAATAATAATAATAATTACTATTATTATTATCATCCCTCACCTCCTGCAGTTACGCTACTGCGAGGCTAGTGCGCATGTTTGGCTGCCTGGCAGCAGGCGTTTAACGATAACCAAAAACCTCTGGGTGTACCTTATTTACGCGAGTAATAATACCCATCCGGCAGATTATCACGGGCAAAAACTGTTCTGTGAATGCATAAAGATCGCTAGTACCGCGAAGTGGAGTTGATAGATTATAAATCGTTGTATCTATGATGATCAGACTATTTACGTGATGTAACATCGCACTTGAATCAACGTTTTTCTTAAATTCAGAGCTCGTTTTAATGTTGCAGTGAGAGTAGGGAAGTTATTGATTTCACAGGCTGTTTAGACGCAATCGTATAATCGCCACCGGATATTGTATATACCTATATTCACGAACGCGATAAACTACAGGTAAATTTGTTTTTGAAAAGCCGGTAAAATAGAAACAACAGTAAAAAATAAAAAATACATACGTGTATATGAAATAGTGACAGTGATGTTACCAATTGTGTTCGTGATATTTTGAACATTTTAAAAAGTAGAAGATAATTAAATTCTTAATCCTCGTTTACTATACAATGCTTAATCATTATTCATTTCAGATCTGACAGTATAAATTAAAGTTTGATAAAATAAAAACAATTATACGCTGCAATGAAGATGCGGTTACTCAAAAGTTGTATGCACTTCTTTAATCTGAAACAGGGGACGATTTTAATCGCTATAACTCAACTGGTAAGTATACCCATTTTAAATTAAGAATATCATTTCTAATACAGTCACTGCAATTTCTTAACAAGTGAAACACAAAAGTTGTCTGAATTTTCAGTTCGTTATATTCATAACGGATGTAATTACATTAATTTAATTTTTTCGATTCGTATTTACGAATTGTATTTTATTTTTAGCATCATGAAAATTAATGAATATGAATTTTAATTCGTTTTTTTCAGTTTCTATCAGGGTTTACTATGATAGTGATGGTGTTGGCTCTAGCCCATGCGAAAGAAATAGGCGAGTTGGTAGCCAGAGATACGGAAGATGCTATGGAAAGAGAAGCCCTGGAAGACATGACCCCCAAACATATGAACACGAAAAGAATGGACGTTGCTCATCATTTGGCGACTGGTGAAAATTAATAAACACAATAATAGATGAACAATAATATAATAATGATGTAGAACTAGAAGAGAGAAAAATCAGTTCGATATTTTCATTTCTATACATTTTATAGATACATGATAACATCATTTGGTATTTCAGAGGTACTGTACTCGTTGTACAGTGGGCTTGTTATCACAGTTATACATTTTGTGTCAGCGATACTTCTTCTATACGGATCTTTGATGGTAACGTATTTTATTGTTAATGGAAATATAATTTATACAAAAATCATGTGATCTGTAATTTTGAGGAAAATGCGTTTTACAATTTTTAGTTGAAAATTACTTCATTGAACTCCCTTAATGCGGGTCATGTAGTAAACTTTTTTTTTCTCCATACTTTATCTCATTTTTTAACATCTTTTCAGAACAATCGCCATTTCATGGCGCCCTGGATCACAGTTATGATGACCGAGATCGTTGTCGGTATAATGTCGTTGTTCCTCGTACAACAAGATTGTCCATTCATAGCAATTTTAGGAGGTAGTGCAGACATCGGTGAACGTAAGTAAAACTATGCTTTATCGCACAGTTCTATTCTGTTCATTATGTTACGTGTAGTCGAGAGAGAAGCAACTGTAAAGTCTAAGTCTTCAATATTTTTAGTTTAATCTATTCTATTTAGTTTCTTCTATATCTGATATATTTTTGTTGTTGTTGTAATTTTTGATTTTTTCAATTATCTGCAGGTCTCTTCGTGCTGTTCATCACAATGGTCAATTTTTATATTTGGTTTGTGGTCTACAGTACCTACAAGACTTTAGAAGGTAAGAAGGGTCTAACTCACGAAGTATACTTCGTTAAGAAACAGTACGCAGTTCCAGTCATCGAAAATACAAAACTACAAAACAACGTGCCACAGCCGTTCGATGTCTAGATATACAAAAAAAAAAAATCATATAAGAACGTGTACACTTTGATTCATTGTTTGATGGTTTCATTATTCGTTACACTACAGATTTTATTATCGTCCGTAACAAGCGTTTACTATTTTTTTAAAATTTAATTACAATACCTAAAGCTCTTGAATTTTATTCTTTGAATTTGCTACAAAAATGTATAGAATGATGTTATTAGCTCGCGACCACACTCTAGCGGTGTAGTTTCCAACCTACATACAAACATGGCGTCGTATGAACGTAAGTGAGAAAATTTCTTGTCCGATTATTGGCCGAATTTTTCATTCAAAATCGAGAATACTTACGTTTTTAAACTCTGCAGGCACTAAGAAACAAGCAAAACCCAAAATCTTTGAACAAATTTTGCGTGGTGGACAGAAATCGATGGCTAATGTCGCGAAGTGGACTGTGTCAACTGGACTATGGCGGCCATGAGGCCGTTTCCATTGTGTCCATAGTATTTATGAAATTCGAGAATGTACCTCAGTGATCCATCTCTTGCCGTTTCACTAGGGCCTCCATTAAATCAAAAAATCATACATATTCTCAATTTTTTTAAAATTACGATACAATAATGAGTTCGAAGGGATATTTCCTATATTGTAACGTCAGAGATTCGGAGGTTATAAATGAAACGTGATAAGAAACGCACATGATGTTTAAATTAAAAAAAAAAATTATATAGTTGTCGAAGCGTGAAATCACGGGGAAAAAAACAAATTGTGAAACTTACACAACATTATAACGCTCGTTGTTACTCGTATGACTAATATTAATAAAGCTAATATTTTGCTTCACGTATGTATGTATACCCCCATAGTATAGAATAGCTTTTGACGATTTAATCATCGTCGAAGGATTTAACTGTATGTAATAATCTCCTGAATTCTAGCGCAAAAAATATACATACATACACACACACTAGACTGTACCGAAAAAATCGACTTTTTTTTTTAATTATATCGCAAACAGTATTGCTAGTGATATATAAAAAAAAATCCTCATTTTCTATTTCCCATTCAAATAACACATGAAGAAAGTTTTTGTTTGCTTCGTCTGAATTTTATAACTCGCCAATGGATTAATATGCAGAAATGACTGAGATATGTTCTTGTAGGGAATTGAATTCTCTACAAAAAAGATCCTTAACCATCATATGATAAACCCATTCGTTCAAAAGTTGAATTGGTCATCAAGGTTGAATTTTATGGATCAAAAACTTTTGAACGAGTGAGTTTATCATATGACGTTTAAGGATCTTATTTGCAGAGAACTAATTCCCTACAAGAATATGTTTCGGTTATTTCTGTATATTAACCCGTTGGCAAGTTGTAAAATTCAGAAGAAGCAAACATATATCAGTTTTCTCATGTTATTTAAATGGGAAATAACAACTAGTGATGATGCACCTCTAATATTTTGAGACAATTTTTTTTTCATTACTAGCAACTGTTTTTGATATAATTTTTGAAAAAAAAAAAACAACAGTAGTTGATTTTTTTTTTGGCACAGTCTAATACACACATACATACGTATAACGAAGATGGACTGTATTAAGCATCCCAAATCTGTACTAATAAATGTTTGATTGGAATTTTCTAGCTAACTATTCACCTCGACGTAAGACTGAATGTTAAAGACACAATCTAATTATGATGATATGATACAAACCTGACGAAATTATTTATTAAGTCATCAACATGAAGTTTTTAAAATCTTACATTATTCAGTAATGTTGGGGTTTGCATACGCCTTGATATTCATTTTTGGCTTGTTTTCATTCTAATAACTATCATGTCCGCGTGTTTTATTTCTAAACATTTTATAACAAACATTGTATTTTCCCGTGAATCAATTCTTCTGGTATTTCGTACCGGATTACATGGTAACTATTGTACCCACACGGATTAAATTCAACATACTTATTCAGCACACATTCACGCATGGTGTGAACTACGGATATATGTGATGAAATCAGTCAAGAAATCTTTTTGATACATGCAAAAATGATATTACAGTAATCGTGATAATTATTATAAATGAAGTAAATCTTTGGAGAAATAAAAATAAGTATTGACATCAGGATGATCGAAGTCCGAGCAAATCTTGTACGAATCGATTAATTATGGGTTCTGTTAAGAAAACCGTGAAAGCTTATTTTAAGTTGAATTATTATAATATATTTAAATGCTATTTGATAGACAATTAATCAATGAAAAACGTATTTCAAGGCTGAAACAATCTCAGTCTTCAGCGATTCAAATTCTATTCCCAAACTTGGTGGTAAAAATTTGATATTAAGGTATATGCAATCCCTTAAAGATAATAGAAATATAAAAATTGTTATAAACAAAGTTTGTATATGAACGCGATAGACATGAACAGTCATATGTTTTTATTACATAATGAAGATGATTTCACATTTTTTTTTCTCGATTTTTTCCCAAGATTTCTTTTGATATTACAATCGTTTTATACCCTAATTATGCAATATTCTGCATTTATGGCAGCATGGTGGCATGCTCTTTCCATATCGTAGTAATAGCATTTCATTTAATTTTATTTTACTTTATTCTTCTGTGTATATGTATAATAATAATAATAATAATAATAATAATAATAATAATAATAATAATGATAATAATAATAATAATAATAGTGTTACAATAACTATATACTATGTAAACTTAAAAATAAAGCTTAATAATTATATTTCAATCTTTTTTTTTTGTATGTATGTATACCTACATACCTATAGTAGTTATATTCTTTGGAGCCTATCGCTGAAATAACTATAAATATAAATTAGATGAACTTTCAATGAACATTGATGATAATAGATAGCTTTGAAATATGTTTATTTCATATTTATAATTAATCAGATTTTCGTCATTATTCTTATTTATTTATTTTCCTGTGTTCACACGGCAAGATAGGGCAGACGTACCTTTTTAAACGCGCAACTTTTATATCGTTATTTCTGGCTAAATATATTGGCTTAGAATTTACATGGGACATAAAATTCTTTCTCAGCAATAGTTCCAACGAATATAGACTATGTAATATTATAATCATACAACAGGGTGTTTAAAAAAAAACACACAAAAAAAAACTTTTCAAACAGAAAAAGTAAGAATAAAAATCAAAATAAAAAACAAATCAGTACATTTTTTTTTTACTACCCAATCAAATATCTTATCTTCAGTCCAAAACCGAAATACAAAGATTTCTGTTCAAAACATCCACTTCAAAATGATTCTTTTTCAAATTTTTTTCAAATATTGATTTAAATAGTGATTGAATGAAGATAGATTTTTAGCTTGTTCAATAAATATTATAAAAACATTTCAAACAGTGTTTTATTTATTTTTATTTTTTCGATCTTAGATAAGAAAAAACAGATCTGAGAAATGGATGGGTGTAAAAATAGGCAATATCGATAGTATTTTTTTTTTTCAAAACACCCCGTCATACGTCTTACGTATAATATATATATCTATATATATATTTTGTAATAGCAACATTTGTGTTTAAACAATTTCAGAATAGTACCAGTCGCACAGACGAATTTTTAAACCTTATTAAGGCGGTAGCGGAGTGGATAATTATTTTTTTTTTCATCCTCAACTCACCATCAAAGATGACGATAGATGTGACGTTGATATCCTAAATTTTGGTCCGATTAGTAGGCATTAAAATTCATATATACCACATGTGTATATATATATATACATTTACTTTTTATTTCACTTGTATGTACGACGAATTTCATCGTCCAACAATAAGAGATACCTACTTTCGTTTAAACAATTGACAAACATAACGAATACGTCGTTGAATTTTTATAGTCACGTTTGAAATTCGCTGCTACGATTTCTCCTCCAGTCACATTTTGTCGTCAGTCATTTCAAGAAATTGAGCGTAAAAATCTCTGCTGCATTCTCCTTTGTTGTTGAATAAAAATTTGTAGTAACTTCCGTCCGCGCATATCACTTGCAAATGATAAGTAATAACAGGAGTTAAGCCATGTATCAAGATAAACTTATTAAACATCTTTAAATATCTACCTTACCTATAATAGTGTTGTTGCCTGAGCCAAATGCGCACATACATTGTGGCCCGCTAGGTACTTGAAATTTGCAAAAACTCCAATTGGAGCTAAAGTATTTTGGCAAAAATGTAGCAGACGCTAAACTCGACTGACGATTAAGCTTCTGATCTTCAACAGCAAAAACGTGAACAGTGCCGTGATCGCTGGCTACGCAAAGGCACGTAGAATCGTGATTAAAATTTATACTGAAATGTTTTATATAGAAAATTTTATACAGATTTTTCATAAATGATTTTATTCATCCATCAGATAAGGTAAGGGAAATAAAAAAATATTATTTTACCAATAAATATTCGCGTGGTTTGCACCTCTTCTCAATTCATTTATCATATTCCCATTCTGCGTATCGAATACCCTTATCAATGTACCCTTTTCTGACGCCGTCGCTAATCTAGTGCCCTGAAGATTCAACGATATACAAGACAACGGCGTCTCGTGGGCTTCTATGTTTAATGGCTGCTTGTCCGTGTTGGCCAAGTCTATTACTGAAGAAATCAAAAAATGTTTGGCTTTTAGACTTGCTTCAGTGTTAGTAGAAAAGATCTACCTTATATTGGCCAATGCCAAGTTATTTGTGTGTATAAATTCAGAGAATTCAGTTACTTAAGGCGGATTACATTTGATTTAAGCAAATTGCGTGCATTTTATGGTCCTTTGTAAAAATATTTCTGTTTCTGAGATGGAAAAAGGGTTGATTTTTATTTATAACTGTTCTCAATTTTCAACTTTGTTTTTCTTTTTTTTTTTTCTTTTTTTAATCGTTGTTACCTTGAACATGCCCGTTTTTTCTACCGGGAAATGCCAGTAGAGAGTTGTTGCTGTTTGGGCAAAGGACACAGAGCCCTCGGGGATTCGGATTTGTTTCGAAAACGTGTAGCTGCTGTGGATTTTGCGTGAAAGTGTAAACCTTTATCACACCCTCCAGAATTACTACAATTCTGTCCCTTCGCAATTTCACACCTTTAACTGGTGCATTAAATTCCAAAGGTATTGCTAGTTTCTTCTTGAGGTCGTCCCATATCATTACTAGAAAGTATGCATAGATTTGACATGTTAACAGGTTGGTATGTTCAAACCATTATGACTTAGTATCAGAAATTAGTGAAATTTTATTTGATTTGTTTGCCATTTATTAGAATTTTAGGAATTACGTTACAAATCTAGTCGATAATCATGAAATAGTAAAATTCTTGTGGAATTACTCAAAAAACTTTGAAATGCCTTAAAAAAAATTGTTTGCAAATCTACATATTGATATTCTATGAAATCAATTCAATTCGTTGATTAGAAACGGTTGCGAAATCTTTTGAAATATTACAGAAGTTTTCTATTATCATGTGAAATGTGGGAAAAATCAGAGAAACTTTTTTTAAAATGCCGAAAAAATCAAAATCTCTTTTGTTTTTTCAAATATTGTGAATCACATAAAATATTTGAAATATTTTGTAATCATTTCTAATAATTTGATGAAATCTTTTATATCACTTGAAAGTTCTAAAAATTTATTCGATTTTTTTGATTGTTCCAATTCTTTGAAATTTTCTTATTAAATCTTGTGCTAAAATATTTTGAAGCCTCTGTCATCGGATGAAAACTTGAAAAAGAATCTTT
The DNA here is from genome assembly GCA_963924015.1 of Macrophya annulata. Classification (NCBI taxonomy): domain Eukaryota; kingdom Metazoa; phylum Arthropoda; class Insecta; order Hymenoptera; family Tenthredinidae; genus Macrophya; species Macrophya annulata. The sequence continues at coordinate 20,561,785 of OZ001259.1, forward strand.
TAGACATGATTTAAATAAGATATTGTCTAAAATCTCTGTAACAATCAATATTGAGATTCAGAGAATTTAAAACCTGAAAATTCTATTCAAATGGACAACAGTGGTCAATTCCTTATAAAAAAAAGAGATTCTAATTGAAACTGACCATACTTTGGATAGTTGAAAATGCTCTAGACAAACAATATCCTCATTTTGAACGCCATTTTTGATCATCAAGGTTTATATTTCCATTAAAAAAACATGTGCTCGGTTTTGATATTAATATTCGATTAAATTATCAGTACAACGTTAAAACTTCAGCCTAAATAATTGTTGTCAAGGTACCATTGCTCTCGACGATAACAAATAAATAAACACAATGCATCATCTTTTTAATATTGATAAGTAATTAAGAGAATGAATAAATAAATGAATAATAATAATAATTATTATTTCTTAGTGTAGATAAAATATTTTGTTTACCTCTGTTTGTAGGAAACATTGGTTTAGCGCCGCCTCCAACAAGTGCCAAATAATTACATCTGAACAACATTTCGACGTATCCAAGACCACCGTCGCTAAAATCATGCCTTTCTTTTTCCTTCAAGGGATCGCAGCTGTATATTCTATAACCATTTTCCATTCCGCAAGCAAAACAGCCTGATAATATACATATGTTTATAAAGTTTTTATAAATATAAATATTAATTACACTATACAGATTATTATATTATTAACAAAGCTGAGAATATACCGTTATATGTATGTATACCTTATCTGTTTACTACGACCATTTCGTTATTTTCTTTCTTTTTTTTGCCCGATAATATCAAAATTCACGATCTAAAACGTTTCTTGCAAACTCAATACATAATATTTGTTTTTTTCTCCTCTTTCAACTCCAATTCACTAAATAGGATATACGAAATACGCAAAAACCCCTGTATTTAGTTCAGACACTACACATCAGCAGTGTTTTTTTTAATTTTTTTAATTTTGTCTTTTGTTTCTTTCTTTCTGTCTATTTAAACGAAGTTTGGAATCGTGGTTCGCGCTGTCAGACACAGATATACGTACAGTATGTAGAGAGGGTAGTGCCTACCTTGATCCTGGTTAAAACCAGCGTACAGTAAACCGTTCGAATGCGGATTTCCCGCGGTTAGATTCATCGTGGATTATTTGATAATATTTTATTCCGTTTATCTTTTATATGTCTTAACTCTATATTAAGATCACATTTTAACCGGCTCACTTAACCGATATCCCTCATCTCAGAGGTACACTGGGCAACCAGATTCGCCATTATTACGCATGCGCATCGCGCATATGCCACTGTGAGGTTAAGCAGCTACAGAGTGCAGCGACACAGTTTTTAAATTTCGAAGCATATGAAACCACGGTTGGTGAAGTAGTCTTTTCAAACTTTTCAAGACTTGATGAAATCGTAGATTATTATAAGTCTATGGATAGAATCTGTCAAACATCAATGTATCTGTTGACTGAAGATGGGCTTGGGGATACGAACAGTGTATGAATTTACCTACTGAAATAGCATTGCTGTATAACTGTATTCTCGCACTGCAATGTTTTATTTGCAATGTTACAATCCCAAAAGTTGTTAATAGAGTCCGAACATATCCATCCAGAAAGGATCCCATTCTAATTGCAGCAAGCAAGTGTATATTGACCTCAAACTTTGCAAAATTAGTCATATAAGCAAAATTGTAATTTGATTGTGATTCAAAGTATGATAACTTGTACGCTACAAAGAAAATTTATCTTTCAGAAACAATTAAAAATGGTAGATAACTCAGAAAATTAATAATATTGTATCAATACTGCGGCAATAAAATCCCAGATAAACTATAATAACCAATTCTTTGTGGCTTATTTCCATCAAGGAAATAAACCGTAGGACCAATAATAACCAATAGCCAATCCTCTTGTTATTTCCCACTTTTCCATCCTGCGACTTAGTCCAGTCAAATTAGGTCTAAAAATGGGTTAAAATGGAAAAAATGAAGGGGGAGGGGGGGCGACTTTCTTTTTTTATACTTAGGGGAGAAGTGTTCAGGAGTGTAAATCTCGATGTTTGGGAGAAATCACCCATTGCGTTCGCCGCTATCTTCATTTAAAGGGTGATTTTTGTGTTTTTCGAATAACTTGCTTATTTTCAACTTTAAAGTGACAATGTAAAGATATAAAGTTGCGAGAAATTTAATTCCCCACAAGTTTGGTCATTATCATTTTCACCCTAGGATTGATATTTATAGAGTTAGACTGCAAATAGGGGTAATAAACTGTTTTTCAAGTTATCTCATTTATTATCAAGTTTATCGTAAAAATGGTAATGGACAATCAGGTAGAGAATCTTATTTCCAGCAACTTTAGTTGTTACCATTTTTACCCTAGGATAGATTTTTTTGGCATTGAATAAGACAAAAGTCTGAATATGATGTAGAACAGGATAGATCCGTAGGATCAGACGGTGAATCGTACTCCTCGAGTGCATGGCCCTGACAAATGGGTTACTCGATCCTCCTTACTTTAACCTGCGTGTATACTAGGGTGGTTCAAGAAAACAAAAAAAATCCTCATAATCTCAAAAGTTAGTCTTAGTATATAAAAAATCCTCCCAAAAGAGCAGCTCGGTATCTCAATTCTTCTAAGAGCTTATCGAGAATCCAGTCATATAACACATGAAATTTTTTTTTCTTTTTCGTTCTTCTAGAATAAAGGTACCAAGATATTTTTTCTTCAAATGTTGAAATACATCTTTTGATAGAAAATTAGATTTACTACAAAAAAATTCTGATATGTTTTGTTCGTAAATTCAACGCATGAAAAGTTATGAAGCCCTGAACTACCGATATTTTGGTGGGATTTTTTATTTTGTTTTACATTTAAGACTAACTTTTGAGACTATAAGACCTTCAAAAAGAAACAAAAATTTGTACCACCCTGCTATATGTATAGGGCAAGTAAGTCTGCAAGTTGCGGGAATTGCAATAGAAAAATGGGATGGTTGAAAAAAAGTCGAGATAAAGCAGGAGAGTTTGGACAAAGGCGACAAAGACACGTGTCAAATAATACTTTGAAATTTTGTAAAATTTGAAATTGGTTTTTTCTCTCGATAATAAACATATGTTGCAACTGATGCAGTTCATTTATTCGCTGCGTGTACTGCAGGGAAATTGAAACTCAAAATGTGAATATAGATTGTAGATACCCCAATGTGGTACCCTGATAATGAGTTGTGACATTTAAACGAAAATTAATTGTAAAACTGATCTGCACATACATATGTTGTGCCTTTAAACTGCTTTAGGATCGCCATCAGAAGATTAGCAATCGCAGGGAGCCGATGAGTGCAGTAGAGAAATGACGATCAGGTACGTAATTGCTTACCTCCCTGATTCTGGAATTTAATAAAATATAATCAAAGATAGTTTTTCTCTGACGAAATAAGGACTCATCTGAAATTACAAGACGGAGCAAGGACAAAAGAATATATGTATAATTGTAAAACACATTTCGCCGCTATGATCAATATTTCGCAAAATATTTTCAAACGATGTAACAGGGATAACTCTTCCAGCTGAAAAGGTGACTGCCAGTTGAAACTATCCGTATCTTGGTTGAAATATAAAAGGAAGTGGACTCAACATAATAATAAAATTTTATTTTTATGGCTTCAGCCAATAATTCAACAATCCGACCAGTTTTTTGGAATTGGTGAATGAAAAATTTGCGTATTATTCAAGTATAATCGTTACAATTTAACTAAATATTTCCTCACCTCTTGAGGCAGTTTATAGTGTTGAGACAGAGTTACATGATAATATAAGTGCAAGGCTGGTGTGGTTGAGAGAGAAGAGAGAATATGTATATGTAGCTGCGAAAATTCGTGATATTAATGGTAGATTAACCATACCTACCCCTGAGGAAGAGTGCACCTATGAATACAAGATCCGTGCAGAGTCTGTAGGAGCTAATGAAAATACTACTGTTTACAACTTACCAGAAATAGGCATCTGTATCTGATCCTTGGAAGATTCGGAAATTAAAGATGCCTGTGAAAGTAAGCGAGTACGAGGGTTCAAAAAGAGTTAATTATTATTCCTTCACTGGGCACAGCCCCATATACATATATTCCAAACTTCTTATAATAGTAAATAGCGATACAAAATTGAGGATTTAAAAGTCAATGAAATTATACAACATTCGGTTCTGTGACTCAAGATATAAAAATAATTTTTGTCCTACCTGTACCGAAAGTATGCTATTACGTGCATGTAAAATGTGCGGAAAGTAGCATTTTTCCACCCTCGGACGGTAAAGTGAACTCTCGGGCGGTAAAGTAAGCTCTAAGGCGGTAAAGTAATAATACTATACCGTACTAGAGCACTTTACCGCTCTAATGCGGAAAAGTGCTACCTTCTGCTCGTTTTTTGCATGCACTTCAAAACAAACTTTCGGTGCAGGTATTGGACAGCAAAATATCGTGTGCATCACGGGCGAAATGGCGATTCTAGTAATCGCCTACTTTCTGCCCTTGATACACAATATACTATTCTCAGATAATTTCCCTGCTGATCGTACAGTTTCAATAATCGCAAAGAGAATTACCGCGCATAAACTGACCTAAAACTACATATCTTAAAATTACATTCATTGAAACATTACAGTCATTGAAACATTACAGTCATTGAAACATTACAGTCATTGAAACACTCACAATTGTCCGTTATAATACATCAAACATTCGATTTAACCATTATTGCTTTAATTTTACGCCCGAATATTTATCATGGTAACGATTCAAATGAAATTTTATCTCAAAGATACAAAATCGAATGTTTGATTACATAGTTTTGACTTCTGGAAACACGAGGGCCGATTTCTTTGACAATTGATACAACGTAATGAGAACGTTGTTTGCAATATGCTCACAGGTATGTAATTTTATATGAAGTTTCTACAAGATATATTTTTGATGTCTTCAAACTCAACTCAATCAATTAACACCTCGAAAGTAGTGTTTGCCAATATAAAGAAATTTATATACCATATGATCGAAGTAAATTATCAAAGTTTACAATAAAGGCAAAAAAAAAAAACTTAGGGATAAATTGGGGATAATAAACTTATACTCATGAATGAATCTAATCTTATTGTGATTCTGATTCAAAACCATAATCGTAGCCAAAAGTATTCCCGGGCTAGCTGGCCTTTCTTTGAATCAGTTGGAAAATGAAAATCTCCTAACAGGCTGCTTTTCGATAGAAAAAGGTCTTTCCACGCTACATGATCTTCTTTTTCCGGGCTGCCGTTTTTGCGTTGGAACACCTGTTTTAAAATTTCTTGTAGTGCGTCGTAAAAACTGTAGTTCTTCGTTAATTGGATTTGTACATAGCTTGTCAACAGGTTCTATATTCTCGCGCTCACCACCGGATGCAGAAGATTCAAAATATGAATTCAAGCCTTGCTTAATATGATATTGTATATCGGGATCGTGTTCAATGCAGTTAGCGATTTCAGCCCGAAAATCTTCACGCGTCATATTCAAATTTATATGTCCTGATATTGTTTCATACAAGAAATTATTTTTTCTATTACCATTTCTATTACTTTCTGGCGCATTACTTCCGTGAAGTAGAAATCGATTATTGATAAGTTCAAGTTGAATTACATAAACCTCTACTGCTCCATCCACTGAGAATGAGAATCTTTGCTTGATACCATTTCTTCCTGTAGCAATTATGGTGAGTCCCCCAATTCCTGATACCTTACTGATTATTTCAGTGCATACATTAAGACAGGTCACATCCATTGGGACATTCTCGCGAACTATGGCAGCTAACAGTTTAGGATTGCTCAATTTAGTTGTTAACATATTCAAATTTTTGTGATATTCATTCAAAGCATAGCTTTCAATTTCAGTAGCATGATCTGGCACTGGAGTGTAACTGGATCGCTGGCTTTCTTGATACTGCCGTCCTAACTCATTTGAACGTTCACAATTGTTTCTACCTACTCTGCAAGATTGGAATCCGATTTTGATCAGTTTTTCACAATACCCCATCAAACAACCACCACCTTCATCAAGTATCGGTCTTACAACATGTTCTTTCATTATTTGTCCTATTTTTTCATCTAGTAATGAGTGCCATTGTTCCATTGCTTTTTGTTTAAAGGTCTCAAAGGCTTGTCGTTCTTCTTCGTTTCTTTCTAGGATATTTTGTCCCGTATTATTTTCCAACTTATCATCGCATTCTGTTATAGTTAATTTCTTTTCAGCATCATTCAACAAACTGCTGGTAGTATTTCGTACATTGACAACGTCCACTAGATCTTCTGCCGTTGGTAGCAGGGCTAATACCGCGTTCATAATTTCATCAAGTGAAGTATATCTGGTATTTCCGGATCGGCTTATTTTGTCTACGGCATTTTTTATTTCTTCTGTCGTAGAATATGCTGTCTTCGAAGCGATGGGTAAATATTTCTTTGTTAGACCTTGTTTGTTCAAGAACTTATCAGACAAATCAATTACAAATTTCTTTGCTGTATCTTCACCTAATATCTGATAAACTTTTTCTAGAATTACAGGGATATTACATTCCTCTAACACATTTCTAATACAGGATAAGAAAGCAGAACTTATACAATCACATAACGTTCGAAGATAATTCTCAACAATAATATCGATTCCACCGTAGGCCGAATCGACTGCTGATGCATTGAAAGTTTTTAATATATGTTGGTTCTCCGCTGCCATTACTACACCTCTGGCTGCAGCTGTTTGGAACATATGGGAACTTGTTGTTTCTGCTACATTTTGACCAATATCTAACGCAGGTGGAGCTACTTTGGAACCGAAGCGTAGTACCTTAGCACATCGTGAAAGCAAAGCTCCAAAACTAACGTTAGCAACGGTCAACACGAAGCTCCTAATTTTGTGTCGCATATAATCCGTCCAACTGAAGTGACCTGAACAGAGGATTCTAAATCCAAAAATGATATCGCTTATGCCTTCACTAATAAACGTAGCAGCAATTGTAAAAGTTGTTGAAACAATATCTATTGCAATACCTGCAACTATTTGACATATTCCCAACAATATAACTATCCCAGAATTGAAAAGCATTTTTGCTGACCATTTGTTTTCTTTTATTTGAAGAATTTCATCCAAGCCATTAAGAGTCAAAATGTTTACTTCTTCTATGTGCCTAGATCCATCCATGCCATCATGTTCCGTTAAAGATTTTAGATCACTATCGCAATTTTTGAATTGTGTCAATGAGCTCCTTGATCGTTCGAGAACTCTAATAATGTGTTGAATCGTTGCTTTGTCTGCAAGTTTTATTCTGGTATCGAAAATTTTCGCAATTGTTTCTTGTATATCTACATAGGCAAGAAGGTCTCGTCTGGTTATAGCAGCATTGATATAAAACTCGGGGTCGCAACTGAAATTCATTTCTGCCAAATATGCATGAATAGCATCTGTTCTCGGGACATCTGGTTCTCCGTCATCAACAAGAAGCCATTCTTGTGCCACTAGGTAATTGCAAACATCGTCAGTAACAAGTTCTTCTGGAATGAGTTTACTTTCAGAAAGCATTGATTTCAAATCATCTTTCGTGAGTATTAGACGGTAAATGTCATTTAATCGTTGCTCTAAATTTTTCACTTCTGTGGTGTATTTCGCAGGGCTAATTACATTTTGATCGATTAATTCGTAGATTAGATCATGATGTGGTTTGCTCAGCAACCGTTCGTCAATTGGGTTGTTGTTCTCTTTCAGCAGTTCTTCAATTTTTTCAAGTGCTATCCTATAGGTAAAACACAGAGACAGTAATCCTATCACAGCGTTTCGGTAAACCGGATAAGCAAGAAACTGAATTAGCTTTATTTCTTTGCAGGGTATAACAAGCCGATAAATATCATTTTCGGAATTCACTTTTTTTAAAATCTTTTCCTCAACAAGCCTCGCCAAGATTTTTTCAGCGTCATTTTTAGCTATATTCTCTTCACTAAAATCTTGCAATGTAATAGAATCGTAGCGAGGTAGAGATGATGAAATTTTACTGAAATCAATACGTGCTTTTTTATTGGACGTGAAGACCCCTTTCTTTTTCAGAAATTTATATTTCTGATCATCGTTGGCTAACACTTCTTGAAAAGCACTTTTTTCAAGTATGATACATTCCTTCTGTGAGTTAATCTGCTCTGTATTCAAGATGATCTCATTCGGATAATTATACTCTAAGATCTGTTGGTCCAATTCTTCGTTGTCGATTTTATTGTGAAGTAATCGTGAGAATAAAGGATCAACTTTGTCTAACTTTTCAACGTCAATTATAATACACTTAACTTCCTGACTCAGGATGTTCTCTTGAAGTAACAGTTTCCAGAAATCTTCTCGGCTGGGTAACTGGACGCTCATCTTTAACGTTTTGACGAATTCTGTCTCATCAATTTCTTTACCTTCGAATGCAGAAAGAAAAGACTTTAACTTTCCGCTTGATATTCCGTACTCAAAACTGATTTCGTTACACTTTTCTTCGGAAATATTAGTTTCTAAGTGGAAGTTCTTCAAAATACCATTGCTAATCAAATCTCCATAGATAATTTCAGATAATTCTGCATCAATGTGATTATTGCGAAAGGATTGCGGAGTCACAGGCTGATCAAAAACATCGTCTATGGATTGTGAAAACGTTTCGTAAAGCTTACTGAAGCTTTTTTGTTGTTCTTGATAGGTATCAATCTGAATGATGCTTGCCCGATTGTGTTCTTTAATAGAATCGATAGTACCTGCTGCGCACATGGAAAATTTACTATGCTCTTTGAAAAGTCGTCCAGCTTCCCGCAATTCTATTTTAAATTCTTTAAAACTTTGTTTATAGAGAGCTTTGTTTTCCCAGTCAATATTTTTTATCAGTGCAAACGCTTTGTAATAATGAGCTGCTTCGGAAAAGCATGGTTCCAACTCGATTACTTTATCAAACAGTTCTATAGCATCGTCATAATTTTTAACTTTGCAGAAATATTTACCGAGTTTAATCATTTGCACTGGCTGTCCCTCGACCCAAGATTCATTATCCTTGTCTTTTAAATTATTCAACTGTAAAATAAACTCTTGTAATAAAATTTCCAAAATATTTTTGTCGTGTTCATCCGCAAGATTTTCAATGCGCTTACTATTTGTATCCAACCAGAAAGCCCACTTATTTAAACAACTTTCCATCAGAATTTTACGAGCCTTCGCAGGTACATTTTTCTCTATGAGATGTTCATTTAATTTTTTATACTGCTTTTCAAATTCTTTAAAGTAACGCTCCTCTGTAATAATTTGTGCTTGGTAGTATGCTTTGATATCCGGTATACGTAATAACTCTTCGGCATCACGCTGCTGTTTTAAATCAAGTATTTTCTGGTTGCTATATTCCTTGCCTTTTGCATCCATTACGATGAGTCGGCCAGAACCTTTGTCTCCACTTCTTGCTCCTCGTCCAAACGCTTGCTGCTCTATTCGGTTGTTCTTAGGTAAATAGGTCAAACAAACATGTAATCCTCCCGTATTTCTTAATTCTTCTGTGATCTTTATGTCAGTACCACGACCACAGAGATTTGTAGCGATAATGATGTGTCCTGGCTCCAACTCTTTCGTACCTTGGGCTATGTCCAACTTGATGTAATCACGCGTATAAGTATGAATATTCTTCGCACCTCTTTCATCAAAATCTCTCTTCAAAGTTTCTGCATCATCTATGGTTTCACAAATAATGAGAATCGATCGTTTTCTTTTGTCAATGTACTCCGTTGCTTCGGAAAATATTCGATCAAGCCATTCCGTTTTCTCAGTACAAAGAACAGGTACTTCTTCGTAAAATTGCTTAGGCTTGGCTGTAGGTATGGTAACAAAGTCGACGTCGTGAATCTCCTGTAGCAATTCCCGTTCTCGCCGTGATCCTAGAGTGCCTGTCACACCGTATAAATTTGTATAGAGTTTCAAATACGAAACATTGGAAATGAAGACGGCTTTCAAGCTCTGCAGAGATATCTTGCAACCGTGTTTAAGTTGTAAGTATTGATGCAATGCTTCGTCCCACTGTGAATTTACTTGATACGTTCCCGTATCCCTGTCGACAATTGTTACGTGAGGATTTAGATCTTGAGTGGTATTAGTTTTGTCTGGCTCCATCACATAATCATGACCTTCTTTCATTGTTGCAGCCACTATAGCGCTTTTGATCCAAGAGTCCAAATGTTGTTCAATAAAAGGTTTGAGGTAATTAGGAACACGTATCATTTTATTTCTTCTAATAGATTCATTCAAAAGATAGCAAAGGCGATTTTCATAGGCATTAAATTTAGGGGTAAGTACCATTCCAATTTTGTTTTCATCGATATTTCCTATCAACATCTTACCCTGGTCGTCCAACATCTCGGCTTCAATCAAGCGTTCCCATATAATTGTTGCTTGCTGATCGTTTAATTCAGAATCAAGTTTCTTTATATCTTCTCTTGTTACCAAGCCATACAAGTCATTTAGAACTGATTCTTTGATTGCTACAGGGTCAAAAATTGAAGAAAAATCCTCGCTACTTTTAGCTGGTCTATTAACCCACTGCCAAATATACAGATAGAGAGATTCTAGTTTGTCAAATCCGGGAAGATCGTGAGACAAATACAGCATATTGTTCCCTTTATCGAGCAGCATACTGTCTACTTCGTCAACAAACACATTTTCAAAAGTACGATCTCCTAAAATATTTTTGTCATAAAATCGATCTAGCAAGTAGTCACGTTGGAAATTAGACAAGTCACCGTACACAACTTGCCCGCTAGAATATGCTTCTCTTCTCTTTTCGATGTCATCACTACAATTGTGAGACACGTTGATATCAAACAGGCTATAAATGTCTCTATTACCTTCAGCATCGCGTTCAGCTAATACTGACGAACTAGTGATTATATCCACTTTTTCTTTGCAACTAACTTTTATGATCGATGCTGCTACAACAATTAACGATTTTCCTTCTCCAGTAGCCACCTGTGCCAAAGTTTTCCGTTCGTTTGTGAGCAAAGCCAGTATGGCTAACTTTTGAGTGTCGCGAAGTTTGAATCCTTTTTTTATTTCTATTGCTCTGTCTACCACAGTGAGCATTCCGATACGGGCTTCTTCAATGAATTGCTTTTTTTCACTGATGGGTGAACTGTCCAAACACTCGCGGAACATACGGAAATGCATTTTGAGATCATCTGAGGCCATCTTGCTTGCAGATTCTTCGGTAATACTACATATTGCTTTGCTATTACTTTCTGTAGAGTCTGTGATTGCGGGTGACGTGTTTGGAGTTTCTTCTGAAGTGTCTTCACCATTTTTTATCCATAAAGCAAACTTTTTCAATTTATTTACAGCGTTGCTAGGGATTTCAGTTACGGATAACTTGTTCAAAGCCTCTTCTGAGGTATTACTAGTACCACTAAACCAATTATAAATTCGTTTAATTGTACCTCTAGACTGTTCGTCTGTAGAAGGTTTTTCTTTGCGAATAGTACGTAAAGATTTTTCAATTGCAGGTAAATTTTTCGAAATACCGTCTGAGGCATTGCCTTTAATTAGTTCAACCAGTCGTGTTACATCCCGTTCTTTTTGATCAGCAATATATACCTGCTCCATCTTCCTAATCCAAATATTAATCCGACTAGTAGAAAGGATCTTCAATACGTCTTCACTCATATTCCACCTTTCAATATGAAAATTGAACAAAATCGTAACAAGTATACTAGGTGATACGTGCTTAGGTATTAGTATCTTTAAAAATTTGTCTACTAAAACATGACCAGAAGTATTTTCCATAGCTAACAGATAGTAGGCAGCTGTTGATAAATCTTCAATCCTCTCCCAAGTAGTTAATTCCATTAGTTTCTGCGTCCAATATTTTTCTTTAAGCGCGTCAGGCCACTCTCGTAAGTCTAACGTTTCTAGGCTGATTGCCTCATTCGGAATTTCACTGAGAAGGTATAGAGCATCTTCGATACACTGTGCAGAAATGCGACTATTCGACTCAGTTTGGTTGAGCTTCAATGTTAATGACAGTAAAATGTCCTTATTCCTTACTTTTGATAAATACTTTCTCCATTTAGATTTGTTCGAAAGTGATTTTTTAAAGTGATTCTCGAGCTGCAGTAACACTAATTCATCTAGCCAGTTCTTTTGAGAGTATGCTGCTACGATCCAACAAAAGATGCTCAGTTCTTTTCTGTCTTGAACTACAGAGGTGAGAATCGAATTGACCAGATAACACAATACCTGAAAAGATACGTGCCTTCCATCGCTGGAAAAGCGACGCGATAGATAATGCAAAATATCACGTTGACCAGTACATTGGAACGTAATTTTTTCCAAACGTTCTGTTATCTGTAGTGGTTCCGCTGGGCTTCCAAAGTATTTTATGATTTCGTCTATGTCTTGCTTTTCACGGATGAGGTATTGGTTATCCGAAACATTGCTGTCCGTATAACGAGTTGATTGTGTTTTCAAAGCATAGTGTAAATCTTCTTGTAGTATCAACTCATTTTCCGCAAGAATATGTGTATAACTGTATTCTAGTTTGCTATCTTGATCCGTGAAGTGTCGGAGTTTTCTGCAGCTTTCTGAAAGCGGACCATTTTTTCGGATGTATTTCTCAAATGCCTTGCCGACATCTTTATTCTCATAGCATTGATTCCAATTGAATTCAAATTTTTTCAGCTGATTAACAAAGCAATTGTGAAGAGCATTCAGAAAAACATACTTCTTCATTTCTTCTTCTAGGCCACTTTTCGCAGATTTATTATTGTTACTTGCTATCCATAAATCGAATACATGTTTGTATCGCCTCAGTTCATTGTGAAACGGTTCAAAATATATATTAAAACTCTTTTCTCGTTTTTTTGAGAGTTCTATAAATTCGTTATAATATTTTTTAACCTCCGGATGTGCTGTCTCTGATTCTCCAACCTTCAAAATATATGCCCTGATAGATCGCTTCCACACTTCATCATCTGTGTCGTCTAATTCTTCTGTGTCATAGTCGGAAATCTCTTCGTCCATTTCGCTGTTATTCCCGTAAGACCACTGACTATCATTTTCAGAGACATCGTCAATTAGAAAAATCTTATTCTCAAAATAATCATCAAATTCTTGTTTTTTGTCAATGTCCTCAATCTCTGCTAAAATCTTTTCATAAATCCGGCCTACTTCCGTACGCTCTTCTTCTAGTCTCATGTAATCTTCATCGATGTTCAATTGCTTGAATTCATTACCTTGCTTTAGAACATGAATAGTTTGCTGGGAGAATGGTTTGTGATTATCTCGTACACAAAATTGATTATCTCGATCTTTTAAATACAATTTAATATTGACGTGAAAAATATGAGCCAATAATTCCCTGTAGCATTCCGAAAATGGACCTTTTTCAAAAAGATGATCGTTATATTCTTTGAGAAAATCTTCGTCTTCACAGCATTTAGTCCAATCGTATTTTCGGTTAAACTGTTCATTATAACGATTGTACAGCTTGTTGAGAAGTGTATTTTTTCGTATCTCTTCACCCAGCGCAATTTTTGCAGATTGATTATTGTTACGTTTAATCCATAGAGCAAATATATGTTTATATCGTATAAGTTCAGTATAAAATACCTCTAAACATACCTTCAAACTCTGATCTTTTTTTTTTGAAAACTCTTCATATTCAAGGTAGTACTTTCTAACGTCCGGGTGTACTTGCTCGGACTTTCCAACTTTTAAAACAAATATCCCGACAGAGCTTTTTAAAGATTCATGATCTGCGCTGTTCCGTAATTTTTCGTCAAAGAATGTACAAACTTGTTCTCGGTGTTTTTTGCCATTTTCATACAAATATTGATTCAGGGTTCCTAAATTGGGATGGGAAATGTTGTTCTTCTTCTCTTCATCCACGATCAGGTACCTCGAAATACATTCCGGTATTACCATTGGATTTGTAGCGTTGTGATCATCTGGTAATTGAATTGCAATTTCTCTCAAGACAGCAAATCGATATTTCTCATTTAGAATCTGCTCTAGATTTCGTTCTTTGCTATTTTCAGAAGAGTTATTTATCTTTCTTTCGACTTTAAGAAATATTCTTTCAAGATCCGAACGGTCGATTTCTTCCATACTCAATTTTTTCTGCTGACCATCTAGTCCTCCATCTTTAGTCAAAACATTAATCAAATTTCCAATATCTACCTTGGTGGTATCTCTAAAAGTCAAGTTGGATGTTGCAGCAGTAATTCCTTTACGGCGTGTATCTCTATCTCGATGAGCAGATTTAACGTGTCTCACTTTCATCTCTGTGGTCACCTTATCTTGTTGTTCTGCATTTTCAACCATTTCTTGTAAGACGCGTTGCATACTGTTATCTAAATTAGCTTGAAAATTTTGTAAACCACTCGGACCTTGGGAGGTATAGCAATGAGAATAATCAGCTATAGTTTTTTCCTGTAAAATAGTCTTTTTTCTAGTAGCCATGGCCTGATGTTGGGGCGCATTATTCTGCCTAGTATTCATCCGTTCCGTATACTTCAGTTCTCTTGTCTGATCAACATTTCCAGCATACGTGATTTGAGCATATTTTTGACGATAAGGACACCATACCGAATCCTTCGGTGCAGAAGCCCAAGTTGTTTCTTCATCATGATATGTTAGTTGAAGCTTGGAGCGCAGATCCATACCATAAAATTTAGCTTCTGGCCAATACTGATAATCTGCATAGCCCATATCCCATGAATTTTTTCCATGATAACCATACAATCCGCCTTTTCCATTTTGTCCCATTTCCCCTCTATCAGCGTACACGTTAATGTTTTTATTATTTACATTTATATTACCATTGTATCCTCCTTCACCGCCAAAACCATATTCTCCACCGCGTTTTCCTGGTTTTCCGAATGATCCTTTGTACAGTAGAAAAGATTGCAAACACATACTTAGCTTAGAACTACAATATGAAAAAGTGATTTCGTTCCCCTCGTTTGTCATAGCCCTAATGAACACATCTCCGTCATTTGACCATTTGGGTTCTATTGGTGTTGATGATCTTACGATATTTTCAACAGTTTGGTCAAATAAACGACAACGCTGCAATCGATTGTATAGAAAAAGAACAACCGACGGAAATTTTTCCTTGAATTCACTGGTCGTAATACCTATACCATCATCACCATCACGTCCATTTCCACCATCCTGGCCTCTGCTACCATTTCCACCGTGAGAAATGATAGTGAAATTCTCTGGATCCTTTACCTCATCTACGTTAATTAAAATGTTACCACCACTTTCTCCAGCGAGTCCATCTTTCCCTCTCTTGCCATGACTATCTTCTCCTGTTCCAGCATCATGATCATAGATATGATGGTTATTTTTTCCCGAAACATTCCAAGCAATCTTATTATAGATTCTCATTATCTTAGCGAGAATCACGATATTTTTTCCATGCCAAATCTCATTCCTAAGATCCACGTCAACATGTAGGACATCAGCTCCAACAATCCGTATTTCCTCTATGTCCAAGTTATTTGAAATACGTGATTCTAATTCGGGTAAAATTTCGCTCATAACGATGCATTTTCCTGTTACTTCGACAACTATCCGACCGTTCAATGTTTTTTGTTGCATTTTTACCGGTTCAATGTAGACGTTAATGACTTCCTTAAATGTCTTTGTTAACAGAAGTTCCTTTTTACCTTTCAAACAGTTCGCTGTTTCCTTCAAAACTGTAACTTCTGTTTCACAAGCATCGACTTCAAGATTTTCAATTTCGTCCATGAGCTTATCAAACGGTAAATCGCCGGAACAGAAACTTCTCAACTGTAGCTTATCAATAATCTCTTGAATACTTTTAGAGATGAGTAAAAAATCCACAAAAGCTGTTAGAAAATCCAATTCTGTCTGCACAATTTCGATGTAGGGAATGATTTGCTGATAGCAAATACTTTTGAACTTTCTTAAGAATATTTTCTCATTTTTTAAATTAATTAAGCCATGATTTTTCATCAAAAGTTTGTGATATTTTAACTGAGTCAGGGGTTTAGGAATTTGTCTCAAATTTTGGATAGTATACAAGGAATTGAGAAGATCTTGAAAAATGTCATAACTTAGATTTCCTGACGAAAGCTCGATCTGATTATATTTAAGAAAATTTTCCACCTCTTGCAACCAAAATTCCAAACAGTATTCTATATATTTTTTCTGAATGTAAGCATTGTCGATAGTACTAAGTGAAAGTTTAGCACGATGTTTTTCCAAAGCTTCATCCGCGACTTGTTGTAAGCTGCTTCTACGTTTCTCGATTTCATTCCTGACGACGTTTTTAACTTGGACAATGTCGTTTCCACCATCAATAACTTCGAGTCTGATCAATTCGTCGATAAACTCCGTGTAATCCATTGGAGTATCCATTGTTGTATCCCGCATCATCATTACGGATTACAAAAAAAATTCGGCGATTTCTGTACGTACCATTTGCTGATTTTTTGACACGTAATCGCGAATGAATTGAATGATGATCTTTCCCCAAAAATTATATAACCAAGTTGCACTTCAGATGTCTAAGACCTCCGAGTGCCTCGCGTGTTCCTTCAGTTGGGCGCAGTGATTGAGTCTGAAACCCAATTAACAACATTTAGTGAAATAATGTGAAATAATTTTTATTTTTAGATAATTGAAGATCTTTTAATTGTTTTAAATTAAATATATGTATTCATTTTTATCTAATTTTAAATTACTTCAATAATTAGAGATACATTCCTGCCTGGTTGGCGATTTTTTTTTTTTTTTTTTTGATTATACAAATTTATCTAAGTTTATTTAATAACTTTTATGGAATTTTGAATCACAGTAATGACTATGCATTAACATTTTCAATTCAATTTCAAATTGAATGATTCGAATGACAAGATCTTGAATAATCAACATTGATAATATACAACAAAATTGGTTTATGGCAGATCATAGTTCAAATTCCGTAAAAAGTGAATTCAAATGATCGAATAGTTATTATTATCAATAAATAACGGTCATTTTTGCGGAATTTGAGGATCCGGTAAGATCAAGATGTACACATGTTAATAACTCAGAAAGTCCAGGAATCCGAAAATTTGAGGAAGGGGCACGACACTCCACGCCTGAATTTCAAGTTTCGGTATTTTGGCCTTTTGGATCTTTAGGTTTCGGAATTTTTAATCTTGGGTGTTTTTCGATTTTTGAAATCACTATGCAGACTTTTGGGCAAATACACTTTCCCAGAACTGTGATTCGGTGATATTAAAATTCGGAATTCTTTACTGTTCGGTACTTTTAAAATTGGGAATCTCGGCCCGGCCCCGTCGCTTTTATTTCACCCAGGAAGTTAAAAAAGGAATAGGTATATGTAGACATTAACGTGTAACTATACACGCCATTTTTTTTTTTTTTTTTTGAAGAAGGCTCATTCTAAAAATTTGTTCGTAAAATCAGTGTGCGAAAAATTAAACAATTTTCATAGATGAATTCAATTTTGACAATGCATAGTTTTTCACATACAGCTGGTATCCCTGAAAACTTGAACCAAAAATATCCCGGAAATTAAAAATCTGACGAAAAAATGTTCGAGACACACAAATTTCATTATATCGAATGGGAAATAATATATCGTGATTAATTTCTAGTTTAATGAAGGTTTTCAAGGTCATTTCATGGTCAACTTTTTTTTTCAATAGCAACCCATATTTTTTTACTAAAGAGTCTCACATTTCGGGCGAAAAAACAAATAACCCGTGTCCGAAATATTTCTTCGCCAGATGCTTAGTTTTCGAAATATTTTTGGTCCAAATTTTCAACATCCAGAAAAGCTAGACTATCAAAGGTCGAAAATAATATAAAAATATTTTGGGTGTCAGCATAGTCAATCGTCTAAAAATATCACAAGATTTGATAGCGCGCCAACCAGGTGAGGAAGCGCAACAAAAATGATATCTGCAGTTACAGGACATACTGTGATTAGATTATCAAAACCTAATACTTGTGATTCAGCGAGCATTTTAATTCTTCGATATTTGTAACCCAATTAAAATTCTCCTTGCATCACAGATGTTAAATTTCATGAAAAAAATTTTCACGGACTTAATTAAAAAAAAAAAAATTAACGTAGCTTTCAGAACCGTGGTTCCCATAGTACAAATTATGTCAAATCATTAAACACTGCATGAGTTATATCCGATAAACTGAAAAAGTTCATCCGGGTGCTATGTCATAAGGGGATAACCGTCAGTTTAGTGGAAAGTCGTTTACTGTCTTGCAACAACAACTATTTTGAGGAGTATCCACGAGGAGCAGACATGACATCCTTCATCGTCTTATATATTTTACTTGAAAAGCTGAGTTAAACAAGAAGTATTTGTGGAAATGATTTTTCTCAAACTTTGTTATTCGGTTATATCACTAATTTTGTGCTTATTTCGAAAAGAAGTTATTAACATTTTTCTATTACGTACAAGAGGCTGAAAGCACTCAGATAGGTTTTGATACAAAAAATGAGTACAAAAAACTCAAACATTTCATAAATTAAAAACAAAAAAAAAAAAAAAAAAACTCGACGGAATTTGAATGAATCGCAATAGCTACTCATCATTGTTTTACAGCGAAACGAGTAGGTTGCACATAATTAATATTCGGCATGCAGCTTTCGCGATCATCTGTTTACACTACACAGTGCCGGATTTAAGGCAGGGCAACCGGGGCTCAAGCCCCGGGGCCTCCACAAACTTCAGAACGTTTTTTATTTTTTTCGAAGTATGAAAATATATAAGAATATTTGACAAAAAATAATAATTTTTCAATTATATGGAGAAGTTAAGAGACTCGGGCCTACACGCGGGTGCAAGAAAATTAGTCGAAGTATACAAAAAAGACCTCGAAATTAGTCTTGGGAAAGAGTTGACGCAGTTTGTATCGTTGATTGATACATTTCAGACCAACAGTGTCACTAATGAAACGAGGGAGATGTTTTATTACAGAATCCTGGCTGACAACAATTTCGTCGCCGCATCTCCCAATATTAAAATCGTATTAAGAATGTATTTAGAATTGATGGTATCCAATTATAGTGAAGAGCGATCTTTTTCAAAAATGAAAATGATCAAAAATAGACTACGCACTACAATGACACAGGAATCCTTATCATATCTATCATTGTTAGGCTTGGAAATTGGCATGCTTCGGGAACTAGATTTCACCGAAATCATGGATAATTTTGCATCCAAAAGTGCACGCAAAGTTTTTTTTTTTTTTAATAAAATAAAACTGATTTTTAAACCACCGAAATGCTGCTTTAATTTTTTGGGGGAGGGGGCCTCCACATTCTTGTTGCCCCGGGGCCACCACAACTGTAAATCCGGCACTGAGTCACTACACAGCGCCGAAACGCATGCAGCTCACGGCAAAAATATTCTTTCCCTAGAATTAGACGATTACGGGGGGTTCATAGAAATAGGGATTAGGAAGGACTATGGTAACCGGAGACACGGTTAATAACGGTGTGGTCAAATTTAGGATAGTTTGTATATAAAGAAACTTATTTTAGAAATAGACGGAATAATCGTAGAATTTTGCTGATATAGTGAATGAATTGCTCTGTACATTGCAATTCAACCTGTTCGAATAAATGCATTTCATCAAAACGATATAACTCAGTGAAAAATTATGAGAAAAAAAAATTTCAAGTATTTTGAAGCTTGTAATTTCAACTTTTTAAGATTTTTCAGTTTTTTCATTATTAATTCATCTGCAAGCATGTTTGACTTATTGTTAGCTTTGTACAATTGAATAATGAATTGCCAAATTTGAAGAAAAAACAAGTTCCCAAACTTCTCTGTATAGTGCTAAAAAGAAATAAAAAAAAAATCAACGAAAGTATTGGCAATCCAGTTTTAGGTAACGTCACTCGTATGTATGTAACGTAAGATATTGGAGACAAACGAATCTAAACGTTTCAGCATGCGCACGGCTGTAGACGTGTTGGTCACGCTCTCGGATCGGATACAGCGCCGCCAAGCCTTACCTGATATTCCACATCTATATCGTCAGTGGAGCTCAATTATTCCACTAACAAAAGTTTGTGGCTACAAAATTGATGTATTTTGTTTTTTTCTATACAGGGGACATTCCTAGATTCATCCACAAACCGACTTAAAAAGTATACTGTTTTATAATAATAATATTTAATTGAAAATTCGTTATAGTTTACGACTTAGACATAAATTGAGAATCCCAGTTGTCAGCAATCGCCGGCATAGCTCAGCGCGGTTGATAGTATGTGAGGAGATTCTATTCACGAAGCACGCACACATCGTAACGATATGCGATCGTGTCTGTTATCAAAGAGGATAGGTCTGTTATCTGTTTGCTTAACTTCAAGCTCACACCTAGTGGAAAAAGATCCAGCCGCGTTTTTAGATTCTTTTGGATTAATGTTATTTTTTCTTTAAGCTTCTTCTATGGCTGGTGCATCAACCGCCATTAGCCTCCACGCGTCTGTTGTCTAGTTTTCGATAAAACTATACAAGAACCATACAGATAGAAGAAGAAAACTGTACAAAAATATTGTACTTACCGTTTGGTTTCTTTGAGATAGGTTGAGGTAGACGTATATATGTATATGCACTGTTCGAACAGTTCTTTAAAGTTCACTTTGTCTTTTGATTTATTCGATACTATCTATCTATCGAATTCGTTAATAGTAAATACAGCTTGTTTAAGCTTTTGATAATTGTTTCGCAGTACGATATGCTAAAGTGATCTGAACTGCACCAAAGATGGCGAATTAATGTAACTCCTTTTCCTGTTCTGTCCTTTCGACAAAATATCAGTTACTGAGGGTACTCCCCGTCCGGTTTCCCCAACGCCAATAAACCATGATAAACCCTGTATAAAGTCACGCCTACCCATCGGGTGTATTCCGAAATACAGTTTTTTTTCCCCTAGGCTTATCTCCTTTGTTTGAAATACAGTTATTATCCGTATTCTTCAAACGCCGAACATAGGGGAAACAATGTGTCAGAGTGAGATAGGCCTTCGGCCTTTGGAATAGCATGAGACTCTCTTTTTCTATTTTGGATCGACAAGCTTGCCCCTGGGGTGTGTTCCTAAAATATATACTGCTCGTACTGCGCGTACTGGTAATGGCGTTCCGAACACACGACACGTTTAGATTTCGGAATACATGCATACATAGGAATACGGTCCTTTGCATCTAGAGACACAGGGGAGTTTTCCAATTACATTAATTTTTAATTAATTCTATTTTTTATTTGTTAATTAGGTTGAAAAGTCTTTCGGAGTAACGGATACCCTTGTTTTATTTTGATTTAATTTTCTTGATTGTAAAGCTGGGTTTACAATAGACGCATATGTTACCAGTTGGACCACAATTGAACGCGCGTTCAATAGTAGATCATACTGGATTCTTACATATGTGTGATGTTCAACTTTCATAAACTCACTACTCTAGCAGAGTCTTTCCCAATCGACTTGTGTCGCTTATACTTCGATTTTCTACGAGAATGGGAACGTATGCGTCTATTATAAACCCAGCATTGAGTACGTGAGCGCACTCTAGCATCCGTACTTAGATACTAAATAAACGTTCCAACTATCGTGTCTCCCTGTGTCCATCAGTGTAAGCTTGATGGAAAGTATCCTTAATCAGCTCGCAAATGACCGTAAACAATTATTTTGGTGATAAATATACAGCGTTACAGAAACGTAACGTTAGTACGTTATTATAATTTTCTTTTCCATCTATCACCGTCAATCGAACGTATTGTAGTACACGAATACGTTTCACCGATTATAATAACCTGTAATCCCAAAAACCTAACCTATTCATCGAAAGAGGTTATAAGCTAGAAAGGTTTGATCACATCACATGCTGTTCATTCTGCTTTCTACATCAACACACACACACACGTAGATATGTAATTTAAGTTTCTTTTGCGCAGTTTCTTCGCATCTGAAGTTGTGCCAGGTTACACGTTAGCTGAAGTAGAGAAGTAAGGAAAGTTTAACGCGCCGGGTTTGATTCCGCCTAACCCCAATCTCGAAAGTTTAGATTTTCGATCAAAGATGGCAACACTGTGCAGTCATTTTTCTCTGATCAGGAACGTGTGCACGAGCAGCATAGCCCGGCGAGAATTTCCAACAGATTTAAAGGGCCGAAAAACGAGTTCGCAGCTCTGGCTTAGGCGGCAATTGAGCGATCCATATGTCGAAAAGGCTAAAATGGAGAATTACAGATGCAGAAGTGCTTTCAAACTGATTGAAATCGATAAAAAAAACGGTATACTATCTCCAGGTATGGTTGTGGTCGACTGCGGCGCAGCACCAGGAAGTTGGTCCCAGGTTGCGGTGAATTTGACCAACGCTAATGGGAAAGAGGTCAACAAACCCGTGGGAAAAGTTCTCGCTATAGACAAATCTCATATTTATCCTATAGATGGAGCCACGGTGATTGGTAACACGGATTTTACCACTGCCGAGGCACAAGCGAAGCTGAAAGAATATCTCGCGGGTAAATTGGTCGACGTTGTAATGTCCGATATGGCGCCAAACGCGACTGGCGTCAAATCGATGGATCATGAAAATATCATCGCTCTCGCTTACGCGGCTTTTCGGTTTGCTGTGGTTGTTTCTAAGCCGGAAGCCACGTTCATAGCCAAACTATGGGACGGCGGTGAAGCTAAACGAGTCGAAGACGATCTAAGAAAGTTCTACAAAACCGTAAAAATCGTTCGCCCAGCTGCCACGAGGACCGAATCATCAGAGAAGTTTGTTCTTGCTAGAGGATTCAAGGGATTAAAGAGCAGGGACTGATTATGGTAATAAATGAATAACGAAAATTATACATAATAGTTTTTTTTCGGTACAATTTTTATTTATCTCTCTTTTTCCTTCCTTTATTCACTACTCCTTTCACTCGTAATTCCGATCAAAATAAACGCCCGTTATACAGTGAAAATATGTATGCGAGACATACTTATATTCAATGATCAACTCACTGAAACAGTTTCTCAAAAATTAATTGATGTTAAGGAAAACCGAAACACGTAACAATAATATGTATACATGGATAATTTGTGGAAAACTAAATGATCGTTTAGTTAATGAGCTTCTGGGAAAATGTTTTCTTTCCATAAATATTTCTTCATAATGTATAATTTATTGAGAAACTGGTCCAATTGAAATGTGACTGAGCTACATACATATAGGTATAAGTAATATATCCATACGTTAGATGAAAAGCCAACGTTTAATTTTTTTTTTTTTTTTTTATATGTACAATTCTTGTTTGTTTGGTTTTTTCTTCGTTTTTTATTGTTGTTTTTGTGTTGATTTTTTTTTCTTTTTTTTTTTTCATTTAATAAAATTAATATGTACACAAATCGATAGTACAGCGTAATATCATTTTAAATAGACACATATAGACATATAATTAATAGACAGATCGTTACTGGCCGCAAGTGTTCGAATATCTTATTAATTCGAACATTATACATTATAAGGTATAATAATTTTAATTAATCTGTATGTATGTATGTATGTATGTATGTATGTATGTATGTATGTACGTGTCAGAACCACGTAGATATACATATAAATAAATATATATATTATATATATTTTCATATTTTTCAAAACTGCAAAGACGATCGTGGCTATTATATGTATTACCGATCGAATCGAGTCGATATTATCTTTAAAATTCCCTTTTACCCCCCCCCCCCCCCCCCCCCCCCTGCATACACACATGCATACAACATAACTTATACACGGGACGACGATTCACTATGACTTATATGTTTATATCAACACATAATAATACGTAAACATATACTTATAGATGTATACTTATAGCGTGAAGTTTAGAAATTGGTGAAATACAAACACATAATTATCGTAATACATTTGATAGTGTACATATATTATATACTCTGGTTGGTAAAAATCGGAAATAAAATATCATACTCTTTATGTGCGGTATATTTTACTATTATTAGGTATTATTTTTTTTTTTTTCCTATTCAATATCTTCCTAACGACTATAATTCGTAATCAAGGATTAATTATAATCTATTGTACAATACAGGGTAATTATACATTGTATGTATGTTATTGCAAAAACGGCAAATAGTTTACGTTATAATTTATAATATTAATAATATAATAATAATAATAATAATAATAATAATTATAATAATAACATTAATAATAACAACAACAATACATTCTACCTATATCTATAAATACATATACAAATATACGATACGATCAATCAGTCTGTGTTTTGGTAAAGTGTCTTCGCGGACTTGCGCGACCGTCCCTCTATAATAGTTAGCCTGTGGTTTTCTTTCTTTTTTTTTCTCTCTCTCTGAATTATTGTTTGGTTAGGTGATGCATTTAGTTTGATTGTTATTTATTTATTTATTTATTTATTGCTGGCTAAGCCCATTTCTTATTATTAAATTTATATTATCAGATTATGTATATACATATACTACGAACGAGTGGATAAAAATCAGAATTTTAAATTGACTTGTATACGATAAGCGGTTTAATAGAACATGCGGTTAAAAAAAAAAAAAATAAAAAAAAAAAGACTATTTCATCATTCAATTCACATTTTATGAAACAATAACACGATCGTTACATAGGTTTAAATTTAATCTACTCGTTAATTATCATCCCTCACAAGCACTGCAGCGTATTCCTTTTTGACTGTCTACCTACAAGTAAAATGGACTTGCAACTATAATAGTACGCCATTTATTTACTTCTGATATGAAATATGGTTTTTATAAAATAAAAATTTCTGTGTGTGTGTGTTTATGTACACTTTATTGATGATTGGCATTGTAATGTCCATTAAATACTTGTGTATAGTCAATGACCGATTACTCTGCATTTTTTATTTGCTTTTATACTGATTTTCAGACTGCAGTTAAAGACGCGCGAATATAATTCGTTGGTTAATATACTGGGGTTATATTTTAATAATTAATAACAAAGAAAGACAAGTACTTGAGCTCCTTTTATCCCATACCCGTAGCCCCAACCTCTCAATATATTAAGTTCGCGCGAATGGACGACACACATACATACATACACATATTTGGCACCGCTCCGAATTTCACTACTATATAGCTTTATCTCTAACCGATCGCTTGACCGCCCCGCATGGTTTGAACAAAACCGCGATTTACGGCCTCGGGCGTTATTGCTCTGTAAATACTCTCCCGTTGAGTAACGATCGGTGAAATACGTGAGGACTGATTACTCATTGTCAGACTTGGGTCTCTGAACAATGGCATCCTGGTCCAGAACCTAAACAGCATTGGGTTCTGCCCATGCCGTTGGTTACTGTTCTGAACTGATACTGCAGGCTGTCGAGGAGGTTGCAGATCGTCGATTCTCCATCCAGGTGGCAAATGCCAGTATGTTTTCTTCTGGTGAAGAGAGACGCTGCTCTTTGGCATCAACTGAGGACGTGTGCTCTCATCTGCGAAGGAGGAATGCTTCTTGTAATTCAGGTTCCCATTTATGCTGTTCGAGTGGTCTGAAGGGAACAGCACATGGCTGGACGAAGTCTGCCTCTGATCTTCTGGAAACCTAACGTAATCCTGGCCTGATGTCGTCCTTCTTCTTTGTTGCAAATGACCGCGTACTGAGCTGGACTCGTCGTGCTCTTTGAGGCGTGAAGAATGCGGTTCTGTTTCCTGGGGATTGGAATCATCCAGGTTGATCATCAGCGTCAATTCCTTAGGGGTTGATGCAGAGGTCGCAAGGTCTTCGGCTCGTTTTTTCCCCCGGGTACTCGGTCTATCAAGTCTGCGAGCGTCTTGTGGTGAGAAAATAACTTCCGGTTCCAAACTAAGGTCCGTTTCTGCCTCAAATAATTCCCTGAGGTCATCGCGTTTCGTGTGCTCCGGTGTAGTGCCAGTCCCGGTATTGAGATCCAGCAAAGTAGTTTCCAAAATCACGTCACCACTGATACTGGACTCGCTTGAAATATTACCACCACTTTCTTCCGCAGTCTTGCTACTTGTAAACACTGGCGCAGTCGATGATGGTCTGACAGACTCTTCAGGATGAGAAGATGGCCCAAATTTCCCTGCAGTAACTAGTAGTCCTGCCTCACCATGCGCCAGGATCTCGTCATTCAAATCCGTAGCTTCATCGAGGTATTCTTCGGGGTCGATTGTTGTCGTTATAGTCTCTGGAGCATCGGGTGTAGTCGTTTCCTCAAACCCGTCGTCGGATAGCGTCACTTTTTCATCATTTTCAGCCGTGGTGTCCTCGGATCTGTTGAAAGATCAGTTATATTCAATATTTCAATCGAGTGAAATGAACACGAGGCTCGTTTATGGTGGCATTTTAGTTTTCCAAAAAAAGTTTACAGCAAACAGTCAAGTGTGGATTCAAAATGATTCTCTATCAAGTCACAAAGTTCTGTATGATGTCTTTAAGAGTCAAATAAGCGTTTTCCTAAGACAGACACCTTGCAGTGTGCATAAAATGTGTGTTCAAAAAATGTGAAAAAGAAGAATACGTACGGTGAATTTAGCTCTGTGATGTTAACTGGGATTCCGTCTATCGTCGTCGAGTTGACGAGGAGGTTTCCCGTTCTAACTATAATATGATCGTTGGATGTTCCTGGTCGTGAATCAGCGTCTTTAAAGTATGGCGAGGAAGTTAGTCCAGTCAGTTTAGTCGGCGATAAAAGAAGGACTACAGTCGGTTGCTGTTCATCCTCCATGGGCTTTGTCTCTGTGATATTTTTTACCGAGGTGACGGGTTTGCCGCGAGAATTGTTGAAGAGTTGCCCCAGGGAAAGAGGGATCTCATAATCTATGACTTCGGTGAATGTCTGATTCCCATCGTCAACAAACTCCGCTACGGGAACCACGACCTCGCGTATAGAATGATCTCTCAAAGGCTGTGAAGAATTGCTTCGAAAGAAAGTCCTTTCTTTATCATTACTTGTCATGGTTCCGTTCCCCACTTCATACGTGGTCAAAGCTGCCTCAGTCTCACTATCCGGCTTCCGAATATCCCTCGGAGGGTCAACTCCTGACACATGCACAAGTGAAATCTCCGCTGAGTCATCAGTGTTCGCATCACGCTCTGACTTTGAACTCGATAAGGGTGTTCGTGAGGCTGATAGGTTTTCATCTATTCCAAGAGATATGTTTACCTGCAGTGGCCCTGATGATGCGGATGACTCCTTTTGCTCCGAACCCGTAGCCGCTGAATCACCGAGCTGCACTGCGCTCGGAAATTCCCTTAACCGTACCCTTAAACGTTCGAGGATGAACTCCATATGAGACTTAGGGTCGATTTTGATCGTCTCTTTGAAACACCTTTTCATCGCGTCTTCTGCGTAGCCCTCAGAACAGTTGGATCGCATTGGGGCTACGAAAACGCTCTTGGGACTGATCCTACGTGGCACCGTTGCCGACTCGAAGCTGGATTGTGCGTCTGATTTATTGGCAACAAGAAGCCAAGCTTGCCAGGCAAGTTCACTTGGCAGGTCCCGGTCATAGGTGGGCAATTTACGGGCTGAAGACAAAGGAGGAGCAGGAGAAGAAGAAGAAGAAGAAGAAGAAGAAGAAGAAGGAGTAGTAGAGTCTGTACTTATGGGTTCCAAGTGCAAATTCTCTATCGTTATTGAACTCCCCGTTGGCGCAGCGCCGCAAATCGACGTCAGGCCAATAAGAGCTAAGATTATTGAAAGCCACCTCATCTTCGAGGGTTTGTTCGAAATATAATCGCCTGTTTCCAGTGACCCAGAGTCTTGATATTCGTGTCACCGCTTCCAGTATTCACGCATCGAGCCTACCTAAAATCAGATAAAAAGAAAGAAGTTTGTTAGTTAAAAGTCTTCTATGTGAATATTTATCATACATATAGGCATACGTGGGTACACATACGCGCACATTTCCGGTCGAACGATTAGCATAATTAAGTACATACAAGCGGTAATCGTGGTGTACGATGCAGTACAGTTAGTACTTGGAATTGTACGGAAACGTGGGTAATTCTGTATAGTATGGCTAGGTGCTTCTTACTGCACGTTTCGGTTAGGGTTACGCAGCCTGTCTATTCCTCGTCTACGATTATACGCTGTGCTATATTATTTCTTGCGCCTTTATAGAAAGGCAACAGTCTCTTTGTTCTCTGCCTTATTCCCCGGAGACACCGAGTATACTTAAAACTCATTAACCACTAACACGCGAGCACTGAACTCAATCCTTTAATATATATTGGAATGATGTTCTGATATAAAGTATTCGCCTAGCTTAAAGTTATTATACATTTTGAAATTAATTTTTACTTTTTTTTTTATTGATTTTCAATAAGCGTAATTTATTCCAAACATTTTACAGCAAGCATTTCATCTTTCATCGAATCAAATTTTCCGGTTCTGCATACAGGATTAGTAAATGTAACTTATAATATTCTATGTGATTAATTGTCAGATATTATTGGGTTGTTTAATTCAAAAATTAAAATTCAATATTCTAATCCCGGTTAATTATGTATAAACTCCGAATTTTCGGCTAAGAATATAACTTAGTCGTTTCAAACTGTAGGTATATGTATGTACATTATATTTTCGGGTATAACATCATAAAAAGCAGATTATTTGAATTTGGTCAAATAAACGAAATATTCTTTTCGGATTTTGAACAGCTGTTCATTTATTGACAATCGTACGTATTTGCTCGGGCCAGACGTATGTACAAATAGTGTGATCGACAGACTGGATTAAATTCGCGAACTTTCGGGTTTAACAACACTCTATAACGTATTTTGACAGAGTAATTTTAAATTTTAACGATGGTGTTTCTTCCTTTGTTTTAAAAATTCGCTTCTCAATCTTTACAAGCCGCTCTCTGGCTCGCACACCTTTATATAACATGAGACCTTCAGTCTCGAAGGTTAGACTTTCTTTATGGTCAATAGCTGGATGATGATGTATTATACCTAAGTAGAGGAGGAGGTAGTGACTAACTAGCAGAGGCTAGTTCAGTGACTCGCCGGGTAGTAATTTTTTCTTTTTTCTTCTAATCTAAAACTCGATAATACTGCACTATGAAATTTAAACAATATTCTATATGGACAGTCCGTCGAGGGGCGAGAATTCGCCATTAATCACTTCATTACTATCCAACCCCTGGTTTTACCTGCAACTATCATCCAGACGCCGAGTCATCGATAGTTTTGAAAAAAAAAAAAAAAAAAACAAATTCACATAAAGAACATTCACGTTTATTTATGATTCATTGGCACGCGTTATCTCGCCGTTGCAACAAGCGCAACGTTCTAAGATAACGCGTGCATCAGGTATAGGTATAATGTATAAGGTATTGAAATACCTGAACCCAGCTTTTTACCTATCAGAATATTACCATAAAACAAACGGCAACTGTAATTTACTATTTTCAAAGAATTTTTGAATTTCTTTCAACGCCACTTTATGCATATCCTGTATGTAAAGTGGCAAGATATTGCGGATGCAGTAATGTACAATGATAAGTGGAAAGAAAAATATGATGTTGCAATCGAAGGGAAACAACCCGGATGCTTTGGTCCCGGTAAAACCCGAATGGTGATGGAATTAGAGGTACGAGAAAAGAGGATCACTGTGTTCAGTCTGTAGGGCGCTCACTTTCGACGACCTTCCTCGAGGAATAAGACACTGTGCTGGACGGGCACTCGTGGGACAAGATACATATATTTTCAGGAGATAAAGAGCGAGAGAAAGAGAGAGATCAGTGTCGGTGAATGAGAGAGCTGAAATAATTCCCAGACAACGGGTGACTCTCTCGGAGGTGCATTCCTCTCACCCTGTAGAAGCTAACCTTTTGACGGTTCGAAACTCCGCACAATGACTAGTCCTATCCAAGGACTGCTGGATTCCAGAATCCCGGTATCCCAGGACCCTAGGGGACCCGAATTCCAAGAGACGATTCTTATTATAGAAGACCATGACCCACTATCAACGAATCGAGATTTTGATACTGTTTGAGAGTAGGATATCCCATATCGCATCAATAATTCGATTATCGATATTGTATATATCGTTTATGGCGGCAGAACCTGGTTGCGGGTTCCCACACTCTATCATCAAGAGTATATTCCATAAACGGATCAGCGAGACATAGACGGAATTTTTAATTGCACTATTGCGCTCTTAGCAGACAGGTGGTGTGTTCGGTTATCGCATGATGTGTGTTCCAGTAAAAGCAACTAGCGTGAGAGGAAAACCATTTGCAAAAAATAAAAACTTT
This sequence comes from Macrophya annulata, assembly GCA_963924015.1. Taxonomy (NCBI): domain Eukaryota; kingdom Metazoa; phylum Arthropoda; class Insecta; order Hymenoptera; family Tenthredinidae; genus Macrophya; species Macrophya annulata. Next base: position 20,592,163 of record OZ001259.1, read on the forward strand.
ATTGAATTCTGCGCGTTTTTTTTTTTTTTTTGAAGTTTTTGGTTACAAATAAATACACAATAACTACTTCAATCAGAGAAATTATTCAAAATATCAGATAATTGATTAAAATTTTACACACTGTTGATGTCTCTCGTCTAAAAATTTTCAGTAGGTCCATCATTGTATCAAGTACGTATGTACAGTGAAATGAATCGACGTAGAAGAACGTATCGAATGTTGCTTCAAAGTCTCGGTTATTCACTCTTTTATTATTTATATTTTAAAAAATACTGCTGACTCAGATACTCACATGCGGAAGTGGTCTGAATCAGATTTTATGAAAACATCCAAATAAAAGATTTTACGTTATAATAATTTGGTGAAAAGTTGATTTTCGGACTGGAGCATAACAATAAAGTCAAAAATTCGCTATAGGGCAGCTGGGTACCTACTATCGGTATATCGCATGATACATGATCGTATAGTGTATAGACATATGTCTTTTTGCGGGGAATCCCAGAGAAAAACGATCCTGCACGCTTGCGACACGCGTTTTACTGGCGATCTGCCAAAGAGGTTGACCGTTCAAACAACCACGCAATATTTCGCAGGAAAGTTTCCCACCGCAGTATATGTATACCTGTAGCGTAGCGTAGCCTTAAAGGAGGCCTCGCAAACTGACACTCAGCTATACAAACGCATACATGTATACGTGCATTACATTATAGGTATAGGTTATAAGTAAGGAAATAAAAATCAAACTAAAATGGCAATTTGCCAGTCTTTCAAGACGACTTTGAGTTAGGAACCGAGACCATGTCTCCTACGACGACAGTTTTAATCGGTGGACAGGTGCGGACAGTTTTGATTGATTAGAACTATGTAGACAGCACCGATGCAATTAGGCGTTTAGAAATTCTTTCCAAAGTTTTGGCCAGTATATAGAAATCCGTTGTATATATTATATATTTGCCTATGTGTATAGGGTAAATCCGGGAGAGATGTATGACACACTTAATTAAGTAACTCCAGGGGAGAGAGAAAGAGAGAGAGTCAGAATTTCCGGTAAAATTTCATCACTTTTCGTTATAGGTATATAAAGGTATTTATATTTTCGAACAGAAGAATCGACAAATTGTTGAGAAGATTGTCAAAAAATTTAATTTATTTTGATAAAATCTGATTTTTTTCTAAAATAAATGGATCTGTTACTTTCAAAAATAATACATAAATAAACTAATTCTGGTTAAGAGATTATGAAAATATCGATACAAGTGCACGGCTGCAGTGTGCATTATATTGTAATGCTGTACATATGTAAACTGCAATAATATGGATAATTGCAATAACGGGCAATATATATTGTTTCCGTTTATAATTTTGTTTTGAGTAATAACACGAGTTACTTATGTTTAAAAACTGTACGTTATGACAGTATTATTATGTCAAGCAAAGAAGATGAAGAAGAAGAAGAAGAAAGCTTCAGACTTGAGTCCATAATAGTATAGGAGTTGACTTTCCTCATCTGGTACATACATATACACATAATAAGATTCGCTTTTATTGTTAATAATATATAAGCACCGCATAGTAGCGCGTAGTAGAATAAGGGGTCAATGGATGTCAATCGTAGCTGCGGGCGAGAGGAATATTTTAAGAGACAAGAGAAAAATAAAAAAATTATAAACAATAAAATAAGACATGTGATCGTTTACTAACGGTTATAATATTATGGTCCATATTATACATGTATATACTTAGTATAGAGCCTGGAATTTTTATGTATATTAAAATTGTTCAAACTATAATACATTATGTATGTACGTATAGAAATATCCAGTGATCCAGTTTAAATTAATATAAATTTCATTTCACTGGTTCTCGCGGTTTTCACACCCACACACAATTAATTATTTACACGATGAAATTAAACAATAAAACCACTTTCTATCTAACCAGTCTCGACAATTAATTAACCGATTAATTGCCCACCGCAGTGAACCGCGCATTAATTAAATGCCTGGCGTATTTTTTGCTTTATCGTTATAATCTCTCAAACGTTTATCAAATTCACGTCAAGGACGCGAACTCGTGGGAAATATATTTAGATAAGAGAAATATGAATGATGAAATTTCGTCATATAGGTATATAATAATAATAAAAATATATATGGATTTCTCATAACGTTGATCATACTAGTTTTTGATAAGATAAACCTCCTTCATCTATCTTTAACGATATTATTATTAATTACCATTAGTTTCATTGTACTCGTTGTACATTACCTGATTATCGCAAAAAAACATCCGTATCCTATACTTCGCTCGACGTTTACACTGACTCTGTATACGGATACATATAGTAGGTACAGATAAACTGGACGGGGTCAAAGGCCAACCAACACTTGTAATAGTATCTTTATCTGGAGATACTTAAATGTATTGCAAGAACGTGTATATATCTAAGGCGAGACTGCGTGTCACCAAGTCGTCAAGTTCCTCTTCTTTAATACCAATTTTCGATTTACGATCTAGATATATTTTTGTTCTTTAAACATAAGAATTTTTTTTACAGCGATAGAGAAGAACTTTTAAGGAACGAAAAGCGACTTTCCTTATTTATTTGGCTCTAATTTTTAGTGACTTAGGAATTCTGATAAATTTCTATACCGATAATTGAACGAATTGTTTGTTTCCCACTTGAAGAGAAAAAAATCAATATTTTTAATAGTCTACACCCAGACGGTAAACACTCTAATTAAACAGTCTCTCATTCATCTAGGGGAATCAACAAAACTACATAATATTTATTTGATTAGTGTCATACCTATATGCAACGATTTCTGAATTCTTTTTTTTCTTTTCTTTTATTGGCTTTTATCAGTTAGTTTAATATTGTATATCTTCTCGTAGTATTATATACAAATATTACGAGGCCTTGACTTTGACTATTTATAATAATTAACTTGAAAGAGATTAGTGGTGTGTGTATATCGTATATAGTACCGGTAGAATGTTCTCTATATGTATAAGCAGGATTTAGAATAAGTGGAATTATTCAAGCTTATTCATGGTGAAAAATCCTCGGGCGGGTTTCTTCTTTATTGCCTCGAGGGGGGAAAAAAAAGAAAGGAAACAAAAATGAAGAGAAAAAAAAAAAAAAAAAAAAAACTATAGTCGTATTCTAAATCGGTACTACTTCGAGCTATTTTTAGAACCTATGTTGGAGTTTTCTCAGCATGGTAGTAGATATAGGTTTTACCTACTCATAGTGTGAGCCCGCGCTCACCCGCCGTTTTTTGTGTTTGGATATTCATTTCATAGACCAGACTTTTATCTCCCTCTTACGAGGCGCCAGACCAGCCTAGATACCTACAGGCTCATCGCCAGAGCTGCTTTTAAGAGGCGAGAAGTGTTTTGTCGGACACTTTATTTCTCGCAGCTGTATTATAGCTGCAGTGGTTATGAATACCGTGGTGTATGAATACGTCCCAACGTTTTTTCACCTATTTTAATATCATCAAGAGACATCACTGTAGCACGTATAGACCCTGTGCTTTTGTTGAATTACTGTTTCCTCGCTATAAAGAAAACTGGTAATGAGCGAGATTCAGAAATTAGTAGCTAATTAGTAGGTAATTAAAGAAGATAGTATTAGAATTAAGTCAGAAAATAGTTTGAGACTGAAGAAATGGTAGTTGAGTTAAGACGTCGCAGTTGATTTAAAAAATAGTACTTGCATCAAGTGATAGTAGTTTAGTAGAAAAATAGTATTCTAGTAAAGATATTGCAGCTGAATCAAGTGATCTAGTAGAGTCGAGAAATAGTCAGGAAATCAGAAAATATAGTAATGGCAGGATCAAGAAATGGTACTTGAATTAGGACATAGTAACTGAGTCAACAATTAGTTGAGGATTTGAAAAAATAGTTGTGAAGTAATGATCGTTGAATCAAAAGATTTAGTAGAGTAGTGTCGAATAGTTGAGGATTGAATAAATTAGTAGTTGGGTCAAGCAGTGGTATTTGAGTTGAGATGTAGTATTTGAATCGAAAATTAGTTGATGATTCGAAAAAATAGTAGTTTAGTCAAAAAATAGTAGTAAAGTAAAGAAAAGATCGTTGAATTAAAAGATTTAGTAGAATCGAGGAATAGTTGAGGATTGAATAAATTAGTAGTTAGGTCAAGCGGTGGTACTTGAGTCAAGATGTAGTAAGTTGAGTCGAAAAATAGTAGCCTAGTAAGGAAATGATCGTTGAATCAAGAGATTTAGTAAAATCAGGGAATAGTTGAGGATTGAATAGATGAGTAGTTAGGTCAAGAGGTGGTACTTGAGTTGAGATATATTAGTTTAGTTGAAAATAAGTTTCGGATTTGAAAAAAATAGTAGTTTAGTCAAAGAATAGTTTTAAAGTAAAGAAATGATCGTTGAATTAAAAGATTTAGTAGAGTCGAGGAATAGTTGAGGATTGAATGAATTAGTAGTTAGATCAAGCAGTGGTACTTGAGTTAAGATGTAGTTTTTGAGTCGAAAAATAGTAGCCGAGTAAAGAAATGATCGTTGAATCAAGAGATTTAGTAAAATCGGGGAATAGTTGAGGATTGAATAGATTAGTAGTTGGATCAAGCGGTGGTACTTGAGTCAAGATATATTAGTTGAGTTGAAAATTATTTGAGGATTCCAAACGATAGCATAGTTCAGTCAAGAAATAATAGTCGAGTGAATGAATGATATTACAGTTGAATTAAGAAGATTAAGTAAAATCGAGAAATATTTAAAGATTAAGAAAAAATAGTGGTATGAGTCAAGAAATAGTAGCTTATTGAAAAGATAACAACAGATTGCAATCAAAATAACTATTAGTAAAGATGAATAGTGAATAGGATCGGTGAAGTTAAGGATAATTGTGAAAAATAGTATTTAGTCGATGATTACTATTAATCCGAAGAATCGAATCTCGCCTGTTACTTATTGCCGCAGAATATTGCGTAACTATTATACGATTCGAAGTTATAGATCTCGTCTAAGATCAGGCTTCAATTCCTGGATCAGCAGATGCGCAGCATATATCTATCCATTTATCTATTTATTTATCTATCCATCCATCCATCCATCCATCCATCCATCTATCCCAGCGTAGGTCGATCTCTTCTAACTACTACAGAGCGCGGATAGTGTATACTACTAGGCACTTCGTTAATCTAACCTAATTCTGTCTTTCCGTTCGATTTGGAGGGTCCAAACGTACCGACCGACGTATATACATTAATACATACATATGCATATACGTTACGTTGCCACGGCTTAGACAAATGCTCATCTTCCACCTTACACTTGTGTCTACACTCCACGCCCCATTTTCCTACATCTACTTACTTCTATTACCCCGTTAGATATATTGGCAATAACGTATAATCATTTGCTCGTTAAAAATAAATTGCCAAAAGATATTCTCACATATAATTACAATCAACTACATTATACTTGAATATTTTCTTTGCACCTATAATGTAGAAGTTAGAAGACACCATATATTCTAGCTTCCTCATCGTCATCTCGGTTCAACGGATAAAAATATCTTTTTTTTTTTTTGTTTTTTTTTTTCAGCTCCAAGCTATAAGGCATATAGGTATGTGACACAAGAAGTGAGATTACAGATCAGGAGACACCAGTCGTCTCTGCAGCAGACACTCGAGTCACATAGTTAATCTCTAATTCTCTTTCCTGCGCACTCAGGTTTTAGACTTTTTTTTTCTCTCTACGTTTCTATTTCACTGCTGACATGAGTGTTAAGTAAGATATATCGATTTTCGAAAATCTATATCTTATCACAGTCCACATGTAGAGAAAGAACCGATTTATTGGCAATCTGGCACTTTTCCAGTCTCTCGCTACTTGACACCGGAAATTATTTATTTTTAACGTTTCCTTTATTATAATATCCTGCATAAGAATCTGTACTAATGATTGACAAGTAGTCTTAAATATCCCAATAATATCTTCCATCATTCATTCATCGTAGATCGAATACTTAGATTAGACTATATCAATGAACGAATCGTTCATGACATTTTTAACGAAACTGGCCACCGGTAATTTATACGGTCTTTATAACAATTTATAAAAGCCTTTTCTCATTTCCTGTACCGTTGCAGGTCAATTTCGTTTTTATTGCTTCAGAAATTAAAACTAGGATTAACTTTTCATTCAGGATTAAACTGTACGCGCGACATTGTCCATATAGGTTTAGAGGTATATCTATACATATACCGGTAGTCTGGATGGTCGCTCATTAATGGAGACTACCAACCGGAATCTTGATTGACCATAACAATGAACCGAATTATACGGACTTTATACTCATAACGGAACTAATCCCTTTAGTCGTATGAGATTTTAATGAATTAACTCCGGCTGATGCAGTTCTTTGTCTACGTGAGCGAATGTTGTTTAAAAACAAAAAAAAAGGAAAAGCCAAAGAAAAAAAGGAAAAATAAAAAAAGACCGTACTTCAGAGCTTCATCGATATACATAGATGTATGCGTAGTGCAGGTGTTAAATTGAAGATATTTTAGTAAACCCGGATGTAGGTACGTGAGTTATTATGCTTTCGCAAATTATGTATACTCAATTTGAAATGCATTTCTCGTTGGTGTTTGTGTTAGTAATTAACCAAACCGCATATATATGTTTATACATATACTTATGCAATGTGTATATATAAGATATACGAATGCACGATATATCATCGCTGACTTCCGTTTTTATGGATAGATCACGCAGATGATGAATTTCACTCTGCACGACTCTCGTCTCAAATGTCAAATTCAAAACTTAAACTTATAACCACTAGGTCTACAGGTTATCTGAATAAAAGATGAAGATGAATATATGAAGAAGAAAAACAAGATGAAAAAAAAAAAGAGATAAACACGGATTTAAATTTATATTCTTAGTTATTTTTATTAAAAATTAACTCACGTACTTGGACCTACACATATACATATGTATAAATATATGTATATATTTATACAATATGTGATTCAAATTTAAGAATTTCTTACACAGACTCATATATATTCACGTTCTGTACATATATATATATATATATGTGTCTTGTGATTTCCGGAAAACCTATTTTTATTAAAAACAACCGGACGAGTGCATAGCTGATACTCGCAAATTTATCAGTACGAGTACACTGATGGTTGTAATACTGCAGCAGTGCACTATTCATTCAAGTATAGGTTTATATACATATCTATATAGTAACATGGATCAGTTTACTCATAAAAAATTACGCAGGAAACTAATTAAATAGCAACTAAATGCTTTCGATAGTTACAACAAATAACTTAGCGATAAGTTAATTGCCGTTCCAAAAATTAATGAATAAATACTTAAAGAAAAAACAAAACCAAAAAAGAACGAATATTAATTAAAATAAGTATAATTGTGAGAAACTATCATGGCTTCGAAACGCTGAATATAGTTTTAAGAAAAAAGAAGAAAGATTATTGAGATAATTTTTTAATTTTTTTAAAATTTCTTGTTTAATCGCAGCGGATTATTGAAAAATTTGGTTATTCAAAAACAATCCCTTTAAAGATGCGGATGCATATATGGTTGAATTACAAGGCCGTTTCCTATTGCGAAAATCCTTCAATTTAATATAAGCACGTGTATAGATATATGTGTTCAATATACGTATACGTGCTTAGACCACAATAAGTATGTATGTATGTATACGTATGTACATATACATACGTGTGTTAATAATATATTACGCGTCAGGTTTCGCGAGTGGCTATAGGTATAACATGAACGAAAACTGTTGGCGTTTGAGTTTGGAGTTTTGCCAAAACTTTCCAGACTGTTGGGCGCGCAGTAAAATGAAATAGTGTATATATGTATAATTATACATATGTATGTATGTATGTATATGTATATCGGGGGTGGCGGAAAGGTTATTGCGAGGAATATAAAAAAAAAAAAAAAAAAATGAACCATTAAAAACAAAACCAAGATTATGGGAATAATATTTACGCGATATAATAAATCCAATCGGTCAAGTGGGTGGGTATATATCGTTTCTAAATTCTCTTTACCAACCCGCTGTAAGAGAAGCGGTCATTTTTATGACAAGAACCAGATGGTCAATCCACCAGGACTGTTTTAAAAATTAAACCACACATACACTGTGTATAACATTTATAGTTGGTATAACAGTTACGCAAACTGAACTTGTTCACTGTATACTATAAAATGCATACACATATGTATGTATACATATGTATGTATTATAAACGTGTATGTAACATGTAGGCAGTTGGGAGGCCTTAATGCTCGATAGATTATACTAAACGAGTGTAATCTACGTATTCATAGATGTAAGTTGTGTAAAACATCGTCAAATAAATCATCTATCTTCGTATAAACATGGTCAAGTGTTCTCAAGTGCTTATATTCGGCTACACACGTTTAACGACGCGAATCAATTTATTTATTATATACCTAACAACCATCCGTGGTCCAGACACATGGCCAGTTTCAATATAAACTAGTGTGTGCTTGTACCGGTCAGTGTTCTACACATCAGAATATATCTTCTACGTTTCTCGAAATTTCGGTTCATTTTGATCATTTTACAAAATTTTTACAAATGAGAAAAGAAAAACTGATCTATTCTGCTTGAGATTAGTTTATTTTTTTTGATTTTTTTTGCATTTTGTTTTTCAGGATATTTAACGATAGCTGAATGAATACACATGTAACTGCACTGAGTTCTTTTTTTATTGATTTTCGAACACCTTCGATCGAAGACACAAGAATATTAAAACCATCATCGACAATGAGACTCCTGCAGCAGCCTTGGTTATAGTCGAGTAGGTACAAGACGTCTTGATACTGACAATTAGTAGCATAATAAGTTCGTGTAGGAAGTTTAAGGATAAATAACAAAAGCTATTTTAATTTGATTTAATTTTGTGCTATTTTATGTTCTAGCTTCTTGGTACTGCGTACGACAATCAAAAACAATAAATGATAAGGCCATTCCCGAACAATAATCTTATAGAGACATATGATTTAATTTTCTTAAGTTTATATCGCAGTCTGTATAGCTTATACGAAAAGTCTTCGACTCGGTTCGTCTGGTAAGTCCGTAACAAGATGGAGACAAACTGAGAGACAACCGGTGTAGGTATGTATATATGTATGTATGTACATACATAGGACTAGCGGTATGGATGTCACGAGGATATATACTATAGGAGAGCATACGAGCGTGATGAGAAGAGATGGGAGACTTGGCGAGAATCAAGATGTAGATGGAGATGGAAATGGAGATGGAAAGGGAGATGGTAAAGAGACGGGATTTCGAACTCCAGACTCGTTCGCACTGTGGGATAGATAAATACGAAAAGATATCATATTATTGAATCTAAATAAACCGATATATGTATAATAAACCAAACCATTAAACGTTCGAAAGATTGTCGAAAAGGATCGGCACGATATGACCGATCAAAATCACCATTAAAATTTCTCAATTCTCTTAAAATATAATAACAAGTCGTGGGCCGTAGGAAACGGTTTTTAAGACAATATCTTAAGACCTGTGTCCGTAACCCGTAAGTGGGCCAATGGCGTTAGGTCAGTGCCAGAGGAGGAGATCTCACGGGCAGATTGAAGCCGTGGTCTGCGTGCGGTATAGGATTGAAATTTGCCAATTATAAGAACTGCGAGCATTCAGTCGAAGACGTCGAGTAATGGATTCCGGAAACACGAGACTGAGAATCATTTATAAGTGAAATAAGTTTCGCTCAGGATTAAAAATAGTCACCATGCTTATACAGAGGAAAAGGAATGAAAAAAACCATAGATACGGTCTTAGGCTTGCGGTCATTGACACTGTTCCCCCGTTTCCATAACCGATCAACGAAATCATCGTTTTGGTAGTTTTTGCAGATTTTTCCCCTCAAATAATATAAAACTATGATTGATTCTTCGACAATCGGGATCTGATCACAGAGCGCGAACCTATACCGGATATCCAACGGATTATTAGACGATGAATGACGCTTCCTTGATTTTGAAAATCGGTTGTTCAAATTCGGTTGAATTTCAAGATTGCAGAGATACCTTTCTCTCGTGAACTAATTGGGACCAAAATAACGTATTTTCAATGTCATTTAGAGAAGCTATCTGTACGTGTACAGGTAATCCCCGTGAGAGTGTGACTCAATTTGTTTTACTGAAGATCAGTGCAGAGCATCAGGATGATTATCAGGCAATTTACGAAGAGAGCGATGAGCCAGTATGCAATTAGAACGAATCAACGAGAATTAACGAATCAACGAACGAACGAACGAACGGACCAACTCTGCTCTCGTTTCACTGGCCCAGTTTCTGCGACTGGACAATTGGGTACCGAGTACCTATACTGCGGAAGACGTGAATTGCCACGGCATCTTCAAGCCCTGAATCATCCCATATAGACGTATGAATCTTACGTTCATATATTTTTCGGTCAACATGAGAAGGAGATGAATTGAGCTGATTAGGAATGGCGTGACTTTTAGTAGATATTCCAGTAAAATTCACGCGATTCTAATTTTCTGGATGGTTTTAAGTATCTTAAACAGACTTAGTTCTTCGTTCTAGTCATTTGCTATCCGAGCACCATGCTGGGTCATGATTTCTGAAAACTGCAGTATGATTCACTGCGTAATCCTCGATTTCTATCAATCCTGAAGGACTGATTAGACATCACTGTACATGCGTTCATACATCTTTCGGTCCATATAAGAAGGAGGCGAATTAAGCTGATCAGGAATGGCGTGAATTTAGTTCCTAGTTCTCAGACTGCAGTGCTATGCACACTGAATGAAGTGTCTTTGAACCTTCATGAACCGATTATCAGAGCAGAACTTGCTGGATGGTTTCGAGTATCGAAAACCGATTTTATTCCAGGTTTTAACCATTTGCTCTTCGAACAGCATGCTTGATCATGATTTCTGATGACTGCAGTCTCATTTACCACGTATTCCTCCATTTCCATCAATCCTGAAGGACTGATTAGACATCACTGTACGTGCATTCATACATCTTTGGGTCAATATGAGAAGGAGACGAATGGAGCTGATTGGGAATGGCGTGGCTTTTAGTCCCTGATTTTCAGACTATGCCGTGCTATGCACACTCAATGAAGTGTCTTTAGGCCATTATGAATCGATCATCGGATCAAACTTGTGGACGGTTTTAAATATCGGAAACCGATTTTCTTCCAAGTTTTAGCCATTTGCTCTTCGAACAGCATACTTGATCATGATTTCTGATGACTGCAGACTCTCATTTACCGCGTAGTCCTCGATTTGTATCAATCTTGACGAAACGATTAGACATAAATCGTTCAAAAATGACACAACGAACATACAAGAAAACTTGTTGTTTGATTGATAGTCATTGAAATTTTCTGACTATCCAAAATTATAACACTTGTGAAAAACCAGTGCGGTGACATTTCGGAGTTGGTTATCATTCAAGTAGGTATAGATATTCCCCTACTAGCATAATGAGTTAGTTCTTCTCTCTGTTTCTCTTTCGCCTATAGGTGTATAGAATATTATATCGAAGTTCAATAAGGCGCTTAGCTCAACTCAACTCAATTCAACTTAACTTAACTTGACTTCCAGAGTTTCAATTCTCAAGTCTATAGAGTCTAGATGCTAGAGTCTAGACCAATGTAAGTAAGTATGTATAGATTCTCAATTCTTGATTCTCGACGACCGTGATCCGCCGCGTAGCGTCGCGCCACGCCGGTTAGTGTTTTGCAATCGGTTTAAAACTGCTAGGCCATTCATTCCCTCACCGCACACGGTACTTTCTATCCGAGTAGGTATGCACATACACGTTTCATACATACGTATTACACACTCTCTGCAGCACAGAGAGAGACTCCTGATTAGATTCTACTATTGCATCGCTAGTTTAACATGTATGCTCATACATGGATGTAGGTATATAAAAGTATCCTACATATATTATAGACACCTATAGTCAATTTAATTTCAACATGATAATCGGCATTCGATAGTCAATTGGGGTTCAAAAAATATAATTATATTTTATTGTACCGAATTTAAAGTCGAAAATATTAAGCGACAGAAAAAAAAAAAAAAAAAAAAAAATTATACGTATGAGTGTATATCTCTCATCTGTGTCTGTATTCACATAATTGAATATACAGAAACGAAAAACCGTTAGGATTAAAATTAAGTTTCACTATTTTGAATGGTGGAGCTTGAATTACCGCACAATCTATAAACTAGAAATTGATCGATCATTATTTAATTGTTTAAATATAAATTATCAGTTATAAAAGTTGCAAGTTTATCGTAAAATAGATTATGAATAATTATAAGACATGCAAGAAGAACAAGACTGATATTATTCGTTATGTTATTATTTATACTTACAAAGACAAGGAAGTAGGAAAGTCGATATCCATTAACGTAATTTAATTCAACCAGTTTTCGATATTAAAATTTTTACGTAATGATGATAATATTAAATCACACGTGATGAAAAAGACAAAAAGACAAAAAAAAAAAAAAAAATGGCAATCCTTTATAATTATACTCTTCCGACAATAAATATATTTACATATATATATATATGATTTACCACAACACAGAATTTTGTTTTCACACGAAAAGTTTATAATACACACAATATTATACATACGTATATACATATATTATATGTATACATACACACGTATATGTATATAGTACACTGTTTGTAAATAAAATAACTTTCTTCTCCCGGTTTAATTTACATGGGGCAAACAAATCCCGTGCCAATCGTAATCCCTATGACGTCATTACCAGAGCGCAGTTCAGAGTATATCAAAAGCCCCTTTACTGCACTTAACTGAACTGAACTGAACTGAACTACACCGGGCTGAACTGCGCTGCGCTGCGCTGCGCTACGCTACGCTGAGCTCTGCACACTACGTACGTACGTACTCCACTGCACTGCAATCACTCTCACTGTTATTTTACTTACGACCTTTTAAGTTAATCTCCTTCATCATTGACTTTTCTTACATTTTTCCTTCTAATTATTTTTATATATTTATTTATTTATTTTTAACTTTTCGTCTTCTTTTTTCTTCTTTCTTTTATTTTCTCCTTATATAATATTCACGATGCTCGTTATCGATGATTAATTTTACTATCAAATCAAAGAATTTTTTTTTTTTGTCTCTTTCCCCACTATAAACGGTAGGTATAATAAACACCTATTGAATGTATACCATGATTTTTTCTTTTTTTTCTTTATTATTTAAAATAATCGATCTCTCTCCGATATTATATGTCTCACAGTCACAGAATTTTTATAAAAATAATTTTTCACAATAATTATTACACGTATTTGAGGGGGAAGATTATTGTTAATAATTAACTGAGAAAAACTAAAAATAAAAGAAGAAACATATCAATTTAAAAAGAAATAATTCAGTTAATGATTCTCAGTCAGTTTGCTGCGAAGACTTTTTTTTGTTTCTTCTTTTTAGAACAAAAAAAAAAGAAAACACAAAATTTATTTATTTATTTATTTATTTATTGTAATTATAGGGACGATACTGTCGGACGCGATAGACGAGAAAGTTTAAAATACACCACAGTTCATAGTTTGAATTTTATTCTGTTTTATTTTATATTATTTTATTTCATTTTTGTTTTCTTCTTGTTTGTTTTCGATTCCCGTATTGTTTCCTATACTGTACTCTCTATTCGGGCGTCGTGTTGCGACTGTCGTCGTTCCTACTGGGATTCCACTGGGCGCTCGTTCGTTCGCTCGCTCGCTTACTTGCTTGCTTGCCCTCTTTCCCTCTTCCTCTCCACCCACCTACCGTACCCCTCTACCGCAAGTATATATCCATATAGCTTACTTCACCCAAGACTTCTACCCCCCACCCTTCGATTTCCCTTCACTGTAAGTGTAATCGTTAATGTTAATGTTAATGTTAATGTTAATGTTAATGTTAATGTAAATGTAAGTGTAAATGTAAGTGCAAGTGTAAGCCTCTCCAGCATTCGCCTATGCATATAAGTATATACGATACACATATAGGTACCCATATACACACATAGATTACTTAAATTATTTATATTATGTACAAAAGTGAGGGTTTTTAAAGTTTTAAAGTCTTACTTTTTTGTTTTGTTTTTTTTTTTTTTATTAACGAAATTGTAACAGGTTAACAATTTTTTATGAAAACATTTTCGACTGCAGGATTTTAAACAAAGAAATAATGATAGAAATTTTATTTTTTAAACATGATTTTTATAAAGTTTATAATAACAAAATTGATCGTTAGTTTTATCACGAAAATTCATTGACCTATAATAATTAGGTAAAACCTGTAAAATAAATTACCTTTCTTTGTATAATTAATCTGTTATTAGGAAATGGGAAAAATTTGAAAACAAAAAAAAAACAAATAATATCTCCTGATGACAGTAACTCGAATAATCGATTATTCTTTTTCATTATCTTCTATATACACTTAATTTTGAAAATTGATAAGCTTATTTTTTACTCCAAGAGGTTTATTTCATTTTTATTTTTATGGACAAATGATACATAAGGATCAGGAAATCCGAAAAATTCTCAATCTTACTCCATGTCAAATATGAGTTAAAGAATCTTAAATCTTTCTCTTTTGGGAATATCGGTCCCGAAATATAATAACGCCTTAAACATACAGTAATAGGCTAACTACGTATGCGTATTATATACTCACAATCAGATACACACACGAAGGTGTCTAGAAATAGAAATCCTTTCCCGACGAAGGACTGCAGCTATGTTGTAGTCGACAGGTGATCAGTTATCCATATTATACAATATACATTATAGTCACTCGTTATTGGGTCCAAGGATCAAGTGCGAGACTCGAACCTGCTCATAGATTATTTAGGGTAGTTAGAAAAATAGATGAAAAAATTGAAAAACAATATTTAATTGATCGCAAAATGTGTATCTAGCTGAATGAAACGTTATAGAGTTGTTTTTTTATTCTTCACGCTCACGTGTGTTGTAAGAAAAGTGAAAATTTGAAAGAATTGAAACTAAACTAATAAAACTATACTAAAATTACACCTAGATCACCTACAACAATTTTATAATAAATAAACCAGCTCCTAAATCCATATGTTACTATAATTATATATCTAGATACATCCGAGGGAAAGGATATTTGTCGAATCAATAAAACGTGTCTATACTATATCTATAACGTGATCAGAAAATAGTCGTATATCTGAGATGCATGTAGCATACTTAATATGATAGATTAGATTTAGTCGAAACTATGATACACAAGCAAAATATTGTGCGTTGTTTAATCAATGGAATTGAATTTATGTATCTCTGTACCATATAGTGAAGGGTATATCAAACCCCATATTTGGTTCAACGAATCCTTTATCCACGTGGATTTCAACTATCTTGACAATATTACGAACAATGATTATTAGGAGATGTTCTGTCATGCATGGTTTCTGATAACCCTGCAGCGATTTTGGTACATATAAAGATATGCTTTATAATGGTGACTTATCGCTGTGCCATTGCTCTATATGCATACGTATAATGTATCTACGATGTGGAAAAAGTTGATATGGGACAGCTATCCCATTTCTAAAAGTTCTATATACTATATAGCGTTTACTCATAACGCCCTCGATTTCAATTTTCATGCGGTTATTAGACATTTTTCATATAACGTGAAAATTGAAAGTCGGGTTTATCACACTTTCGAGAAAATTTTCTCTATACTAGTATATAACTAGTGTGAAACTGCAGAACTCGCTCACAGCCCTCAGGCATGATTTTGCAATTTATACATACACACACGCGTGAAATATCATTTATTCATATCCTGCACTAGGGCAAAATTATTCATTTCGAACGTCAGACTTGATTCGAGTAGATCCATGATGATGGCTTGGGCCTCGGGCTGTGATGGGGCGCGCGACCCTTTTAGCGAAAACGTACTAAAAGGGTGTTGCTTGACGCTAATCGAGGGTCTGCACAAACCCCTTTAAATCATCCACCTATAACGTAATGCATTTTTGTTTTTGGTGCCTGTTTGGTAATTAATTGATCTAGAAACGACTATATGTATGTATATAAATATTTATAGTGAAAATATTGTTTAAAAACTTGTGAAATTATATGTAAACCTACTTATAATGGGTGCAGACCTTCAAATTATTCAAAATTATGTATAAACTTACGCTGTTATAATTACCTGTAGTAGCAACTTCGCTATTTTGATGCTTTCACATAGGCACTATCGTTGCCCAGGTTACCCAGTAGGTACTCTAGAACTTCATTTATATTCCATGTAATACCTGTACACGTCAAATTACCTACCTTCACCCCAAACCACCATATCACGTCGGGGTGCACCTAGACGGGGAGAATTTAATGGAATAACAAATGTGCATACTCTGTATTATTATGGTTTATAAAATATGGTGGAGGTGGGTATGGTTACCGTATATACATAATGCAAGACCGCATATAAGAGCAGATGTAGGTATAATTTATGTTAGAGTGGTCCTTATTTTGGGTATTTTTGAATTTTAATACGGCCACCCCCTAGAATCGTTTCAAATATATTTTTTTAAAAATGGCTGTGAAGTTTGAGCCTTGAATTATTATTATTAACACGTACCCCAAAGTGACCAAAGTTATAAATAAAAATTTACTATTTCTATTTTTGTGCATAGATTGTGTGAAAATTCTTATTTCTCACGGTACAAAAAGATACTTTTATTATATTTTATTCTGGAAAATAAATTTCCGAATTATGAACTTTAGATTCTATTTTTTTCTCTCTCTTTTTCGCGACAAGTCGGAAATTTATTTGCGAAAAAAATATAATGAAAATACCTTTTTGTACCTCTTGTTGTTGTCAACAATTATGCCAAGTTTCAGAACTTTTGATCAATTATCATGTGAAATAACAATTTTCATACAATCCACGCACAAAAATACATGTAAATTTGCATTTTAATCAACAGTCTTCTGTTGTTTTCATTGTTGATATATCGAAAACGGACAGAAGCAGACGGGATAATGTGGGCGCAACTTCATACCGCTCGCAATTGGACTTGTATGTAATGACGTGTTGGATTCTGACCATTGTGAAGTTGGACACAATTTTTTCTGTCTTCATTTTCGATGCGATGCAGCCGTGAGGGAAAGAAGAAGATAGAATAAAGTGTGTCCAACTTTCGAGCCAACTTCATACCGGTCACAACTAAACTTGCACCTTGACCTGTTGGATTCTGGCGACTGTGAAGTTAGACACACGATATTCTGTCTTTGTCTTTGTTGGAATGTAACCACAAAGGAAAGAAGAAGACAGAATAATGCGGATGCAACTTCATACCAGCCACAATTAAACTTGGACTTTGATGTGTTGGATTCTGACCATTGTGAAGTCGGACACAATTTATTCTGTATTCGTTTTTGATGCGATGCAACCATGAAGGAAAGAAGAAGACAGAATAAAGTGTGTCCAACTTTCGAGCCAACTTCATACCGGTCACAACTAAGCTTGCACCTTGACCTGTTGGATTCTGGCGACTGTGAAGTTGGACACGAATTATTCTGGATTCTTCTATGTTGAAATATAACCATAAATAAAATAAGAAGACAGAATTATTGTTTGCGAAACTTCATAGTGGTCAGAATCCAATACGGCAAGTAATCATGAACTGCAGCTCTGCGGTTCATTGATGTTTATAATATACCTAACCCAAAACATCAAGTTTTTCGGAGATGGAATTGCACCAGTTATTGTGACGCATTGTGTATAGGTATATGTATGAGCGGAAAAACAAAAACAAGTCAATATAACATCAGCAATTACTGAACCCGATCGCTTCCTTGATTACACACTTACTTTAGTATATACGAGTATATGTATAGGTATATACTCTTACTTAAGTGATTCATCGATCCTTTTATGTAAATAAGCAAACATTAATATTACTTGTATAAATATTACCAATCCGTAGTACTTATGCATTATTATTTAAATATGTGTACATACATACATACATTGCACGAATCTATTACGTTTGTTTGTTTTTATTATAGAAAAAAATAAATAAATAAATAAATAAAATAAAGAACAAGAACATCGAATAGGAATCAGCATTTTGTTATATTCTATTTGATATAATTATTTTTCCCAAAAACAATTCGAGGGCATTATATACTCTGTCATCATTGTCACAAGGTTCACCTGCTCGTACCACCAGGCATACGGCCCATACCTATAAGTATAGGTAGATACCAATAACAGCCTCGTTTGAGCATGACTAATAATCATAATACCTAAATAAACCTAACAACACTAATCCTCGAGTTATATTATTAGGGGTAATTTTAAACAGGCGTAAGTACATACATACATACATACATATATGTATATAGGGAGTTAACGATAAATTAATCAGCCCCTTACTACATAATCTTCATACCCTTTCAGGGGCATTTTTTCGCCCACGCCTCACACACACAACCTCTCGCATATAGGTATATGTATACCGTTTCACCCGGCGCCAAAACGTCTTTTGTTTCAGAATGACCGTAGCCTATTTCCGGGTAGTGAACCTGGGAAATACCTAAACTAATCCCGCATTACTGAACTGATATTTGTTCAAAACAATTTTGGTTATGGATTATAATACGTTATATTTCAGAATGCTTACGGGGAGCTGTAACACGCTCTGACGTGTTAACATCATTTTTTGATAATCAATTCATCGATTGATTTTAGATTTTAGCGAGTATTTTTCTGAAACTTTTTTTTTTTTTTTCAACAAACTTATACATCCATTACGTATTACGTATTTTGTTATATAGATAATCGAAAAATGAAAATTATATTCTGAAGTAAAATCTTGTGAATTATTAGTGAAAATAATTATATTTGTTCCTGTTAAATAATCAAAAATTGATATATATATATATATATATATATATATATATATATATATATATATATATATATATATATATATATATATATATATATATATATATATATATATATATATATATCTGCACGTGATGAAATTGTTTGAAAATAAAAAAGTAACAAATTATAATACATATTACATTGATTCTACGCCTGATTTTAATACCGAAACATTGAAGCCCGTTTTATCGTCGATAAATTCCTGGATTTTGAACGTTTGTTTTCGGATCGTTTCGACGTGTAAATAAAGCGATGGGTATGGCTCTCGTCAATAATTATAGTATACCTACCCTGGGTTATTTGACTTTCAATTTTTCTAACGAACGTAATTACATACACCCAGGGTTTGTTTGTTTTTCAAAAGCTGAGAGAGCCGGAACGGGCTTGAGCCGTTATTTCACGTTGCGAAATTGCGGAGATAACTCGATTACCACCGGCATACCAATTCCCCTTCACCTGTCTCATTCCTACCCCCATGTTCCCATCAATTTTCACTAATTTATTCAACGAATCCACCAAAATCAAAAAAACTACGCAGTATAACGACGGTCACCGAGCCTGAAACGTAATCTGATTATCTTTTGTGCAATAGGTATACCTATACGTACGTTATCGTACTTTAAATGAGTCATTTCTTGTTCTTTTTTAATCTGCAGTGATACGGTTTGAATACCAAAAAATTCATACATATATTTTTTATTTTTTTCTTTATTTTTCGAGAACGAGGAATCTTTGCTAACTAATCGAAAATGCACACTGTTTTCCACTTATTCTTTAAACTATACGAAAACCACAATCTATACGAAGATCTGGATATCCAGATAGCATTATACGCACGTCAGACCCTTAGGAATTCATATTTCATGCATATCCTATTATATGAAAAGCGAAAGAAGCCATATTCTTTCTTCGAAGCTTAATTTTTCTTCAAAACAAATAGCTAGATAAAAATATGGCCTATTCATCTGTGGAAAGTATGCAGTTTTTTGAGAAATTATCACATCGTCCAGAAAACGCGAGTCTGATGTAAAAGGGTGCAGTGTTTCCTAATAACCCCTTAAATGCTAGATCCAGAAGTCGAAAATCTAAACGAACGACGATATCTATCTAGCTTAGTTCGCAGAATGGCAGTAATATACAGGAAACAGGAAGTGACGGGTAGTTAACCAGCCAGAACTTGGGAGAAGCGTCTTGGCGAGTCTTACAGTACGGTGTTTGTCTGTTTTACGGACTATGAACAGTGTTGCTAAAGCTTTTTATGGCTATAAACAGCTTGTGAGCTAGTATTACGTTTTACAACTCGGTTATACCTATATTCGCGATTATTATAAACCATAAGGGGTTTAACGTTATAGAAAATCGAAAAATTTCAATCTTAACATTCCATCCCTTGCTCCCGGTTTTTCGGGACAAAGAAACAGGGCAGATCGCATTTTCCCAAACCCTTCTCCGACATGATTTACTCCGCAATTTCTGAGACTAATAAATTCCTCAGACCCTGGTTGAGAATTAAATTGTAGACTTATGGAACGGGTTGATGAATATTTCTTAAGAATTATAAGAATCAAATTTGTATCCATCGAGCAAACCAGGCGGTTCTTTTTCTATTTTTTTTTGTTTGTTTGTTTTTTCATCGACAGCAGATCAATGACAGTTAAATATTTTCTGCACAATTTTCGATCATAGAATGCATTTAAAGAGCGAGAAAAAATATACAAGTCGGTACTGGTACAGTCGTTGGGCGCATTTCATTCTATATCCAGTAATAATATCTAGTAGCAATTTATTTTTTGCAATCAGTGTAGCGAGCCGCGAGGTGAACCAGAGCCAGCGAAAGGCTTAGTTAGCTGTTGAAGCTGGTGAGCATGGCTACATCCGTTGCATGTATATATGTATAGTAATATTTATGTGTATATTATTTTATTTATATATATAAGAAGAACTTGTTATTTATGTAACTCACGCAGAGCTTATGTATAATAAAAATAAAAAAAACTGTAGAATAAATTGTCAATCAACGAATTGAATGTATTGTATGTACGTACACATCGATATACCATATAGGTATGTGAGGCAGAACGAGAATAATTTTTGAAAATCCAAAACGATTTTGGAGTTGAAAAAAAAGTGACTAAAATAAAAATTGTATGAGGTTCTGTTTCGCGGGTATAATTACACGAACTGACAAATAAAGAAAAATTTCTGTGATCATAGACACATTTGCAGGTATCTATATGCAGTTTTTGGAACAAATGACAAAAGAAAAGGAAACAAATAAACAAAATTGCATTACTAGAAAAAACCTTCCTAGCCTGTAGATAACGTCAGATCAGCAATAAAGATTAAAATACAATATTCACATAATGTGAATAAACTACACGAGGCCAAGTGTCTGTTAGTTCAGTTGCCTAAGACCAGGCGTTTCTAATTCGTTTAAAAATTAACCATACAATCATTTTTATTCCGTATTCTTACCACACTCTCTAAACTCCGATCAAATAAAGAAAAAAAAAAAAAAGGAAATATGTTTTTCGTGATGCTGCAGATATTGAACCGCGTCAATTAAGAAATGAACGTTCGCTCGCTCGGTAAAGAAGAGCGTTTTTTAAGATTCTATAAAATTGAATATCCATCGAGTAAGAATATGTTAGACACACAGTTTTTCCATCTATTGATGAACGATTATCGAGATTACAGATTTTCTTAAAGACAACTTCAAATGAGAGACGATAATTTCTTAGCCCACGACCTCGAGAGTTTAAAAAACGCTGCTAGGGAGGCACGACAGCATCATGGCCAATCGCAGTCATCAGTTCAGACTGCTAATCGGACGGATATTGTGCACGCCGGATACCGGCTTCTTCAATGTGTAAGCTTGCATCTTTATCTGGATAAGAATTTTGTCGGTTATGAAAAATTTTTCCAAGATTAACGCTGCGATATACATATACCCATACCGTATAATCTACATACGTATATGGTTACAGAATGTAATAAATTAGCAATAAATTTGACACACATATTAAAATAATAACGCAAAATTAGACCGGTCTAAAAACTTTGTAACACAATACCTTAATGGATTCGAGTGATTAGGAATGAGCTAAAAAAGATCTGTTTATGAATCAAAAACGACGCGTCAGTCAGTCGAGGTTTTCAGTTACACAACACAATATGGGCACAATCGTTGTTTATTTACTTAACTAAGCGAAATTGTAGCTATTATAGTTATCAGAGGAAACATGTAGGGCATTTATGTAGTATGTCATATCGTGTTTCAAAAAATGTGGGACACAATCCGGTTATTAATAAGATGCACTGTAGTGTATGGGTCTGCAATTCACACAATCCTTTACAAATATTATTAACATTATTATTTTTCAGATAGCTGCCGGATTAATATTCATTTATCATACATCCAACGATTTGCCAGAGAAATATACTGGCGTTTGGGATTTAACCTTCAACATATTATACCCTTCTTGTTTCTTCGCCAGTCTTATACTCGCCATTATAAGAATCATGCACTTCATACCCAACCCGAATGCCATCATCGTAAGATATTCGATTACTTATGATAATCGCGACTCGTTAAATGCAGTTGAATTAAAATTTCACTAATAAATCAACGGCGCTTCAAAATGCAAAAAACAGAAACCGGAACTGCTCATTGTGCCGTTATCTTTCTCACGCCATTGTTATAGGCCACGAACTGCGTATGAGGTATTCTCACTCATCCGGGACACTTTTTTACGCATAAGTCAGAAATTTTGGTACCACGGAAGATTTTGGTTCTTGGCTAAGCCCCAACAACAAATCCAGAATCACACACCCTGATTTCAACTGGTTCAAAAGTTATTCCATTTGCAAAATATGAAAAAAAAAACGAACAGTTGTCGAGCACACTGGATGTTTAATGTATTTTTATTTTTTTTTATTTTTTATCATTCTTCTGACATTTTTTTTTTTTTTGTTCAAATGAAGAGTTTTTGTTTTAATTAAATTTTTTGTTTCTCACAGTTATTCCTCTGAGTCTTAACCTGATTAGAAAAACATATCGATATACCCCATTAATAACTTCGAAATCATCGGAAACTAACTGTAATAGGATAAAAAAATTAAAAAGTTAATAAAATGGTTATAAGAAAAAACGAGACAAAATGCCATCCTGATAATTGCAGGATCTGTTTAATACATGGAAATGTATGTGAATTTTTATAAAAAAAAATTATGCCTTTTGGTCGCAGGAAAAAAATGACAAAAACAAAAATACATAAAAAAAATTCGTAATCAAAAATTTTTGTTCGATAATTTTAAATCTTATGGTGTGAAAGGTGGGAGTTTTCTTCATCTGAAGCACAGGTTAAAAATATTTTTCTTATCCCAGAAACCGAAGATACGTCTGTTTGAATATCGTCCGGTGCGCTCGACAACTGTTTTTTTTTTTTCTTCATATTTTGTGAATCGAATAACATCAGGGTGTATGACTTTAGACTTGTTGTTGGGGGTTGGCCAAGACCCAAAACCTCACGTGGCACAAAAATCGGTGACCCATGCGCAGAAAAGTGCCTCAAACGAGCGAGCATTCCGCTACTTTGTCTATTCTGACGGAAACTGCAATATAACTAAAACCGCAATGTGGACTTGACCTGAGGAAGCCATCGCAGATTTTATTGATCGACATTATTCTGTTACAACAGCCAGTTACCATTTCTGTGACTGGATGGTTGGCGATGTTGGTTGGTGCCATTATGGCGATGAGACATGCTGATATCAAATTGGACATTGAGACTCTGACAGATGATGAGGTAGCCTCGGATCCAACTTTTCGTCACGATTTACTACTCTGCAGCTTATCGCTTGTCGGATCATCCGTTTATCTCGTGCATGCTTGGCTGTGCTACGACTGTTGGCAGTGGGTAATTAGTGAATTAAAATAAGACGACGAAAATATTGGATTATGAAATGTTGATAGGCAATTTTATCGCGGTATAGGAAAAGAGGGAAAGAAAGATGAAGGAGGCAGCAGAAACTGTACAAGAGTCAAGTTCAAGTTCAGAATTTGAATCGGACAGTGGTATGTCGTCGAATAATGAAACAGAGTCAAACTACCAGACTGAAAGTCCGGCTTCTGCACTTCCTGGTACTTCTGGTGGCCAATGTAAGTCCCCTAAAAGTGGGCACAAAAAATTATCCGAAAGAGCGTCAAGACTTTTGCACAAATTGAGAGGAACGCCGAAGACCGATCACGAGGAAACAGACCCTTTTGCAACCCTGAATGAAATACTTCGTAGTTCGCGCAGCGACAAGCAAATTGTGAGCTTTCATTGTTTCGTTTCAACAGTTTAATTACACGCAATGTCATAATGGTCAATGAGTCCATTTTTTCTCCATCTAAAGTTTCGATGGAAGTTTCCTTTTTTTTTATGACTGATAAAAAATGCACCTCTTGTAAGTCAATCAGTACTCTTCTCGCACGACGGTTGGTGCTTCAGTGAAGCAATGCGGTAAGGTTTCTCCATTGCCGAGGTTGATTCAATCGGCAACGCGTTCACAAAGGCGGATGAACCGACCGTCGATAAATTAATTAATGACTTTTATAAATTAATAAATTATTTATAAAAGGAGGATCAAACGACCCTGGATTTTAGAAATGGTCTTAAACCAACATGGAGACCAACTCTTATTAGCGTTGTTTACTAATATATGGTGTCATTTTCTATTTGCTGATGAATTACAGCATTGATATTCATGGTGGATCGTTAACCGCTAACCACTAAGCAACAGCAATACTAACGTTAGAATCCAAATCGAGAGTTTACTAATGACAAAAATATGATGTTATCGATTATTTTTTTTAGTCTTGTTTAGGTAATTAAAAGAGAATCATCAATTTCCAGAACTTGTAGTTCGTCCACTTGTCCATTCGACATTGTATAGACTGTTTGGATTATCTCTATTAATTTTTTTCACTAGTTGGATAAATAGAATAAAACTAATGATCTATGAAACATTTTATGAATATTTTCACGAACAGAAAGTTGAGGATGAACCAGTCAGACTCTACTGCTGCTGTGTGGATCTTATCAATATGATAAGACACGAGTACAGGATAAACGTACCAGTTCATGAGTTCCAAGTCGTTCATGTGATGTGACGAGACTGATGATTAATGTGACTCCTTATTGTTTTTCAATAAATTATCAACTTGTTTTCTGTATGGTCTTTTTCTTGGTTAATTATGTTACACCTTCAACCGTATACATACATTTGTTTTTATAACTTTCCATTATTTCAGTGGACTTTTCATTCACGATTAAGTCCCGTTCCTTAAACTGCAGCTTCCGCTTATCCACCATGAGATAAAAATAACTGGCGTCGAATACCCCGGCGGAGAACACACCGTTGGCAATAATAAAAACATTTATTTTTAACGCTATCACAATCGGCGTTTATTACTATCTATAAAACCTACTTATGCTGCAACGATGAACGAATGTGAATAATGATTCACCGAAGTTTATCTTGAATGGAAAATAACATTTTCTTCATAATTTTTAACAGAATATGAACATTGGTCCCTTTATGTGAGAAGAATGTTGTATAGTGTTTCAGCCAACCTTGAACTGAATTTACCAAACTGTGAGATCATTATGGCCAGCTAGGCTGGTTTATGGATATTGACAATAAACTGAACAACTTTTATAGATTACTGCACTTGGTATAATGGAGCAGTTCATTATTGTCAAAGAAAACAATATAATCGTATAAATCTATACATAGATTTTGATGATAATGATGATAGTGATGATAATCTATGATAATCAACAATTCTCTGATTGTAATCTTACCATTTCTCGCATCAGTTTCCCGCCGAGATTTGTATCATCATCCGTATATTTTTGCGAGTGAAGCAATGCGGCCTTCCTCAATCCTTGATGTTTGAGCCCCGCCTACCGATCTCAACAATTTAGTATTAAGTCGGGGGGTTACGTCACCGTCAAGTATCGCGCAGCCTTAGATCGTGATGTCATTCGTGTCAGATACTGGCGAGGTGGACTAGTGGCTGGATTGAATACGTAATAGTGAACTGATCATCAGTTATACTATGC
The DNA here is from genome assembly GCA_963924015.1 of Macrophya annulata. Lineage (NCBI taxonomy): Eukaryota > Metazoa > Arthropoda > Insecta > Hymenoptera > Tenthredinidae > Macrophya > Macrophya annulata. Next base: position 20,618,331 of record OZ001259.1, read on the forward strand.
GGTATACATGCAGTAATAGGATCATAGATGGCGTGGATTTTAAATAACAAATCTTTTTGAAACGCCCTGAATTCGTGCACATTTCAGAAAAGGGGCTAATTATGCTCCAACATTTTTTTATAAAAGTCTGCTGCGTAGAATAACGAATAGATAAAATCTTTGAATGGTATATATCACAATTTACATCAGCACAACACGAACCCCCAACTCTCTTAACTCTTTTGCTTCTCAGGATGTTCTGGTGATACAATCGGAGTTAAAACAATAAGACAGACGAAAACCTAATTCACTAATCTTGGATAATGATTATGTGAAAAATAATTGGTCAATATTAGGGAAAGGATATTCCCTTAACCTTAGAAAATATAAAAACCTTATAATCAAGTGTCAGAATCTCGAAAATACTAACAAGCATTAAAAAAAAAATGGTAGCAACGTCAAAGACTGGGAATGTCAAAATTAATCACCCAGTTCCAATTTTTTTTATTGAAACACAATCATTTTGAATCATAGGTATAGTTAAAGCGGCATTTTTCGCTTAACTGTTCCGTTTTGCCCCGCTCCCCCCCACATATTACGAACATTGAATATTCTTTATTTTTAATCCGATTTAAAAATTTTATGCTTTGTTTTACTCAGTGATGAAATCTCTTCGAACCTAATGAAAAAACTACTGAAAAAAAACACTCTTATATGTAAATCAGAAAATAAAATAGTGTGTTATCCGTATGAATTTTATAATGCACGGGGGTTATTAGTGATCCTGAAAAACTACATTTTCGGTATAAATATAACTGTCTTTTTCGGAAAAAAATTTCAGTAGAATAAGTTTCTATATTTTCTGAGATTGTGGAAATATCCTTTTCCTAATATCGATCGATTATTTTTCACATAAACATTAGGTTTTTGTCTGTCTTATTGTTGTAACGCCGATTGGTACCACCACCCTCAAGAATGCATATTAAAATGGATATTACGAAGCACTATTAAGTCAGACGTCTGGCATTTTTTAAGGTAGACCTTGATTTAGTAAAAAGTCTGGCCAATAAAGACACCCCAGTGCGCCCTGAGCATTGTTGGATTCTATGACAGGTTTCATTGACCCGTATAGTGTTATTATCCTTATTTTATGGTATAGTAAACCACGAACTGCATCACTGTGTAGTCGCATGCTTGTTATTCACACGATTCCAAAGTGGATTGTCCATATATAAGCTACGATATGGCATGACATGTCATGTGTGTGTGCGTCATAGTAGAGTGTGCGTGACATTGCGCTCTCGACTCGACTTTCATGATTTGCGCGTCGTAGTAGTTTCCACATGCGACTCGCCCCATCATCCTGTGAATGTTGAAGTGGGGATCACGTCGTCATGACCAATACACTTTTTAGATCCACGGTTACCGGTAGATCCTCAGTCGTCTCAGAGTTGCCTTACTAACTTGTCTTGCAAAACCGTTCTTCGTTAAAACAGTATATCAAACTATTATTCAAAATACATCAACTGTGCGTCAAGTTCTTGTACTTACTTACTTCCATTGGTTAACCGCACCCAATACCGATCTTCATCTACCAGCTGAGTGCCACATCTTAGAAAGTGAGTTTCTTTTCAACATTACATTTTCTATTTGGGTAGAGTTTCCACCAAAAATATGCTAATTAGTTTAATGTCAGGTAGACCATTTCTACTTTTCATATATGACCAGGACATTTATCTTCTATTATGGAGTCATACATACATCATATCTTTGACTATCTTTGGGAGTCTTTAGAACAGCTGCGTTACCATTCGGAATTACAATTAGAGAACGGGACTAATTCGATCGGGTTTTCTACACCAATTATGGACATGTGTAGATAGTTTTGTAAACTGGGTCATTTGTTAATGACATTTTCAAATGCGTTATTTCTTCTTCCATTTTGTTCATAAAGACATGAGCGTTCCGCAACTTATTACCTTCTATTTGGATGTTCATAAAATTATATATCAAAAACGTTCCAATATATAACTTTCCATTAAAATGCGCGTTGCATCACAGCTTTCAACCGCACTTCAAAGTATCGTCCACCGCACGTTTTATTATTGCACAAATGTATGCTCGCTCTGAAAATATTAGTAGAAGAGAAACTCCCATTGTCATGCTAAGGAGAGGAAACTGGACATTAAAACTTTAAACGTTTCAAATGTGCCCATGTTTTTTAACAGTTCACTAACCTTTACACTTTGCCTTATTGTATACCGTGAACAATGCAAATTCAACACATAGGTTATAATTGTGAAAGAGAAAGCTGGTCTTTTCATTCATCATCCTTATCGGATGAACAAAGTGATCGCTGAAATAATAAAATTTTCACATGTTCTTTCATAAATTTGTATTACACATACGCTATATAAGTCCTAAGACGTAGTACTACGCGTGAGTTTGTGAAACGAGGAAGTTGTGGCTACAACCGCTTTCCATCTTCCTCGCACCTCCACATGTAACAAAACAACCGCGTTCAGATGCGTAGAAAGTTGGCGTTGGGTATAGTTTTTAGCTGTGATAGTATGTGTAGTAAATTGGTTAGAGTTCAGGGCCAAAGGGACCGGTTCGTAGAGTGTCTAGGAAATTAAGTAACAAGGTATACAGGATCAAACTGCGAGAATAATAACATGATACTAACATCAATAATATGAAGGCCAAGTTGGTTGAAAAATATTGAAAATTTTATTATGAAACATTTCTTTTAGAACTTATATTGGGTATAAAACATGTTCTTTTATTATTGTTTTAGATCAAGCAGAATGGCGTCCGTAACGAAACTATCGATCATCAGGCTTTTTGAACTGGTAAGAGTATTTGTATTTACTTGTGTTTACTATTTGAACATGATATCATGTCTGTGTTTAATTACGTCCTATATGTTTGAACATCCGAAACGTATATTATGGAGTCTGCGGTGTAACCAGAAGACCATCTGCAGGGCGTGGTCTTCTTGATGAGAAAGTCCTATTTCCTATTTCTGCTGGCCAGTTTTCTCGGGTTTATACAGATGCGATTGTTTTGAAAAATGTACATACATTTGCATATCTTCACCGTATTACAATATTCACTGTTTGTCGACTCACTAAACCCGTTCTTGAAATAGGAAGTTAGTCAATATATCAATAGCTTGATAATGAAGTAATCACATCGCCAATCCTGCTTGGTCTGTGCACAAGTGTCTTATAAAATTCTGATGTGCTAATCATTGCAGGGTATGATGTGTGAACAGGCGAGTAACCGGTAAGAACAGAAATGACGTAATATTATGTAGTCATTGTATAGCACAATTTACGCGCAACTTACTCACTCACTCCCATCCCGTAGGCGTTCAACTAATCCAGTACTGAATAAATACATCATGTGCTGAGTGTTTCCGAACAACACTTCCTGTCGGCTTTATCACGTCATCGATACGCTGTCAACTTAAAAATAAAAGAAAAGTATCAATATTTAAGAATGTTTATAAGCAAACCTCCGGATGAAACCCCCTGATTTTATTATTACTACATACAATTATTCAATTAATTATATCACTTCGGTAATTTTTGTGACACATGCCTGCATGATTATATACCTACTTCTGCAGATCGTGGGTCGTAATTGCAAACCGGAAGTCAAAGCTTGTGGGCGTACTAGCAATGAAAGAACTACCTTTTAAAGCTTCTAACTACGGTAGACGAAGTAGTTAATCAATTATAGTTTGAGAATGGGACAATTGGAAGGATCAAAGAAGGATGTATCATTTCAAAAACAGAAACTCTCAGATATATAAGTATGGCGAGTCGAAACGGCATGTTGCAAAAGAATATATATATATATATGTATATCATCGACGAACAATTATTACTTGGAAATATATGCGTTTAGAAATAACAATGCAGCAATATTATTCTACTGAACATCGATTGCAAAACTTTGATGTCTTCTAGTCCAAAGTATCTGAAGAGTGTTAGTCACCACTTATCGTGACCAGTAGCGATGAAATTATACCGATAAATTCACCCCACCCATCTTATCCAAGATTTATACTTGGGACAGAGTCATTGATAGTCGTGAAATGGAATTCCCAACACAATTCTGCACTAGGTCATAACGAATAACTGAAGCAATTACCCACGGTGTGTCCATATACATAGCACTCATATCAATGAATCTGTGGTATTTGTTTATTTACCGCATAGTATTTACTTATGTTATATTAAGTATGTATCATCACTGGCTACGCAGAATTTTTTAATCCAAGGCTGAATGACTGTTAGTCGGATTGGCGGTGTTGCTACTGCTGCTACCATAAAAGTAATAATAATACAGTCTGATCCCTTGACCGTGGATTACGTTACGCAACAAACTACATACTTCGTTTTATTTATCGCACCGAAGCTATAAAACCAGTTGCAATAATGTATTTATAAATGATGCACACACCCATGATATTATGTCCATGCATTTGTGAATATTGTAAATGACATAATATAATTTTTTTTCCCCCTTCTCTCCAGGTCATAGTCTGCGTTCTTATAGGACTTCACTACCATTCTTTCAACCTCTCCATATTCAAGGAAATGTTGACCATGACCACCATAGGTGGTTATCTGATCATCCTGATTGGACTTTTCGTTGCCACGTTGATGGGAACTCCAGTGAACCGTCGAGTGGTATGCATTTAGTATTACACATATTATATATTATATTACGCAGATTTCAGGGTATAGAATATTTCGAAAAATTGCAAACAATCTTTAACGATAAATTATGGCAATTATTATACCTTGCAATTACGTTATAATTAATTAGAAATTTACGTCACGAATGACAGTTGTGATTTCAGTACGAACTTTCACATATAGTATAATATATGTACAAATCGCTAGATTTTTCGACGAACTTTTCTTGGTCACGAAATGTCAGAAGTAAATGACTTTTTTTGCACCGCTGACTATTTTATCAGCTATTATTCCTATTAGCATGATCAGATGATATCAGGACGGACGTTGCGTGTGGTATGGCCGCACCAGCTGTGGCGAGTATGAGAGTCATTGCCTATTTTTAGGCAGGGTTTGCTTTGTAGTACCGATAATGAAGTAGGTTCAGCAATAAAAAGGACCTTTCACATTTTATCAGTCGAATTTTTTTTTTTTTTTTTTTCGTTTTCAGGCCTTAAATAAAAAGTTCATTGATTTATTGAACGCTCGCAGCGGTTTTTCGCGCATAATTTCTTTCTTGACATCCGGTCGGTCATAAATTTGTTGTAAATAAAAAAACAGAGCGCGGATTTTGGTATACCTTTAATCTAATGAATTTATACAATCACAGAAGTTTATTTTTTTCAATCAAGTTTCGTACTTAATGTGCTGCAATCAAGTAAGATACACATACATGTTTTCGCTTATATACCTATCTATATATCAGCGTTTGATCCTTCAGTGTTGGAGGGTGATCAGCGATATATTTATACACACACAAATACAAACCATATACCTATGTATATATCTGAAACAGCGATTAATTCGAGATATATACGAATTGAAATAGAATTTAAAGCTACGGGTCTTTTACATCCGAAATCTGGGTCATTGTAGATTTACTACATTCCAACACAAATCAGATGACCAATATCTATATACATCGACTGGCAATATGGTGTTTGAATTATATCAGTTTAAAAAAAGAAGAAAATAAAAAATATTATTCTCTGTTTCTCTCTTTTAACTTTATTTTTAACCGATATTTAATAATCGGTACTAAAGTATAATATATACAAGCTAGCAGCTGATGAAATTTTGTTTACGAAATAATTTGATCAAATTTTCCTAACAAACATTTAAGAAATATTCGAAAAACGTTGAACTTTTATTTGTGTATCAACTAAGCACAGCTGAAATTATCATTTCATTTTCCGTGAAAATATTGTTTTTTACAGGATCTGTTCTTCAGCGTTGTCGGCTCTATCCTATTCATAATCGTTGGAGCATTGAACATCGATTACTACCAAGACGTATCCAATACATGGAATTATCGTGACATTGGTTTGGCAAAGGGTTCGCTCGCAATAATTGAAGGTGTCTTCTTCTTAGCTGATGCCGTTTTCACCTTCCGGGGTGATGCTTGAGAATAATTATCAAACAAATACAGACGTGTCTTAATAGGGGCTGCTGCCGCTTATAATCATTTGAAATTAATAGTAATTGATCCTCTCTGCACCATCATGTTTATCGTAATACTATAACTGTAGCTACCACCAGTGTTTTTGTTATTATTGTTATTTAAATTACGTCAATCACCTTGCAGCATTTATTTTTACAATATTTACTGCGGACATTCCAGTGTTAATATCAATTTGTTGCGTATGCTGCAGATAGTCATCAATAGACAATAGTAGTTTATTATTGTAAAGCAAATATAATTTTTTTTTTTTTAATTCGTTACACATTGCGCGTAACACTTTTCTTTTTTTTATACGGATTATTGCTCAGTACCGATTACATTATACATAATTTTATAGCATAACATGTCTAATTGATATACATGTTAAAGTTTTCATCGATAATACGAAAACATAAGAAAAAAAAAAACAGAATACAGCAGCAGCAGCAGTTCCTGTACAAAATATACTTATATTTATTATCAATAATCATTACATACATATATATGTAGATGATACGTCTAAGTTTAAGTCATCATGCATTCGTCTGTGGTCACCTTTCATTTAATCATAGGTATACATATAAGTTGCAAAACGATACTCAGAAAGTTAGCTGGGACCTAAATTACAACAAATATTAATACGTTAATTGTATCTTTTCTTCTATTCTCATCCATTTATATGTCTAGCTATATAAATGTGATTTTTTTTTTCAATATAAAGTTTCAGTTCTTTTATTTTCTATTTTTATGCCTCGTCTGTTAATTTTCTTATTTATTTTTTTTTCTGATTTATGTTATATTATATTGAGGGTAAAACGCATTTATCATTATTACATTACGACAGAATGAGATATTAATAACATTATATATTATTATATTATTTCTATATGTATATTCTCCATATCCTTTGTACATTTTTACTTTTTTTTTTGTGTGTAAACAGCTTTATGTAACAATAATAATAATATGAAAATATATTACACAGAAATAAAAACAATCGACTATATTTTTTATTTTACACCTTATATTATATTATTAGCAAACTGGTCACGAACGATGAAGTCATCTTATTTTATTAAGAGGTTGTATACATAAACTTCAATCCCAGACAACGCAAAAACTTGTTTTGTTGTTATTGTAGTTTTCTTTTTCTTGGTTTCCAATCGATTTTTTTTTTTTACCGATTAAATTTTATCGATTTTTTATCAATTATATGTATAACAGCAACTAAATAAGTGTTATTCTTGGCCTGAAAGTTTATTAAGAACTAAACTTTTTCCGTAAGAAAAAAACTGAACAGTCATTTCCATTTTTAAATATTCTTGATTCTAAGAAACAAAAAAGTAGTTAAGCTTATGTCGATCTAAAGTCTCTTTGATTCTTTTCAATTCTTTTCAATATTCAAAAATTGGACTAAAAAAATCTGAAATTACGGTCAATCTTGAGGATTATCAAATCCTCTGGATTCAAAATATTCAGAAATAGGATTCGAAGAAATGAAATTGTGAAATCAAATTAACTGTCATTCAATTAAAAATTCGGGATTCCTAAATCAACTTTCGTTTATCGGCTATAATAAACAATCTACAGCGAAAATCGATTTATTTTATGTGGAACCGGAAGTTCAAATTAAACGAGACATGGCAATTTTTCATACCCATCATTTGGTTATAAAGTTCTGTGAATTTCAGATTTTTTCGTCGAGCCGTTTTCGAGATCACCGCACAAGTTTGTTGAACAGACCGACAGACAGGTCGATATCTTTGTAAAAACCTGTTTTTCGGATTCTAGAGAGTCGAAAACGTAAAGATTCGTTAAAATTAGCAAAAGTTACTTTTCGACCAAAACCAATACTTCTCTTATATCACCGTAGGCGATGAAACGTAAAAAATGAACATTTATGCATGTACAATTCTCCATTGAGTGAGGGAGAGTACATATCTCTGTCATCCCCAGTAATACTATAAAATCGAAATAATGATTAAGGTAAAATCTTGACTTGATTCAACGGTACATTGCGTGTCTTAATTCGATAGTTTGATTGATCGTGTTCCGTATTCGCATTTCAGCATATGCGCGACTTTCAATAATCGCTCGGCGCATGCGCAATCTGAAACAGTTTGGCGCATGCGCATAGCTAATTATATCGCTTGAGTATCTCGATAATCGAACAATGGCGCACGTGCGTCTCGATATTCCCACTACTGTAATACCGCTTGAAGTTTACTGCAGTTGGTGAAATAAGAATCGTGAACCGTAAAATCGACTTTACTTGATAGTGTAATAGTGGTGGGTTGGGAAATGGCAGCAAGATTAACGCAGCCTATAAACCGAATTTTATTAACTAAATAATAAGTAGATTAATTAGTGGTTAAAGCGATGTGTTTAGCGCGTCGTTAAATGTGCCTCGATAATGTCGAATCCCTCCGGTAGCAGGAGGAACGGTGCCGTAAAGATCCGCCTTACCAGTAAGTCCAACTAAAAATGTGTTCGATAAAACCCTTTGCACTTGGTTAATCCGTCGTCAAAGTATCTCGCTCTAAACTCACCGTGTAAAAATCTTTTCTATGTTTATTATTCGCCAAAAATCCATAATACCGAGACAAGTGTCTATGTCCGTTTTTTATTACAAATTATTATCAATATGGACCCAGTACGTGATACACGGACGGTTTAATACACATTAATTACAATCGCATCACATAACGTTTAACATCATAATATCGTCATATCTACTAGACGCATACATTATAATATTATACATATCTGTAACGTAACGCAGTATGAAACACAACGCGATTCTTTCGTGTTTATAAGCATACACACGTATACGTGGTATACAGTAGTAGATGTGTAAATGTATGTAGAATCGTTACGTCACGTCGTTATATGCAATAATTAATAATATTTCTTTATTGTAACGTGTGATTTTCTTTTCTTTTGGTTTATCTTTTTTTTCCTCTTTCTACCTTTCCTTCTCTCTTCTTCTTCTTCTTCTTCTTCTTCTTCTTCTTCTTCTTCTTCTTTTTCTTCTCAACTTTTTCTTTCTTTTATTTTAAATCACCAAGATTTTAATAATATTTATTTTAGTTCTCTGCGCCCGTAACCTTGCCAGGAAGGATCTTTTCCGTAAGTACATTTATCAATAATATTCATGATAACTATTATTATTATTTGTCTATTATTATTACTGTCATTATCATCATCATGTTGTTGTTGTTGTCTTAAGATATAGAATAATCTGCGGTACACTGTACCCCAATTTGTTAATGTTAATGTATGTATGTATACAAACATTTGTGTTTGTTGGTATGTTCATTCATTAAACTCAATTCTTATTTTTTACCACATTTAAGGCCTGCCCAATCCATTCGCCAAGATAACTGTCGACGGATCTGGCCAATGCCACAGTACTGACACCTGCAAAGCTACCTTAGATCCTAAATGGAATCAACATTACGATTTGTAAGGGTTTTTTTTATTGTTGATTTTGTTTTATTTTTTTGTCCAGACACACAACTTAGTTATTATGTTACTAATAATTTCACTACTTTATATTGAATAAATAATTTTTCGATAGATCTGCGTAGGTCGTTTAGTTGAAAAACTGAAATTCATTTCTATTTTCTATTTGTACTATGCTCGTTAATCATTTTATCAACTGTAATGAATTTTTTTTTCTTTTTGTTTCTTTTTAACACAATCAGTTGTTGTGCATGTTACAGTTTGTTTAGTTCTTTATTAGCTGATGATTAGATATTGTATTTTATACCAGGGTTCGTGTGGATTAGGTTAATTGTGTTTATTCAAATTATGAAAGGTGCGATTACTTAGTTTTTAATTTTTTCTTTCCTTCAAATTTGAGATTGCTTCAGGATGTGCAAAGATTTCAGCTTTTTGGAATGAAAGTATGTTAAGTTTTGCGAATGTTCAATTGGATTAATGATACGCTGTTCTGGTCCTGTATCCTGGTTCTTTAACTTTTAATTAAGGAAACGAATAGGAAATATCATTTTGATGAAAAAAAAGTAATCCATACTTTTATTACTGGTATAATAATGTACCTTGAATGTAATTTAACAATTTTTTTCGAATAATCAATTTGCACAGTTTTATTGAACAATGCTTTATGCAGTATTGTTCAATTTTCTCATATCCTTACAAGCGTTGGAATCTTATATTTGGATTGTTAATTTCAAGCTAGAATGCACATACTATACCCATATAATATGCATATATCATAGCATCAAAATAGTATAGGTAGATGATTTAAATTTTGCTAACTCTGGTTGAAATACTCTAAAATAATATAATTATGAAACTTGAACTTTTCAACACCGTTCAACTTCTCTAATTGTTATTTACTGATATATATATATGCATGTATGTATGTATGTATGTGTGTATGTATGTGTGTATGTATGTACGTATATATGTTTTTCAATATGTAATATGAAGAAAACCGCAAATTGTTTTTATCACTTACTGAGGACAATTTTTTTACACTGATTGAACTGCCAGTTTAATATTCCACAAAAACAGGATGTGAGTTTCACTCAAAAAACAATTTCTATTATCACCCGAACTGGCTAAACTCACTTAAGAATAAAATCTGAGTTTATTAAACATTAGCTATATTTTCTTTTCTACTACTTCATTTTGGATAGTTTTTTTTTTTTTTTCCTTCAATTTTCTTCAAATAAGGTATTATTTCTCCAGGTTCATCGGTAAGAACGATGGAATAACTATATCCGTATGGAATCATAGAAAAATACATAAAAAACAGGGAAGCGGTTTTTTGGGATGCGTTAGAATACTTTCAAACACAATACAGAGACTGAAGGATACTGGTTGTAAGTACTACCTAATTTCCCAAATAAATATCCACCCTTATTTCAACTTCGTAACAAATTTTAAGATAAACTTTATCCAAAAATATATGAATATGTAAAACGTGACTTAATGTATGTATGAATAAAATAAACTATAGCCCAAAAGAAGGAATCCGGATTTGAGTCACACTGATAGTTATCAATATGCGCAACAATAACTTTCTTGAAATGAAATCGCAAATACTGACGTGGACAAAGTTTATTTATAACTAAAACCAGACCACATAAGATTGTCAAGAAAATAACCACTCATACTCGTTCAATTCCGTGCTACATCACATCTTTGAATTCATTGCCACAGATCAAATTCTGGATCTCTGCAAGGCTCATTCGGATGATGCTGATGTTGTAAAAGGTCAAATAGTAGTTTCCCTGTTGTCTCGTGACGGACACAACGGCGCAGTGAGTAACACAGTTGGTCACAATGCGGTCGTAGATGTTTTAGGCGATCTTAGTTGCCCAACGGATCTTCCTGATGGCTGGGAGGAAAGAAGAGCCCATAATGGCCGCTTGTATTATGTCAATCACTTCAACAGAAGCACCCAATGGGTTCGACCAAATTCTCGGTAATAACTCGCTTCTATTTCTCACAGTTTTACCATTTTTCATATTACATCGTTTACTGTCACCTTACCAGGCCCGGGAATCCAATAATACCAACAACTCCTGAGCCGCCACCAGCCTTAGCATCAGAACCGACCTCCCCCAGCGGAAGTGGGAGTCCCCAAAACACGCGAAGCCAAAGCCCAGTGTCTCGAGGCCCGGAATGGAACGGAGAAGGAGGAGCGCAGAATAGAACACCAGCAAGAGAACAAAGCTCTGCACAAAATACTCCGAGGAATACACCGACTCAGAGTAGTCAGAATATTCAAAATCTGAGAAATACAACAGCGACTAATTCCACAAGAGAAAGACGTACCCCTAGGAGTAGCGAGGAACAAAACGGGAATAGATTACCTAACGGAAGCCAGGCTCGGAGAACTAACAGAACTAACAGAAACAGAAACAGCATTTTACCTAACGGAGAAAGACGGAACGACAATCAACCGTCCGATCTACCGAGAGGATATGGTGAGCATTAGCCTACTATTTGTGAAAAAAGTTGTTCGAAAATGGCTTTTTGATGATATTTCGAGAACCGTGAATGATATCGAGATAAAGATTAATATGAAAGATAAAGTAAATTAAATACTCTATGAAAAAGGTCCAACACATTTTTCCGGTATCTTTATTGGTTCAGCTCTATTTTGGGGTTGAATATTTTCGATAATTAATTACACATTTCACAATGAAATACAGCTAAACCAATTGCAATATGGGAAAATTATATTGCAGTTTTTTTATAGAGAATTTAATTGACTCTAATTTTGATCTATACCTTTATCTCGATATCATTTATAGTTGTTGAGATATCGTTGCAAAACTGTATTCTGGATTCTGTATAATTGTATTTCGTATTAGACAACATTTTTTAATGTATTTTTGCAATTGATAATAACGAAATGTCATTAGTTTTATTTTGTTTTTTCTTTCCCCTGTGGAGCAAACTTCGACTATATCATACACTCTTTCTGTGCTAATTTTAGATAACACGTATATCTCCACTTAAAAACTATCTCATTGTTGTCAGGAGGGCTTAATTAGACTCAATTAGGTCAAACTCTCGAGCGTTAGCCTGACAGCAGAGATATTCAAAGCCTTGTTTTTAGTGTCCAAAACATTTGTTTCATTTTTTTATGACGTTTATTTTTTCTAAAAATTATTTCTTCTCATTTATCCTTATGTAGAATTGAGAAAAACTCAGCAAGGACAGGTGTACTTTTATCACATACCTACCGGTGCCTCGACTTGGCATGATCCAAGAATCCCTAGGGATTTGCCAGCTAATGAATTGGCTAATGAGCTTGGACCGCTTCCAAGCGGATGGGAAATGCGGCAGACCCAAACCGGAAGAGTCTACTTTGTAGATCACAATAACAGGACGACACAATTCACTGATCCCAGGCTATCGGGACAGATAATCAGCAACTTATTGAAGTAAGTTTAAATTGACAGGGACTTCTTGGCAGGAAATTAAACGAGTATACATAAACACCAAGGAAATAATTTTTTATTAATCAACAGTATGCTTTGAAGAAACGTTTCATTGACTCAGTATTTTTACGGCTCATTCACTTGTATTTTGAAACATAATTTAGAATTACTTTTAGATTTTAGTGATTTTCAATCTAGGTGATGCACAGTTTCATAAATTCAAAACGCACCACGCAATAATTGACTGTTCTCTTGTAAATTTTCAGGAGACAAAGTCCGCAGAATGGAACACCGAATCAACCAACTACAGCAGCAAGTAATTCAAATAATTCGTCAAGAGTTGAGCCGGCAGGAAATGAAACACCTTCAACACCGGTGGTTTCTTCTCCGTCTCAAAATCCGTCTAGACCTAGAACAGAGGGAGCAAGTAACAACAATTCTCCTACCTGTGAGTACCTCTGACTGATATAAAAAATTTATTTGTTGATTGATTTATATATTTATAGCCGGTATTATGTGGTTGATTAATAAATTGCGCACTCATTAAATAATATTATTTCACTTATAATTTATCTCTGACATTTAAATACGCAATTAAAATTTCAATCTAATGACATTATAATGAACCTTGAACCGAAATTTACCTCTTCTATTTAAGAAAACCGTAATTTTTAGTCCTTTATTTAATCATTTGATTAATTTCTACATCCATAATGACACCGACTAACAAATGGATTATTACTTACAATACTTACACCCATAGATTGGCACCGGTCACTAGCTAGCTTTATCTTATCAGTAAAATATCACCACTCTGTCGTCTTTTGTTTACGTCTGATTGTATCCTCACGTCAGTTGAAGCCTTCGGTCTGGAAGGAATATGCCTTTCAATTTTATTCGTGTATTGTTTATCGGCGGAGCTAACGGTTTGTGGTGGTATTTTTATTACGTTTAAATCCTCTTATTGCGAGAAAATTAGTCTTTATCATTTGGCTATTTGAATCTATAATTGCCTATTTCAGCCGATACAACACCTCCGTCGCAGCAGAATGGCCAGACTGTTTCAGACCTGCCAAAGGAGTTGATGGAAAGCGAACTGCTTCCTAAATACAAACGAGACTTGGTAGCTAAACTGAAGTGTCTGAGAGCCGAGCTTAACGCATTACAACCACAAAGTGGACACTGCAGATTAGAAGTATCGAGAAATGAGATTTTTGAGGTCAGTTTAATTGAGCTGGGAGATTTAGGAATTGTTAATGAATCATTCTGATCGTTTATTTCATTATTTTTCAGGAATCTTACAGACTGATAATGAAAATGAGACCCAAAGACATGCGGAAACGATTAATGGTCAAATTCCGAGGGGAAGAAGGGCTCGATTATGGTGGAGTGGCCAGAGAATGGCTGTATCTGCTTTCGCATGAGATGCTAAATCCGCAATACGGACTTTTCCAGTATTCTAGAGACGACAATTACACTCTACAGATTAATCCAGACTCTGGTATAAACCCTGAACATCTTTCCTATTTTCATTTCGCTGGGAGAATCATAGGCATTGCTGTTTTTCACGGACATCATGTTGACGGCGGATTTACTACACCGTTCTACAAAATGCTGTTGAACAAGGCGATCACTCTTAGCGATATCGAAGGAGTTGATCCTGAATTGCACAGAAGCCTTACCTGGATGTTGTAAGTCGAAAATTAATTTAACGTTTTTAATATCGATGATCCATTTCGATCTTTAGAAACTCTGTAGATCGAGGAATTTGGGAAAACTGCATTAAAAATATGAAATTCCAAAGCCTGCTATTACATTCATTAACTGCTACTTTACTCAAAGATTATTCGATATTTCAATTGAATTTATGATATTCAAAGAATTGAACACATTGTTAATCATCAATTCAGCATTGATTATAGAATAATTATAATACTGGCGTTTAATCTTCATTTAATTTGCTGGGTACAGTGTTCAATGAAACATCGTATATTTTTTAAGTGAATTAATGGAGATTAGGTAATCGTGAATGAAATTCATGATATTCGATTTATATTATAACAAAACTTGAATCAAATTAATGAAATTTTGATGAAATTCATGTAATTTTGATATAATCCGAAGAAAACTTGAAAGAAATTGACGAAATTGAAAAGAAAAATCGATGAAATTCTTCGAAAATTTGACGGAAAATGATTTTTTAATTATATTGTGAAACAACATGAATGAAAATGATGAAACTGCAAATAAATTCCAAACAAAGTGAATTGGATTCAATGAAGTTCTGAAAAAATTATTGAAATTTCAAATAAATCTAAAAAAAACTACAGAAATCATTGAGATCCCGTAAAATCTTGAATTCTTACCCATTTCGATCTCTTTATATGCCCCGTAATTAAAATCCAATATTTATTGTTGATATTGATGACTTTTAAATCATTTTCATCATTATTTCGCCTTTTAATTCTGCATCTAATATCTGTATGACAAGTATTGACCATTGTTGACTCTTTCAACAGAGAGAACAGCATAGACGGTGTATTGGACGCAGCATTCTCAGTAGAGCACAGCAGCTTTGGAGTATTGAAAAATCACGAATTGAAACCAGGAGGCAAAGACATAGTAGTAACCGAAGAGAACAAACGAGAATATGTTAGACTGTATGTAAACTACAGATTCATGCGTGGTATAGAGCAGCAATTTTTAGCTCTACAAAAGGGATTTCATGAACTGATACCACCGCAACTGCTCAGACCCTTTGACGAAAGGGAATTAGAGCTGGTGATAGGTGGACTAGGAACTATCGATATAAATGATTGGAAAATGCACACAAGACTCAAGCACTGCACTCCGGACACGCCAATTGTACGATGGTTTTGGCAGATTGTTGAATCTTATGGAGAAGAAATGCGGGCTAGACTTTTGCAGTTTGTTACTGGAAGTTCCAGGGTTCCACTGCAGGGTTTCAAAGCTCTCCAAGGTGATCAATAACTGTTCTTGTTTTCTTTTTTTATTAACGGGGTTTTTTTAGTAGCAAAAAAATTTCGTCAAGTAGTTTATACTTTACTGATCAATATGTCATTTCATGTTCATAAACAGCCAATGAGTCACTAAAGTGATTGAAAAGATACTAGAGTTTTGCAATTTTGATCATTTCTTGCCTGTTATTTTGTAACGAAAATTCTTGATAAACAATAAATGAGGGGTTCTGGAATGATTGCAAACAAAGAATTTTTTTTTATTCTATGTATTGGAAAGCTATACACTTCTGGTTTTTAGCTATTAATCTTCTCTTCGCTAATTCAGAGTATTAAAAATATGTGTATGTTTATGGTTTTTCAGGATCAACAGGAGCGGCTGGTCCTCGTCTATTCACAATTCACGCAGTTGATGTGCCTTGTGAAAATCTGCCAAAGGCTCATACCTGCTTTAACAGAATAGACATACCACAGAATTATCAAAGCTATCAAAAAATGTTAGACAAACTTACCCAAGCAGTTGAAGAAACTTGCGGATTTGCAGTCGAGTAATAAATAATAGGTTGTAATTAAATAATACAACTAGTTTATACGTATATTCGGAATGGGAGAAGAATTCGACTTTTGGTTTTATGAAAAAAAGATGATCGCCATTTTTTTTTTCACAATCAAAAACACAGTAGATAAATGAATGAATGAATTTATTCTGATTTAATTTAATTTAATGTAATTAAGGTTCGGAGTTTTATTTAGTTAGATGATTTTAGTTTTCACGCAAGCGTACTCCCCTGATCTGTAGTTTTTTTTTTTTTTTTTTTATTTTCTTTGTTTTCAAAACATATACAAAGATATTGGATTTCGAAAAGTCATCCATTAATCAGATACCGATGAATTTTTTTCTCAATCTTCTCTGTACATATTAATATTATAGAATAATAATTAGACGATGAATAGTTGAAATATTTATAATAAATAGAAACTCTAAACATATTCACAGACGGTGTCGAAAAAAAAGCCTGGAACTAAACCCTGTTTTTCTATCCGATTTTACGAATCGTTTTTTTATATTAATAATCGACGAAAAAAAAATATATACCTATATGAATAATATCGTGGCCTAAAAATTCTGTGAATATGATATAACAAGGGTGGAAAACTATGGTACGATTTACCAAAGGTAGTGAGTATGGAGAGAAGAATATATATAAATAAAAGTTTCGTTTCGTTTTACATTTAGGAAGATATTAATTCTAATTATTATTATTATTATTTTTTTGCTTATTGTCAAATGAAACTGAGGGTAGTAGATCGGTTACTAGGAATATATCGACAAACATAATTAACTCATACACATAGTAGAGAAAAAGAGAGAAAGAGAGTTTAAAAAAATATGAAATTTTAACGCATTTAAAAAATGATTAATATCCAGGCAATATATTTAAGAGTAAGTAGGAGTGAGAGAGGGGGGGGGGGGAGGTTAAGAGAGATTTTCATGCTGGTTTAATAAATCTCGATTGCCTTACAACATACATAATTGAATTGTATCATAATTATCATAATAGAGGAATCATTTTAGAGTTTTTCTTTTTTTTTTTTTTAAGGCAGTTTTTCTTTCATTTCATTTCATTTCATTTCTTTTTAGTTTTGTTTTTTTTTTTTGTTTCACTTTTTCCTCAATTATCCAAATAAAAATAGAATATCGTAAAGCGTGCTTTTCGAAACAAATTTTTACCTATACCTATATATCAACAAATTTCGTTTAATATTCAGATTTCAATAAAACGCAAAATAGTGTGAAAAATAAACAAATAAATAAACAAAGATAATTACTTTCAATAAAAACCAAAGTAAATGGTTTAATAATTTTATTAAACGCACTTACGTTTTAGATAACTGTATCAATTTTCATTTCTAATTGCTTTTTTGCGGATATTGATAGAATACAAGTATACATAGTAGTATTAGGAATTTGTAAATAGATAATACATGATAGGATGACGATAAATATACAGAAAAATCATCGATATCAATATACATACAATAATATATAGGCAAATATACATGTACATATGTATATGTATATATAAATATATATATATGTATATATATATATATATATATATATATATATATATATATATATATATATATATATATATATATATATATATATATATATATATATATATATAAATAATTAATAATAGGCAACAAATTATTATTACTATTTTAAATATTATAAATTCGTATATATACAACAGCTTTACATTATTCATTTCATTAATCTTAGAAATATTCAAATTTATCAATCAAAGGTATTTAAAAAAGAAAAGAAAAAGCTGCTGCATTTTTGAAGTAAACTTTTTTTTGTAAAGTGAAGTTTTTGTATCTAAAATGATCGTATTGGGTTAATCACAGGTATTAAAATTATACCACGCTCATAATTTGTACGTGAATTTTATTTTCTCTACAGGTATACCTATATCATAGGGGATTGAAGTAAAGAAATATTTGAAAAAATGAATAAATTCTTCTCTAACTTCTTTATTTGGTTTGAAAATGTATAAAATTTTCACTTAAGGGAGAAAAAAAAAATTAATTGATAAAATTACGATTCGGAAGTTTATTCGCAAAAATAATTTACAAAATATAATGTTGTTATTACTGTTAGCATCGTAATTGATTGATTGATTATTAATATTATCACACTGTGACTGACAATATTAACTTTATTAACTAAACTAAAGTGAACTGAAAATTTTAATATGTGATTAATCAATGACATTCATTTGCGCGTATTTACTGATTGGTATTTTTAAATACCTCGTATTACAATTACTTGTAGATTTGGGGCATTTGATCAAAAATTGATAAAACTTAACTGAAAACGCTCGTTAATCTGTAACATCAATATCTCCATTTTTCAAATTGACAAAACTAACACCTGAGAATTTTTTATTTTTTTTTATTTTCATTCTAACGAAATGCCCAATTCATCGTACTTTAACATTTAAATTATTCAACAATTCTCTTCGCACGTTGTTTGTTACATTAGGTTGTTGTTTTTTTTTTTCTCATAATGAAGTAAAAATTCTCGATATTGTGTTTCTAAAGGCAATATAAATACATATATCTTATACACATATGTATATATGTATAGACATATATTTTTCTCAACTAATTCAAACAGGCAGCTAAGCGAAAAAATCTTACAAAATAGTTGAACAAAAAAAATAAAGTGAAACAAAATACAAAATAAAAATAATGAAAAAAACAAATAACAGGACAGTAGAAAATTCTAAGCTGTTATTTTTTTTTTTTTATTTATTAATCTTTTCATTTTTTTGCTCAGCTGGTTGATTATATCAATAAAAAAAAACAGCTTCTCTATTCTATAATTAATAACGAGAAGATAATACTCAATATTTTTTCTTCATTTTTTTTCTTGAGGTAATAAAGAAAGAAATAACATTAAAAATAGATATCTAGTCGCAATGAATATGGGGGGAAGAGAGGGAAAAGAAGAAAAAGAAAAAGAAGAAGTTTTAAAAGAATAAAGTAAAACCTTTAATAAAGAACTAATAAACAAAGAAAGAAGGAAAATAAATCCATGTTGCCTTTAGAATTAACGATATAGCTATATTAATTAATTACCTATTTATAATTATTATTATTATTATTATTATTACTGATTAAAACTATAAACGATTTATCGACTGCTGATGATTGAGTACGCTCCGTCAAGTTTCATTCATGACTAATATTAAACCCCTCGACTTATTATAATTATTATTTTATATATCTTACAGAGCTAATTCTCGTTTATATCAGTAGTTATATACATATATCTATAAAAAAAATATATATATATATACACATATATGTGTATATGTATACATATATGTATACATACACATACATACACAATATTGTATAGTATCGCAATGCACACATCATGATATTATTATTATTATCATTATTATTATTAATATTATTATTATTATTACTATTACTATTAAAATTATCACCATATTTATTCATATAATAACTATAAAATCAAGTAATTTGTTATTTTTTATTTAAATTTTTCGTTTTTTTTTTCTTTTTTCATTTTTTTTGTTTTTCACAGCTGCATACTAGATACATACATACATACATACATACATACATATAATATGATACTTATAGTTTATTAGTTTATTATTATCATTTTCTGGTGACTACTTATGCTTATACATTATTTTACAGTTGCATTACATACCTATATGTTCATTGTTGAAATTGGTTAATTTTTAAATTAAATTATCGAACCAAAGGTTTTTTTTTTTAGTTTTTTTTTTAGTAAAAAAACGTGATGAAATACAAATAAAGAACAGACATAGATATATCTAAAGTTCAAACGACGTCGTAGATGGTATGTCAAACATTTCTTAGAACATCTCCTGACAGCTTTTTTATTTTTATTTTCATTATTATTATAATTATTAGTTAAAAAAATGAGAATGTGAATGATTTTTTTGGTATTGAACAGCCGAAATTTTGATGTTTAAAAAATAAAAAATATATGAGCAATTATTATACATACGTACTACATACATATGTATGTATATCAACGCATAAGAGAAATAAAAAAAAAAAAAGAAGAACATGAAGACGAAAAAAGTAGTAGTGCCTTGCTAACTATTAATAATTATACATATACATATACTTATTAATATGTATCATGCTCTAAGCTTATTATGACATATAAAAATATGAATTAGGTAATAATAACAATGCGGATGTTCAAAACATTTTGCTGACTGTAAATACGATTCGTTACGATTTCTAATTTGTTGTGAAAATTGATTTTTTTTTTTTTTTTTTTGTTAGGTATACAAATTTTATTTCGATTAGATAAAAACAAAAATACATTAAATAGTTTCTGAATGAAGTTTGAAATTTTTTACTTCTTTCTGAGTGTGTAAAATTATTACCAGGGACGATTATTAACTACGAGTGATAAGCAACATGAATTCGGTACGAAATAACACAATGTATAATTTAAATATTATATGTATTTTTATTTTTTATTTTTTCTTCATTTTTCGGTCCTTTTTTTTGTAAATTTCTGTGTCCCGTTGTAGCAAGACATCTTTAAACTAAATAAATTCCATATCAATACTGCCTTAGATGAACCACGGTTTGGTACAATCTCGACATTTTTTGCCTTGTCAATTAATAAGGAATCTTTATTATAACAGACACGCTATTTAATAGTAGAAAAAAATTGCACCGAATTTCATAGTAAAGATAAGCGTCTATTAACGTATATCAAATTATAAATAGATGAATAAAATAAAAAAAAAAAAAGGTCTTTGGTTGGGAGATTCGAAATCTTATTAAATATACATTAAAATAACCTTGCTTCTTCAGTTAATCTTGAGAAATATTTGACAGTATAATTTTTTCAAATAAATATAATTTTTGTTATACAATAATTTTTTTTTCTTTAGGATTTCAAAACATTAAATAAAGATTGGGCCAGACTCTCAGACAAGACCTTTTTAATCCATATTGAATAATAATAATACTATTAATATTTAATTATTAATATTTTTATTACTCATACATACATACATATACATACATATGAACATTGAATAAACATAATACATAATTGTAAATAACTATCTTTTTCTTCCGTTTCTTTTGTATTTTGGATGAAATGTATATTTTAATAAGATATCCAAAAATATATTGCGGTTTTAATATTCAATTGATTGATTCATTATATTGTCCGTTCAATTTCCTCTAAGACCTGACAACATACGATTATCTTACCCGATGCTTCTACATTCGGACATAATTATATGTTATCATATAAGCGACAATTCAAGTATGGAATGCATAGAAAATTTCCCGCCCCAAATTAGTTTCCAAACTGTGCTATAAGTCTATGACTCAAACTATGTCGGCGTGACGTCATTTCTGTGCGAAATTTTAATCTATTTATTTCACGTGGATAATTTATACCGTAATTCAATATAGTATTAATCTTTTGCGATTCAGGCGGTGGAGTAAATTAGAAATTCAAACTGAGGGTAGTTCAATGTGTCGCAGCGTGTATTACTACTAGTTTCGGAACGCATCCAAGTAATGCCACTAATCTTTGTGAATTTGGCTACATATCTCACGGAGTTGAGCCCTAAGGAAGAAAAATCTCTGTGAATTTGGCTACATTCCTGTGTAGGAGATAAGCCTAAAGAAAAAAAAAATCTGTGAATTCGCTTACGCAGTGACTGTCGCATGCTGCGCGCCTAATCAATCACATTGAAGAGGAGAGTAGAAACAACCAATAAGAGCTAGATGTTGCTGTTTCGGTTACGTAAACGAATCGTTGAGAAGTGACGTCACGCCGACATGGTCAGTCGGCAGAAAATAGGTTTAGGAACACTGACACTGTAATTATATCTCACTAACAGACGTCTCATTGATATTCTGGTTTCCGTACCATCGCGACTGTCCGACGTTAAAGCCTACAACTTCATTATTAGTCAATGGTTTATTTAACAAACAATTGCTCCCTCGTTTCTCATTATTGCTCTACCTTCAATCAAAGATTATTCGTACGATTAGGTTCAGTTGGCACACGTTGTGTAGCAATCAACTTTCACGAAGTGAAGAAAAAGTAAGAAGTCGTTAAGATGCCACGAGTTGTTTACACGCTTTCGGAAAGAATAGAAATGGTGAAGGAACATTTCCAAGGTATTAGTTATCGTCATATTGTGGATCATTTTGCTGCAGCACACCCAGACCGACCGATTCCGGCATCTTCAACGGTCCGCAGAATAGTGAAAAGCTTCGAATATACGGGAAATGTTGATCCAGCAAAGAAGCCGAAAACAACTTACCCGAATCGAAGACTTTCCGAAGGTAATTTGAATCATAAATAGCGAATGTGTAAAGAATAAAAATAAAATAGATAATAAATATCTCATATGCGAAAAATAATAATTTCACAGAGACAAAGTTGAATATTTTCTTGGCCGTCGCAGAGGTTAATGGTAAAAAACCATTGGCAAAAGTCGCCCAAGAACTTCAGGTTTCAAAGAGTTCGGTGTACAAGACACTGCGATCCCAGCACCTTAAAGCCAACAAGGTCCAAGAACATGAAGAATCCGAGGAGGATGACGACTATGAAGATGTTGAGACTCCCTTGAAACTTGAGGCTATACCTTACGATGACTCTGAGCCAGTAGATAGTATTAAGAGTGCTGTGGAAAGTCCCTCGATGATCCTCAACAATCCGCTTCAAGTCACAGAGCAGCAGATTTGCAAAATTGAATACCCGGACGAAAGTGAATCAAGTCCCTCGATGAGTTTTGAAGATACGCTTCAACTCGCAGCAAATCATCTGTGCAAAGTTGAATACATTGATGAAAATGAACCATGTCCTTCAATGAGCCTTGACGATACAACTCGAAGCTGAATCGAGCCGCAATTAGCTACAATCGATCATCCTTAGGTACTTTCTAAAGCCAATCATTTAAGGTAATTTCTAATTACTGTGCACACTGTAAGAACGACTAATCCATAACTCTTTTGTCTTAATGTTTTAGCGTTAGGGAGACAATGTTCTTTGAGGATGTTCTGCGGCGTTACTTTACAAAAAAGTACCTGGTTCGGGATATTATGCAGCCACAAAGTGGATTATGATACGAGTATTGCTCTTCGCTGAGACTCGTCATGGATTATCAAAAATGTCCTAAGGTGCAGAGAATTGTCCAAAGAATCAATGATAAACTTTGGAAAGAAAACTATTGTACGTTACTTGGCATGACAATGCTAATTAAGTGCTCATGAAGAGCCTGCAACAATGGTTATTCATTTCAACATTTAATGCTGTAGTGTTTATCAATTGTCACTTTTTTTTGTTCCAGTTACAGTCCTGACGTTTGAAAATGGTTAACACATTCGTCGAGGAATCGATCCTCTTCCATTTCTTACTATTACTTTTAAGTAAACAATTTGTTAGTAATCTATCGTTTCACTCAGCAGAGTTTATTCATTGATTTATTTATTAGTTGTTCTTTAATCATAGCAGCATGTGACATCAATTATTCATCTATTATAATTTTGTTAGAAGCTAAATAGTAATCGTGTCATTGATCCAATGATATAACAAAAATATTTTAAAAATTGTTTGATTCGTAATAAATTGATTGCAAGTCAAACTTGTCATTACTGAATCACTTTCGTTGGAAGTATGTTTGTGTATACTCTGGACTACATGATTTTTACGCTCAGATTGACAGTTTCGGGAGTTATCCAAATCCCAAGTGATCAGAATCAACGTAGATTGTCTATTCGGTTCAGACACTGAAAACGTTGAAACTATCTTATTGTTAGTGAAACTTGATATTTTTTACTTTAGAGGTGTTGAAAATGTTCCAAATAATTTCAAAAAATATTTCAAGTATTTTTTATCATAAACTGTGTTAAATTACGAAAGATTAGTCAGGCTATTTTTGTTGATATGATGTTTCTACTTGAAGTTAAATTTTTTTTCCATTTTTTATTTTACACATCTAAAGTGTCTGAGAAGAAAATTCTTGAAAAAATTACAGATGGTCTATTGATGCCAATGACATAAAAAAATTAGAAGATGATTGAAGTGGGTCGGGTTGCATGCTGTATGAATTACCGTGAAATGTCCTACACGCGCAAATAAGTAATCGTTCAAAAAATTGCTAAAAAGTTCTCTGTGTACCTGAAAGCATAGATAGGTAGAAAACAATAAATATAAAGTTATTTTGCGGTTGAAATGTGATTTTTATTCCGTCCATAATTCTCTAAATTCTTTCAGATGGTTTATGCCCTAAGGTGGCCCTGATTTTAGGTTTTGAAATTTCGCATCTTAACATTTTATCACATGGGTATAGAATATAGATTTACGCAAATTTGGAATTTTTCGAGATTTTTGACGCTCCATTAACAAATAATGAAGGAAAGTATGAAACAAAAAACATTTTAATCAAGTGGGAAAAAAAATATAATAACGACTTTCACCTGTTGATAGCATGTCTCAGCTCTTTGCAGAGATGGTATGGACTGATGTAAAGACTGAATTTAGTCAATTCTAGACATTGATGAAGCATTTTTTAATAGATATAATACGAAACCAAGACTTGGGTCATATATTTCAATTGAAGATTCTAAGTAAACATATCTGAGTTTTAAATTGTTCCAAAGTACGTTGAATATCACAGAGAAATGCTTCATATGCATCTACCAAATCGAACATTTTCTCAAATTTCTACAGCATTGTAACATTTCCAAAAGTTCACTGTCCCAGCTACAACTGTTACTGGGACTGAAAAGATGCAGCATTACTTCCAATTTTGTACATTTTTTTGCCAATAAGCCAATCTACTTCAAAAGCAGACACAGCAATCAATTCAAATTCCAGATGCAAATAACACAAAGGAAAATCAGACATGTCTGATACGATAATTATCTCAAAGAATAAAAATTTCTGCTAATAGTGATAATTTGAGATAAGTTTTTATGTACATATAGGGTATTCCAGTTCAACTCAACCAACCATCGACATTCAGGTCTGCGATTTTGTTTGGAAAAACATATGTTACAGTTCGGAAAAAAAGACACTGTTTCCGAAAGTTAGAGATCTTGCATTCAATTTTTGACAGAGCCATTTTTCACTAAATTCAGACGGCGAATATTTAAAAATTTCGTCGAATGTAAATACTGAAGCATAGAGGAAAATGTTAAATATAAAAAACAATCGTTATCCTACGAATTTCAACTGACATTAATTGCAGATTTTCTTAATCATTTTTCAACGTAATTTTGCTCGATAATCGTCAAAAATTACGATTTTCTCAAATGTCGCCATAACCGATTGGGATGAATTTTTTACGCAAAATACTAGATCAAAAAACAACATTTTCAAAACCTTATCCAAGATGCCTGGACCTCTGGTTCCAGAGATATGAATTTTACAAAAACCAATATTGATTAAATCAATTAAACACGAATAATATAAATTGTGAAATAGTATAATGAAGTGGAATAGTTTTTGTATAATCGTGTACGAAATGGCAGAGAAGTTGATTCGCGGTAAAATGCAATGTTCGTTGTAAAATATTGAAAAAAGCAAATATAAAAACAAAATTACCAAAGAATGAATTTCAAGATGTATGTAACCCCTTGACTTGAATACAAAATCCACGCATATATCACCTCAATAATTCTTTATCGGCAAACACAAGATTGTTGAATCTCTCGCAAGAATTAGCCAAAGCCAGGCATTCTCTAACACCTAAATGCAAGATGATTTTTATTAAAATTTCATCAGGAAGATCCAGGGTGCTGCAGAACCATGTTAAATGAACAACGCTAGGTCACGTTATTATTTATCCAAATAACTATATACCTGGAACTCATGTTGTAGAATAAACTTTAAGTAATGTTGCGCTTGAAAGTACGTAAGTGTAGCCTGTATTCCTGTGCCGGCCGGCTGGCGAGCAATGGTGTGGGAAAAACGTCTCCTATAAGACTTTTTAGCTGTGATAAAGAGAATTGAATAGTGATTAGACATAAAAAATTCTCAATGTATTTAATCCACGTAAATTGCACGTGACGTTGACTGAACGGCCTCTTCAAATTATTCGATACGTACAGAATCGATTGAAGTCGAAGAATTTAGATGAAACGACTTCGAGAGCAGGGAGTTACGAATTCTTTAAAAATTGTTTCTTTTCAGAGTAGAATTGATTGATGAACCTTCTCTTTGCGGAATGTAATCAGACGCGTGGTATATTTTCTTGTTCTTTTTGGTTTTTTTTTCCAGGATTGTGCCTTTTAGCCATCTTACTATCGCTATAATGAATGATTATAATAATTAAAATACATGACAATTACGTTTAGAAAACTATATAAATCCAATAACAGAGATCACCTTTATTCAATATTTATGTACAAACATCTATAATTACCTATAATTTATATATGAGGATAAATAAAATGTATTGTTATGTATTTTTTGTAATTGTTTATTATTATTATTTTTTGTTTAGTTGAAATACTTATACACGTACTCTAATACAGAATATGGTACTTAATTAATTACAATAACGTATTATGCGTGTACAATTTATATGTATGCGTAATTATTTAAGTACATACATACATAACTATAATCATTACATCTCTCTTTGGTAATCAGTTATTAATTGTACGGATTGTATATTATTCTTGTCGTTTTATACACGTTTTCTTATTGAATTTTTACATTATTTGTAAATCAATTAAAATAGACAATAATTATATATCTCATTCAATAATTGACGTCTTTTTGAATAACTATAATATGGATTTTGTACACGACAATTCATTTCCCTTCAATCATTTCTTCTATCTTTATTTTCTGTATTTTTCCTATTTTTTTTTATTTTTATTTTTTTCATTTTTTTTTTTTCTAGATAAATTAGATGTATAAAAATTTTTTTTAAACATTAATAATGACGAAGAAAACATCTCTTACTAAGAGGATTAAGTCCCAGCATACCCGTACATTGATGAAGAATTCATTAAAACATTGAATAAAAATATTAATTTTTAATAGATTCGATTAATAAATATATAATAGTATAATGTTATATAAACTTTTGGAATAGTTAAGACCATCTAATTCCGCCAACGATTAATTAATATATATGTATATATTTTCTTATTTTTTTACTCTTCATCACCTACGGTGATATAAGAAAAGTTTTGGTCGAAAAGTGACTTTTGCTAATTTCAACGAATCCTAACGACCCTCGACCCTCTAGAATTCGAAAAACAGGTTTTTAGAAAGATGTCGATCTGTCTATCGGCCTGTTCGACAAACTCGTGCGGTGATTTTGGAAACGGTTCGATGAAAAAATCTGAAATTTACAGGACTTTACAACCAAATGATGGGCATGAAAAATTGCCATGTCTCGTTTAATTTGAACTTCTGGTTTTACTGGAAATGAATCGATTTTCGCTGTTTTACCGATAAACCTATACTTTTTTCTCTGTATTCCCTTTCTAAATGAAAGAATATGTTCTTCCGAGGTGAGAATTTTATATATATAGGGCACTCCTTACCAATGACACCAATAAAATTGTAAATATACCCAGATCGAATTAGAATGAATGTACTGTATGAAATTGTTGTTTGTCAATATACATATAGAGCGATCCTTGCCAATGACAAGAAAAAATCGTAAATGTATTCAGATCGAATTGCGATAAAGCGCACTATATGAAAATTGTTCTTCGTCAATATATAAGGCATTTTTTTATGTGAATGTTTCAATTTTAATCCTTTTTTTTTCGGAATTTCATTACTTTTTAATACTTTTTCTTCCTCTGACAAACCCATACTTTTTTTTCTTTTTGATGAAAAGTACTCCGAAAAACTATTTTTCCGGCATGTTTTTTTTTTTGTTTTGCTAGCGAGCAGCTCAATAAAAGCTAATATTCTCGATAAAATATACCTAATTATAATAAATCTGCAACTGCGAGCGATAATGATCATGATGATCAAAATTTATGAAATTTTTAATAATAATATAATAAAAAATTCATTGTATTATTTAGCAGTCTTTGCGATGTTATTATATATTAAGTAAAATACTTTTTATTGGTATAAATTTTTATCTCCTTATAGTTTTCTAAATAATTAATATTTCTTCTCTCATATTCCACCACCTATAATCCAATAAAAATGAAATCCAAAATATTCACGTTAATATTTTCCAATCAAATCTGCTATTACTAGTATGAGTTATCGGAGGAAAAGGCGGAGGATGAACTTGCCATCCGTCTGGTCCTTGATGAGCAGTTAAACAAGCTAAATAAGGAACGCGTTGTACAAGTCTAGTAACTTCAGCAGCTGGTGGAACCCTTCCACCAGTCAATTGCCTGGTACAAGCAGCGAGAGAAGCTGCGTGAGCTACAATAAGAATATTACCTTTAGTCTGTTCTATTATTTTTTCAACAAGTCTAAAGCTTCTCTCGTAATACTGCGCTGCATTTTCTCGCTGTGGAAGACTTTCCGTTTTAACAACTGCCTCGTAATTAATGTCTATGTTAAAACCGGCCTTAATTAAAGCTTCGGGAGTCATCCAAACAGGTATACCGTTGGGATACCAAGCTAGCCATTCTATCAAACCAGGTTCAACCTTTATCTTTATATCTGAACCCAAACCTTCAAGAATTTTAGCCAATGTTTGGACACAGCGAAGGGATGGAGACGCAAAAGCAACATCTATTGCTACTTTTGAAGACCGCATAGCTTGGCCTACTAAATTCGCCTGGATTTCACCTAGCGTTGTTAAAGGACAGTCGTTTTGAAACTCCTGAATATTTCTACCCGGAATTTCCTTAGGCATGTTCAAATCTCTTCTAACATAGCAACCGTTGGCTTCAAAGCAGTAAGGAATCCATGCTCCGAATGTAAAATCAACTCTCTCTCCGTGACGGCATATTATTATTTGTCTAGAAGGTGCAGGCGGTGCTTCCGAGGCAAGGATCTGCAAATCAAAACGAATTTAAATACGAAGCTGATAAAACCTTGGACTCAAAGTCTGAATAATCTCGCTCTTTACCGGTTCTACGTCGGTCGGAACCCCGTCAGGAATGTCTAACGATTCAGTGGAGGATAAAACGGGTGGTTTTCTGGTCTTAGGAATAACTTGATCAACGTTTTCTCCTTTATTCTCAATAAGCTGCACCGTTGAGTGGAGAGTCCAAGCGTCTGACTCTGCTGTACGTTTTGTATGATTGAGGGGAAGATAGCCAGTCATTCCGGTCAACCAAGAAGTCCCCTCTACCCATCCGTCGATAGATTCGCTACAGGCTCTTTCAGATATGTATATATAATCTCCAGGCCTAAGTTCCAGCTCGTCATCTTCTCTCGGTACATGAGCATGTGTTACTTTATGAACGTGAGAATTTCTCAATCTAGAATCACGCGAGTATAATCTAAGCTCCCAGTTCGCAGGGGTAACAGAAGAGCCCAGTCTTTCAGCCATTGATCTAAGCGGCTGGAAAGTCCCCTCAGAAAATTGATATGCCAGAGTTATATGCAGGGATTTTATGTGCGGCTCGGCTGTTATTGAAAGACTCGATAATTTACTGACGAATTTAACTGCCAACGATTTTAACCAGCTCGCGTAATCATCCTCGATAAATAAACCCATGTAATTTGGGGATATGTATGTCTCCAGGTCTACTTGGTCAGGGCTGTCCTTCGGAGAGGCTACTTCTTCCAATAGGGCAGCTACCTTCTCTGCTGATTCATCCGCCGCCTATATGCAGGAAAAATTTACTTTTGAATGATTGACAAATTTGGCTTATAGGCATTCAGGCGACGCTTGTTTAAAAGAAATCTGAATTTATTGGATATGTATATTAAGATTGTTGAAGGGAAAGTCAAGGATTGAAATCAGAGGAGAAAAAATTGTTATTTTAAAGATATTTGAGAAGATATTACACAGAAAACAGTTTTTATTGAAGTTTTTTCTGTACTATCTTTGTACTGATATTGAAAAAACGGTGTTTTGAAATCAGTTAGAAGCTTTTGTGGTATTAAAATCGTATAAAAACTCTGCAATTTTGGTTTTTAAAAACGAAAAAAGTTCCTACTTCAATAAATAATCAGCAAAAACTTTCTACAGAGTGATTTATGAAGATTCTAATGTTTTAAGAAGGAAAAACATTGAACAGAAACTCTGGGCTCTAAACCTACTAAAGAAAAGTCTAATTCATTATCCTTTTAATCTACATGAACGAACGGCCCAAAAAAAGATTTCCAGGGTCTCAAAGGAGCAAAAAGGTTCTCAACGATAAACAAAAAATGAATATTTGTTACAGTTCTTCGATTTTCGAAAAAACAAGCACCGCCCTTAATGGACATACTTTGAAAAAAGAGACGAGAGTAACGTGTGGCATGCAGTTGTGGGCTCCGTTCCATCCCAGCTCTCTGCTTTCTGTCCAAAATGCGATAAGTTTTTCTGCCAATGGACCGGTAGGACATGCATAAAGAACATATTCCCTTGGTTCGTTAGAATCCAACGTCGGATCTCTGACATGAGCTAAAAGCCAGTCAGAGGCGAGTTGGAGCCCTCTATATCCAGTAGCTGCTAAAGCTTTTTCTCTAATAATAATAATATTAATAATAATTTGAAAAATCAAACGAATGATGAATTAAGAAGCGTAACTACTGATCAAGGGATAAAAAAATTTAACGATTTTTGGAGAAATTTTATTTTTTTTTTAGGTTATAGTTCCATCAAAAAATTCGATAAATTTTCATCTAAAAGAGGGGAAATAATCGTTGTTAGCTGATTAAAGTTAGCAGATAATGTTTGCGGATTGATTTGTTAGGATTTTGGATAATGGCATAGGTTTAAAAAAAAATTTTTTGACAGCTGTTTGTTTACAATAGAGGCGCGCGTGACACGCCTCTGGTATTTTTGGTTTCTAAGCAATGTTTAGATAAATGCTTTGAATTTTTGTAACGAGTGTGTTTAATTGTTGATTATTATTTTTGTTGTTTTTATTATAATAAAGATTTAAATACTCACGCTCTATGCCTAGGAAATCCTAATTGCAAAAGTATTTGCAACGGTGTTAAATCGGCTTTAGATATTTTTGTTGGAGTTGGATTTTTACGAGGCGGTAAAGTCGCCATGATGCTATACACTTAATACTTGTTAAAGAACAGATGGAATTATTTCCAGGTGTTGAGGATATAGGCAAAAAGAAAGAAACAACAATTTTATGACGTAAGCATAACATGACATAACATTAGACGTAGGGCGTGATATGTACATACATTGAATACAGCAAAGAAGATATTTTGAATTAATTAACAAACTAAATAAAAATTCTTTAATTCAATAAACTAATATCCCTTTCAATACACTGTATATCAGTTACAAATCGAAATCTGTTCACATTATTTCGTTATTATTTATTTACTTTACATTCTGTTCAATCTACTTTCTATAATTCAAATCATTATATCCGTACGCTGCTGCCATCTGAATTTTGTCATTTCGTACCAACAAAACGTCAGATAACATGTAGTTCATAAAAAAGACACGATGTATGTGTGTGTTGCTTTGGCGTAACGTTCGTTAGTATCACATCTCAAGTCGCATAAATCGCGTCGCGAGTGTCAAAATGGCGGGTGTACTTTTCGAGGATATATTTAACGTTAAGGACATCGATCCAGAAGGGAAGAAATTCGACCGAGGTAAGTCTGAACGATAAATGAATAACCGTTTTATAATAACTATTATAAATTCGTGTTAAAAATACGTTTTAAATTAACGTAAAACGTGTTCGGAGTTGTCATTGATCGCCGGTACGAACTTGCACTATCTGTGGACACATGGCTGACAGACGGTCCGTGGCAAGCGGGAAAAAAAGAAACACTAACCCGTTTATTTTTATGAATATGAATAATTGGTTTATTTATTTATTCGAAAAACTGTGCGAATTAGCTTACAGTCTTTGTTGCGATTATTGTTCTTTTTTGTGTTTATCATTCTTTCTTGTGCTGTGTTTTTTTTCTTGCTGTTGAGAGAATGAAATCAAACCTATAAGGCATTGATCAATCGGATCTGTAGATGAGAGACTCTGCGTATGTTTACAGTTATTTTATGCGTATTGAAGTATATTGGATATAATATAAACGGCGGGAAATACAAATTCGTCGATATTCTATATTGTTTATAAGAGTTTTGGGTGCGATTTATAAAATGAAATAAGGGAAGTTATTACAATCACACCGACAAATAGAAAGTCGAGTAATCATTGAGTTTTCGTTTCTAAGAACGGATCACTAAAATGAGGTCGTATATTTACCCAAACTTTTATAACGTCGCGAACACTATTTTAACTTGATAAAAATAATAATAATAATAATAATAATAATTTGGATCACGATTCTGATTAATAAAATAAAAACAAAATACCATGAACTTACTTTCTCATGAAAGAAAATAAACGCAAACTCGTAAGAAAGTTGCGAGATATTTTCTAAAATCATTGAAAAATCTAACAAATTAAAATAAATCAACAATACATACTTAGTTTAATCTGGTTAGATATAATCCTAATATACATATACGTACTCGTGAGTCGTCGTTATATCAACTATATTTTTCTTTTTCTCTCTTGAGAATTTATTGAAATTTCTATACAATTATAATGCATGTATGGTATGTATGTACATAGAATACGTTTTGTATATTATAACAATCTATTCAGAATCTAGTTTCTAGTTTCTATTCAGATTCTACAAAATTCTATGCTATATGTATATATGTATATCTATATTATTATATATGTATAACTCTGATTCTGTACGTATACTAAAATTGTTAATTCGTATAATTAATTAATTTATACCAAAACTAATGATCGTGGAAACGTCCAAATTAGATGATACATTATACATTGTTTCTATTTTTGTTTTATTATTAAATCTGATCTAAAACATTGTCAGATTTTTTCCATAATTGAACTCAATTCAGAAAAAAAAACGACCAATATAGAAACAAATAATACAACTGATGAACAATATATGACAGTATAACATACAAAACGTAACACAGGGCTATGCGTATAGAATACAATATTGCATAATATACGATAATATAATGAGAAGAGCTGCAGGGATGAAAAGGTATTAAGTAAGAGTGGAAAGGTAGGAGAGGGAGTTTGTGCGCTGCAGATGCAGTAACGCATAGTGGGGGTAGAAAAAGAAAATAAAAGACAGAAAATAAAAACATTAAAGTTCTTGTGGGTTGGAAAGACGGGATATTGGATCGGTGAAGGTTACCCCCTTTCTCGCCCCTCCACCCCACATACACAGATGCATAATATATATGCATACATAGTTATAT
This sequence comes from Macrophya annulata, assembly GCA_963924015.1. Lineage (NCBI taxonomy): Eukaryota > Metazoa > Arthropoda > Insecta > Hymenoptera > Tenthredinidae > Macrophya > Macrophya annulata. Next base: position 20,652,360 of record OZ001259.1, read on the forward strand.
ACTATATCTGTCGTTCGAGTAAGCGAACGAAGGTTGGGTCCGCGGCGCAGTGGCGCGATGGGGAGAAGGAAGGAATTACCCCCTCGATGCTTCGGCGGCGGGTCGATGCGGCAGCTATGCCCCCGTGTTGCCACCGCAGCACCAAGCACCAGCATCAGCAGTAGCATTTAGTATTAGCAGCAGCAGCAGCAGTGGCATCGCAGTAATAACGCCGGAGCGGGAGTTGAAGAGAGAGAGGAGGGAAGGCGCGTCACGGTCAAGGTCAGTCTCTGCCTCAAGGTCGCGGGAGATGTCATCTCGGAGGGGTAGAGGTTGAGGTGGAAGCGCCCGCCGGGGATTGCCAAGCTGCATCAAGGCTAGTCACGAGAGTTAAAGGGGTGGCGGAACGAAGAGGAGAGGGATAAACCGCCCCCAAGATTTGCTGCAGCGTCGGCGGCAGCGGCTTTATACTCTTACTATAATACTTATATACTTATCTTGTTCCTTTTGCTATATACATACATCGATCATGTATACATATAACGTTATAAATAAAATGAGAAAAAAAAATAAAATAAATCAATAAATGAAATAACAGCGATTATGTGTATCAAACCGTTTAAATACATAATAATATTATACAAGACACACGCAGAATTTGTACATAGTAATTTATTCGCGCATATATATATATATATATATATATATATATATATATATATATATATATATATATATATATATATATATATATATATATATATATATATATATATATATATATATATATATATATATATATATATATATATATATTTATATGTATATAACGTAACTCTTCCATCCTGTATCGCGATATGTATGTATATTATCTATCTACGCGAGGCGAACACGAAACGAGAGACAGGCATTCAGTCACCAGTCTACATCGAGCCTGCGTGAACTTCAGCTTGAGCTTGAGCCTCAGCCTAAGTCTGAGACTGAGCCTGAGCCTGAGCCTGAGTCTTAGCCTTCTGACTCCTCGACTCTCAGTCCTACTCACTCCTCGGTCTCAATGTCAGATTGACTCTCGGTAGTCCGCCGCGGTACTGTACGGTACGGGTACGGTATATACGATATACGTCCGTTTATATAGCCTCGAACTGTGTAGATATACAGTCCCGGTTATTTAGTCTGCATATATATATTATATATATATATATATATATATATATATATATATATATATATATATATATATATATATATATATATATATATATATATATATATATATATATATATATATAAGCACGTTTAAGTATACGTATATTATATGTGTGTATATATATATATATATATATATATATATATATATATATATATATATATATATATATATATATATATATATATATATATATATATATATATATATATATATATATATATATATATATATATATATATATATATATATATATATATATATATATATATATATATATATACACACATATAATATACGTATACTTAAACGTGCTTTTTTTTTTGTTTTTTCTATTCTTACACACGTACGTATGTAAATTATATATGTATATACACATATATGTATAATATCAAATACCAAAGCAAAAAATAAATTGGATCGATGTGTGTATATAAAAGCGCGGGTATTAAGCTACTACGATCTAAAAACTACACGTTGTTATACGAGTGTAATAGGTGATTTCGATCTCGATAAAACAATTTAATTTCGCAACAACAATACACTGTACACACATACATGATATACATGTAGGTATATACGGATAATAAAAGGATGTAGTTTAAAGTTTTTTTTTTTTTTTTTTTTGTAATAACTAGCGTTTTAGGTCGCTATACCCTCGATCGTTTGTACATACATAGTAACGTACGTGTACGTTAGTTAGTTAGTTAGTTAGTTTCATGTTGCTAGGCAAGCGTGAGTCGTGTCGCGATTTCCACTGTCAGTGCCAATATCAAACGGAAACTATTAACCGAGAATGCGAACTGCAGATATGTATGTACATACAAGTATATCTATAAAACCTGCAACTATGTATATATCTACCTACAGATACCTAAATCAAGGCAAGTTATAAAGTTGATAAATTTGATTGATGAAACGCTAAGCGGTCATTCGTCTTCTTATCTGATATAGAAAATGATTTTTTCCGTTGTATTTACTTGTGGGATAATTATATCCATGTAGTGTATCTCAAAGGTAGATACATTTATTTATTTACCTGACCAAGAATAAAAGATCAATAAAATGAAAAAACGAAGAAGAAGTAGAAGAAGAAGAAGAAGAAGAAAAAGTGATCGTACTGTTATAATAAGACAGAAAGAATGAGGAAAAGAGAAATGAAAAAGAGAGATTCTCGCACAGAGAGCGGAGAGCTGAGAGTAAAGAGAGCGATTGGAAGGGGCTGGGGAAGGGGGGATTGGTGATGTGGGTGGGGGAGAATCGCGAATCGCGGTTCGCGCAAATTGCGGATCGACCCTGCGGCGTTGCTCTAGTCGATGACGCGTTCTGACGAAACACGGGTTTTTTTAAACTGCGCAATATCTAGTTCCCGTCTTGCCGTTCGCTTGTCGCGTACGCGTAGGTACGCGTATCATAACTACTTACCTATCTTCCTGTACGGGGTATATAGGTACCGCGTGCATATGATACACTTCTCTCTATACCTTTACATATATTATGTATATCGTCTATATAAGTTCGGCTATTGTAACAACTTCTCATATAATTATACCGCGACGTATATGTATATATAAACTCGCGACAACACTTGTAACTAACTAAATCAATTAATAAATGAATGTATTCTTTTTTTTCTGTTTTTTTTTTTTCGACTCCGATAAAATTTCTTTTGGTTTTTCAATTTTGCTAAAAATTATTATTGTCGTCGTCGTCGTCGTCGTCGTCGTTGTTGTTGTTGTTATTGTTATTGTTGTTGTTTTTAGGGAGTGAAACAATTTTTATTTTATCTATTTATTTTTTTGTTTTTTGCATATATATATATATATATATATATATATATATATATATATATATATATATATATATATATATATATATATATATATATATATATATATATATATATATATATATATATATATATATACATATATATATACATATATGTATACATATATATATCCATACATACATACATACATACATACATACATACATACATACATACATACATACATACATACAATACATATACCTACTCCACCTATATTCATAAATATTATCAAGTCGATGATGATGACGACGATGATAATGATGATGATGGTGATGATGATGATGATGATGATTATGATTATGACAACGTTTATTATTTCTGCAGTGTATAATATATAAACTGTTATTATCTGATTTTTGTTCTATACTTATGCTCTTCATTAACATCATATATTTAATTATGATGATAATGATAATGACGATAACATGTGAAAAAGAAGGCATAATGCACGGTAACAGTATAATATCTTATAGAGGAGTGAAAAAAAGGTAAATAATTATAATTTCAAATAATTTCAAACAATAATATTGATAATAATAATAATAATAATAATAATAATAATAATAATAATAATAATGACCACCAAACCCGCCATACCCAAGAGGGTATGTCCAAGGAATTTGATGATAATCTTGTGCGGGGCAAGGGCGGAATCGTTTTATTTATTTATTTACAAAATATATACATATATTTGTTTTCTTCATGTTGGTTTTTTCCACCTCCTTGGAGTTAGAAAATAGGTTTAAACTTGAGTCAAAATCGATTTCACAAAAAAAAAAATAAACAACAAATCATAAAACAATGTTTTGCGGGTTACTGCAGTATTATATTTGATTATAATATTTTTGGGCTTCTAAACGAAGGAATTTGTCCAACCAGCTGAGGTTTTATGTGTGTATATATATATATATATATATATATATATATATATATATATATATATATATATATATATATATATATATATGTGCAGTTAAATTTGTGTATTTACCGCACAAACCTGCCGACGACGCCATTTTTAAAGAATTAAAATGGCGACTCGCGAATACCGCCGTCACCTGCTACCATAATATAATATATAATATAAATTGATATATAGGTATGTATTTCTGCATACCGTTTCCCTATATATGTGTACACACACACACACACACACACACACACACACACACACACACACACACACACACACACACACACACACATATATATATATATATATATATATATATATATATATATATATATATATATAATATGAAAAATAAATAATATAAATATATACATGTATAAAATATCTATCTAGATTTAATAACCTGCAGAAAAGTGACAAACAATGTAGGCAATAACATATCGTTACGATATGGAAAAAATAAATAAAAAAAATAAGAAGGAAATTAAAGGGCGGGTGACAGAGAGAGAGAGAGAGAGAGAGAGGGAGGTTGTATATGTACGGATGATTGAGATCAAGATCTTTATTTACGCCGATCGATCGATCTATATACATTAGATATATAGATGATAATCATTCTATAAAATTAATTCATTATCTCATCTTTTTTTTTTCTCATTGAACTACTTTTTTAATTTTTCATTCTATTCTTCTATTTTTTTTTTTCCTTTTTTTTTCTCTTTTTCTTTTTCCCTTTTTACCTCATACGGAATAGATTTATATACATATATATATGTGTATGTAACTATACACGCAGTTTATCGCGGACCTTCTATATAATACCTATGTATAGTCTTCTATAATGAAATTTTCTTCTATTTATCCCCTACTCCCCCCCCCCCCCCCCCCCCCCGTTGACATGACGTAGACGACGCTTAATACATATATTATATATCTATTGTATATGTTTACATGTATACTGAAAATCAGCTGGATTAGCTCTGAATTAAACACACATATACTTATAAGTATATACCTTACGTTTATATGTACGTATATAATTTTCGCGCTTATTATATTAACTACTAAAACTATATCTAGGGTCTATATGTCTGAATTTTTTTTTATTTAATTTTTATATATTGCTATACCAGGCAAAAAAAAATTCTTTAAAATTTTACACAAAAAAAAAAAAAAAAAATGCACCCTATATATTGACAAACAACAATTTTATACAGTACATTTCATCCCAATTCGATCTGGATACATATTTACAATTTCTTCTTGTCATTGGCAAGGAACGCCCTATATACATATTGACAAACAACAATTTTATACAGTTCATTTCATCTTAATTCGATCTGGGTATGTTGACAATTTTTTTTATGTCAATGGCAAGAAATACCCTATATAAAATTCTCAACTTGTAAAAACATAATCTTTCATTTCGAAAGGTAATATATAGAAGAAAAAGTATGTACATATAGGTTTGTCGGTAAAACATCGAAAATCAATTCATTTCCGATAGAACCGGAAGTTCAGATTAAACGAGACATGACAGTTTTTCATGCCGATCGTTTGGTTGTAAAGTCCTATGAATTTCAGATTTTTTCATCGAGCCGTTTTCGAAATAACCTCGCAATTTTGTCAAACAGACCGACATCTTTCTAAAAACTTTTTTGTTCGGAGGGTCGAAAACGTAAAGATTCGTTGAAATTAGTAAAAGTCACTTTTCAACCGAAACCAATACTTTCCTTATATATACAAAGAAAAAAATCATATATGTACCGCACGTCTTTGGAATCCCTATACATCGTAGGTACTGTCACAAATATGTACATAGATACATGTATGTTTATTACCTATATGTACCTATACATATATCCTATATATAGACATAAATGTATACATATAGACACACAGTAGGGTGAAAACTACGCAGCGAGTAATGGTCACTACTACAACTCGAATTCCGTCGACGACGAATGCGGCGTAGCGACGGCGTACAGAAGTGCAGCAGGATCGAGTTAAATCCTTTCTCTGCACCTCCCCCCCCCCCCCTACCTCCTCCTCGCCCAACTCTCTTCAAATATACATATACATATATACATTATGGTGTTTGCGCGAGCTCGCTGCAGAATCAAAGAGAGAGAGAAAGAGAGAGACAATATACATATGTATATCTAGTTTATATAGGTACACAACGAGCGGGGGAGTTTACGGGGGTGATTGCAAGAGTAGACGCGCGCCGCTAACTCTTTGAAGGTCAAGGTTTCCGCCCCTCGTTCTCTCCCTTGCCTCGCCTCGCCTCACCTCGCAATCGAGGGGGTAGATTGGTTTGCGAGGATGGAAGAACTGTACATATACTATACATACATAGATACATACATATACTGGTATTAGTAGAGACCTATATACCTTATACAGATATATATATACATATACATGTATGTATAGGGGCGCGTCGTCGTTCGGGGGTTGATGGTTGGGGGTGCAGGCGCGGAGCCCCGGTGCCCATAGTATTTATAGAGCTGGGCCGACGATGCGGTCGATAGCGGCGGTGGTGGTAGTGGTGGTGGTGGTGGTGGTGGTGGTGGCAGCGGCGCCGCCGCCGCCGCCGCCGCTACGCGACGCGACGATACCGCTGCGCACTTCGTAATACGTACTTCCAACGCGGTTATATATCCTATATTCTGTAACTAACTATACCGATCTACCCTGTGGTGGTGAAAATATATGTATACAATATAGGTACACATTTTGTTGTATTTTTGTTTAGATCATGGGGCAAACCCTGATGCAGTGTATACAAAAACCAACGCGGTTTTATCCTGATAGTGTACGTATACAGGGTGATTCAGGTTGAACACATTAAATTTTATGGATATAAAATCCTCGATAAATTCTAAGAATAAATTTTCTTTACCTAAAATTTGAGAGCCTAACAGTTTCCGAGTTACTGAATATCTTAGTTGACCAATCACAGAGTCTAGAGCTGGCCGAGTCAGGGACGGATCAAATGTATAAAATTAGCAGTACTGGTTGGTCTTAGTCTGTTAAATTTTATTTTAAATTTTCATAGGTGACGTCCGACATATCCGTCGAAAAATCAGAATAAAATTTTACACCCTGAGACCTACGGGCATTACTAATTTTATTCTTTTGACTCGGCCCTGACTCGGTCAACTCTAGGCTCTGTGGTTCGTCAACTAATTGTAAGATATCTCGTAACTCGAAAACTATCAGGAATCTCGAATTTTCTGTTAAGGGAATTTAGACTCCGAATTTTGTCGAGGAATTTATATCCAACCAAATTTGATACGCTTAACCTGAATCATCCTGTATATGTATCTAGCTACATCCATAGGTACGATAATATAAAGAGTTAGAATGTAATCATTGTGCTGAACCACTCCCACACGTTTTATTTTATTTATTATTTATTTATTTATTTATTTTTTTTGTTTTAACCTTCTTTTTTCATCTCTTTTCGTGATATCGAATGACTCTCGCGATTCAGCTAGATATACAATAAATTGGTTCCAAATTTGGTAATAGTGTAAATACGAATTTTTGTGCCACCATGGTCAAAAATGTATGCAAATTGTCAAGTGCTGATGAAACGTCGAAGAATTTTCTAATTTCGACGAAACACGATTTTTTATTATTTCAGGGATAATTTTTTCCCCCCCTATGTTACAGATTTTTTTCTACTATTTTTTTTACGCGCTATAATTTTCGGAGGTACAATTTGACGAACAATATTTTTATTTTCATTTTTTTTTTTTTTTTTTTGGTGCCTCAATAGCTCCGAAAATTACATTGTTAAAAATCTGTTGAATTTCTTTTGGAACACCTACTACAGTAGGCTGAAAAGTGTGCCGAGATTCAAATTTTTTAGAACGATAATGCGATAGGAAAGAAATGATCGGTCCGTAATTGCGGATACATTTTCGGAAGTCAGAGTTATAAATACGGAAAGAAGTTAATAAGATAGGATGGTGAGATAGATGCAGAAAGAGAGAGCGAGTGAGAGACAGAGTTTAGTGTAGGTGTTGAAAAATGAAATGAAATGAAATTTAAAGAGAGAAGAGAATAGGAGTTACTCGTCAGTGGGGATGAACTAACGTACCCTGGGCGAAAAACGATTTTGGTACAGTATCTCATACGTATCAGAAAATGTCAGTACGCGAGGAAGCGTATACAGGGTGATTCAAGTTGAACGCACCAAATTTTGTTGGTAGATTCCCCGAGACATTCTAAGACTAAATTGCCTTTACCAAAAATTCGAGGGCCTAATAGTTTCCGAGATACGGAATATCTTAGTTGACGAATCACAGAGCCTAGAGCTAACCGAGTCTGGGCCGAGTGAAAAGAATAAAATCAGCAGTGCCCGTAGGTCTCAGCGTGTGAAATTTTATTCTAATTTTTCGACGGGTATGTCGGATGTCATCTACGAAAATCTAAAATAAACTTTAACAGACTGAGACCCACAGGCACTGTTAATTTTATTCTTTTGACACGGCCCTGACTCGGTCAGCTCTAGGCTCTGTGATTTGTCAACTAAGATATCCCGTAGCTCGGAAACTATTAGTCCCTCGAATTTTCGGTAAAGGAAATTTAATCTTAGAATGTCTTCAGGAATCGACCCACAAAATTTGGTGAACACAGTCTGAATCACACGGTATGTAATATTTAAACAAGATCTACTAATTTAAATGAAATTAAATTAAATTCAATTTCTATGTATATATGTATGTACAACATATGTGTATAAATATATCTATATACTTATTACACATATATATTTCTATAAACTATATTTAAATAATTAATATTATACGATAAATATAAATTTTGATAAATTTATATATAAAAGAAAAAAAAAATTGCTATTTATCTGAGCATATATACTGCCAGAGTACGTTAATCGTATGATCTTTCTATATCTATACATATAAAAGCTTTTGCCGAATAAATAGGACGAGGAGAAGGAGGAGAGAACGAAGAACTAGAAAGCCATGTAAACGCAGAGAGTTGATTAGCTTAGGTTTCCGATTATACTGCAGTTACATTTTGCACTGCCATACCTACCGCCTTCGCCTTTGCCTTCGCGTCTGTTGAAATTGTATTACATACATATATACATCTCACGTGAGCGAGAAGAGATGATTCCTCTTCCTCCTCTACTGACTCTGACTCTGTGCGTCTGTTTTTACAGCCTATATGACTCTGCTGTTATACATACATATATGTATGTATTGCTATATAAGTATATAAATATATATGTATGTACACACATTATGAATGAGGAAAATTGACGTAGCGGGAGTTTAATTCGAAAGTTCGATTCTATCGGAACGAAAGGAAAGAAACATAAATATGTACTTATATAAAAATTCGAATTTCAATAATTATTGTTATTATTACTATTTCTTTGTTTTTTTTTTCTTATCAACTTCAAAAAAAAAAAAAATTATTTTTCATTGAATTAAATTTGTTTTTTTTTGTGTGTTTTTTTTCTCATATCAAGGAGATAAAAAAATTAACAAATTTCCTACCTTTTTTTTTCTTCTTCGATTTTTCATTTTTTTTCCCCACTTTTTTCTATACGACGTGGCGTTTGCGACCCCGTTCGCGTTGTCTTCGATGCCGAGAAACCCAGACCCATATTGCGTCACAGCTGCAGTCAAGGGCAGCGCTAGCGTGCAATAACTATGTCTTTCCTTTTCTTTCGATTTTTATCAATTTTTTAATTTTTAATTTTTTTTTTTTTTTCTTTTTCGTTTTATTGCTATAGATTCTTGATACATAATACTGCAGCTCTTATACAGAAAACTAACGATAAATTTATTTATTTCCGTTATACATATACCATTAAAATATTATATTTATAATAGTAATTATAATTCATTTATTCATTTATTTATACTTATTTACTTATTTTTCTCATTTTGTTACAGTGAGCCGTCTTCACTGCGAATCAGAATCTTTCAAAATGGATCTCATTTTGGACATCAACAGTTGGCTATACCCGATGGAATTAGGTGAGTTGTATTAAACATTATATATATATATATATATATATATATATATATATATATATATATATATATATATATATATATATATATATATATATATATATATATATATATATATATATATATATATATATATATATATATATATATATATATATATATATATATATATATATATATATATATATATATATATATATATATATATATATATATATATATATATATATATATATATATATATATATATATATATATATATATATATATATATATGATATAAAATGTAAAATATAAAATATACATATAGTACTCAAAATTCATACATATAGGTACATTTATTTCCGTGGTATTAGTTAGACGTAGGTTATACCGGCGCCAAACCGCCATATTTGTTTACATTGTGCGAATAACCTATACGTATACATATATACGCATATATGTATAATATACATATCTATGTATATATACACATACATTGAGGATATATAAAAAAAAATCTTTACATAAAATATAGTATAATTGAAGAGAAAAACAAAAAAAAAAACGAAGAAGACAAAAATTCTAGATTTGTTTTCTGTTGTTTTTGCCCCACCCCCCGTTTCATTTTTTTTTTTTTTCTATTTATATTTTATTTAGTTTCAAAAAAGATTCGAATTTCAAGATGAAGAGAAAAGAAACTAAAATAAAATAGACTAAATAAAAGAAGAGAGAAAAAAATTGTAGTTTGTCAAACACAAGATAAAATTGCATTTAGTCAAAAAAAAAAAAGAAAAGAAAAAAACAAAAACGAAAACGGGGGAAAAAAGAAAAACAAAAAATTAATTAAATTGTAAAAAATAAAAAAATAAAAATAAAATAAAAAAAGTAATAAATAAAAATAAATAAATAACAAGTAGTCTCAGCCGTGGTGGGCTAGGCCGAGGCGGTAGAGAGGCAGGCTTCGTGCTGTATTGACGTGCGGCTCGGTGAGGCTTGCGCGGGATGACGCAATCCCTCCCTCTTCCCTTTTCCTCCTCTCCCTCTCCCTCTCCAATCCCCTTCCCTCTCTACCTCAAACTTTGCCTCTCCCTCTCCCTCTCCAAGCTCGGTTTTCCCTCTGCCCTTCGCTTCCCCACCCCCTCAGAGTTATACCATCTATTCGCCGTTGCCACCCCCGACCGTCCGCCAATATCCTCAACACTCCCCGCTTCCTCACCGCGCCATCAAGTTCAATGCCAAGGTCATAGCTGGCTTGAAGCTCCTGCCGAGTACTGGCTCGGACGCCATCGGCGTAGCGTCGACGTTCTTGTTCTCGTTGTTACTTCGTACGTTTGTCGTTCGTTCGTTCGTTCTTTGTGGAGTTAATACTAAATACTGCTGTTTAGCAGCTGCTGTTTCTGTTACTGTTACTCTGGTTTCCGTTACTACTGCATCGTATTAAATATACCGGCGTTGTTAAGTCTGACTTATCGCGAGAGTTTTCTCTACTTATATATTATCATAATAACTGAATACTGATACCAATACTACTGTATTACGTATATACATACATATACATACATATATATACATATACATGCATATACATATATATATATATATATACATACATACAATACCTGATAACACATACTTATAAATAATCACAATGTTTATTAATCAATTTACTGAATTTTTGT